>CM031235.1:39839747-40439747 GCA_018340775.1 Taxus wallichiana var. yunnanensis | reverse complement strand
TAGTGATGATGACTCAAGCACATAATTTACAGGAGGAAGAAGATGAGAAATGCTCAAACACTTTGTCAAAAATAATAAAGACGCACTTTTTCTCCAACTATACCATATGGGAGCAAAGCTTCCTCCTTGTTACACCATGACCAACTCCAAAGTCTTGTCAAAAGTAAAAGTGATAACATTGGTCAATGACCACCATCCACACGTCACCATAATCCAAATATCCGCCACTTTATATACAAGCTTGGGATAGAAGAAATAACAACCCAAACATATCTAAAGAGGTTGTTTTGCCCTAACTACAACAAATGAGTAACCAAATTTCTTATTTTGCCTCTCAACTTAGCCCAGAACAATCTAATGATCACATATCCCAAAATTCCTAACCAAACATCAATCTACCACTCATTGGTCCCCAAGAACTCACATTAGATAAATAAGTGAAAACCATGAAGGAAACACTTCAAGGTTTACAACTTTGCACATAGGGATGACAACATAAATCTTAGGAACTTTGTCCCTACCATTTTCATCATGAAATTTTGTGAGTCCCTTTCCCACTATATTATGAACCACATAATTCAAAAATAGAAGGGAAGAGGTGACCCTTGAGCATGTTAAGGAATTTTATATCTTCACCAAGAAGTTTCTTGCGATGAATCCTACTTGCTAAGGCTATTTTCACAAAGCCTATGCATCCAAATTCCTAGAATGGTTCCCTCATCTACCTAAATGTTTCGTTACTACCTTCACCAAAATATCTAAAAATTCGTCAAACATTTCTCATATAAGATGGAACATGAAATAACACAACGAATAAATATTTTCATCCTTCCTACAATGTTGGTGAGATATTTTTATTCAAACTCCATGGCCCATCCTTGAAAAACAACTAGTCACCATTTTTTCACTAATCTCCACTAAGAACTAGCTTTCCACTTGTGCCAATACATTTAATGAAATCATTGAAAAGGGAATAAACATTGAGAAACCCCTTGTTTCCAAAGGTCTTATTAGTTTGTATTCCTAAAAAAATTATAATCGGTCTAGTCAACCCTCTACGTCCGAGAAGCCTAAGTACTTTAATAAAAACAAAAATGTTGTCGATGATGGAGTAACAAAAACCAGGCATATCTAACATGTCCACTAAAAAAATTCCATTTTATTCCTTAAAGGCCACACTCAATCCACTCAAGACTCAAAACATAGAACATACACCCATCTTGGCAAATCTATGGAAGAAATCCTTTATAGAATAGTTGTAGCCAATATGGTCATTTTCCCTCAAACCCAACCAATTGATGAGTCACGACCTAAACCCTCATGGTTTAAAGAGAATGAGTATTGCAAATTCCATAAAATCAAGGGTCACGTTATGAATCATTATATGAAATTAAATAATTATATTCAATATATTATTGATCGAGGTGAAATTTAAATTGAGGACAATGCATCCACTTCTTCTCAAAATCAGAAACTTGAGATCTATCAAAATGCCCTTCGTAATCATGGTCGGACCAATGTTTCTACCTAATGAAGGAAGAATTCTAGAAAAAAACCTAAATCATCCACTCATCATTCTAATCACATAAATTACCATCGTATGCCATTCCAATATGAGTCATTTGTTGGCCACATTCGTCATTATCCACACCAAGTAGCTACCATTAAAGTCAAAGCTCCCTCACACAACCCTCAGTGTGTTGTAACCACTTAAAGGAGCTGTGTGATGGTCAAAGGAATCATTCTATCCTCCTATAATCCCACACCACAACTCCAATACAACATCATTAAACAACTCAAGCAGACCCTTACAAAATATCTATTATGGATCTTCTCAAAACATCCTCTGTTTAGAAAGATATTCTTTATTGCACCCTTCAAGAAACATGTGTTCCAAATGATATTGATTCCACATAATTTAAATCCCTCATCACCCATATCTATCCCTATCCAACACTTCTACTCACATTCACTCAGTAAGACTTGTCACCACACGGTCCCACACATAATCTCCTGTTTATATTATAGTACATATCGAACATAATCATGTTAAATGCATGTTAGTAGACAACGGATCTACTCTAAATATTTATACCTTATCTCTTATCCAATGGTTAGGGTAAAATGAAATATATATAAAGAAATATACCTTTATCATAAAATCTTATGATAATGTTAGGCTCCCCACCCTAGTGCAATTTGTGGACATACAGTTCCCATAGAATGTATTGCTTGGTCAACCATCAATTCATGAAATGCATGGCATACCATCCACACTACATCAATGTCTCAAATTCAAGCATTTTGGCATCGAAGTCACCATCCACAAAATCCTCAGCCTTTCCAATATTTCCAAGCAATTGAAGTAGAAAGTTATTGAGAACCATATTTTCCCATTACTGAACCCATACAATCATTTCCACCATCATCATTCACCACTTCATATGTCTAACCAAAAATTATTCCATCCACACCACACACCTCATCGTCGTCCACTCCTTTATTACCCACTCCATCCATATCCACCCCCTTTTACCCACACCACTACTTAAGTTTCAATCAACAAGGTGTGGAGAATACCAAACTTTCAGCATCAATCAACTGTCACCATCACCCAAACAACACTGCAGGCCCAATATCTGTCAAAACAAATGGTAAAAATATTTATTGGGCTTTTCAAATTTTATCCATTTCAGGTACCTTACTGATGAGTACCTTGAACCATTTGATACTACATTTCTCATTGATGATTTTATACCATCATACTACTCTGACAATAACTATCCAATCCTTAAACAAATAATGACCCATATGGGATATTCTAGATGAGGACTAGGTTGTCATGAAAACGGTGTTCCCAAACATCCTACTATCATCCCCAATTTTTATGGGCATAGCATTCGATACCAACCACCTAGTGAAACTATTCCAATGACCTTAGTGATACTTCCAACACATATGAGGAGGCCATCAATAATATTGACATGAGTTCCATCTGTAGCCGATACAAAGACCTCACCACCACTAACCTTTTCTATGAAATCATGTTTCTCACCATCAATATCACTTTCACCATGTATACTTTGGCAAATAGGATCATCCCCTTTCTCTTCAATCCCAATAAATTATCCCTCATCCCCACTTCTCTTGTCACCGTGATGAGGAAGATCCCCTCACTGAATTCTTCAAAGAATCCCCAAATCCTAAACATGATCTGGTTATGGATCACCTTCTTCTAGCTCTTAAAACACTCATAATACGGCTCAACATTATTGATTAAGGAAACCATTAACATCAACATCAGCACAGAGGAAGAGCCAAAGATCCTTAAACTAGGGGAATCCTTTTCAATAGATGGACAGCCATCATTACCATACTTCTAAATAAAATTTCATATGTTATCTATATATTCTTATTTTAGATCCTTCCTAGTGGTCCATAATCTTGTAGTGCATAAATATTCCAAGCCGATCAAATAAAAGCTCTAAAATATGCATCTAAAAATCATGTGGCTTGTCAAAGAAGAACTATAGAAAGTACTAGACATTGGATTTATCCATCACATTGATTATTCTCGACTAGATTTCCAATATTGTCCGATAGGATAAAAAACTAAGGGAATTCACATCCGTACCAAATTTGTGACATCAATAAATCTTTCCCTAAGGATGATTTCCCATTACCAAACATTGACATGATCATCGACTCTACAACAGGGCACGAGATGTTATCCCTCATGGATGGTTTCTCTAGCTATAATCAAATTAAAATTGTTGAATAATGTCAACATAAAACAAATTTTGCTACACGCTAGGGCACTTTTTTATCAATTCATGCTCTTTCTACTAAAAACGTAGTAGCCACCTACCTATAATTCATGATTATAATTTTCCATGATATCATACATGACATAGTTGAATACTATGTCAATAACATTCTAGAAAAATCTAAAAATCACGAAGAACATCCCTTGGTCCTTTGTCAAATCTTTGAATGACTCAAGGAATATAAATTTCATCTCAATCCCAAGAAATGTGGTTTCGTGTCACATCTCGCAAGATCCTTGGCATTATTTTCTCTAGGTGTGGAATAGAAATTGATCCAGATAAAGTCAAAGTTGTGGTTGAAATTCCTCCACCTAAAAATATCAAATAGTTACAAAGCCTTTAGGAAATATTCAAGCCATCAAAAGATTTATATCACAGCTAATAGACAAATGCCATCCATTCCATCATCTACTCAAAAGGGCACAAAATTTCATTGGAATGAGGAATGTCAAGCATATTTTGATAAACTCAAGGAATATTTGATGCATCCTCTTGTATTGGTACCTCCTACTCTGGGAATGCCTCTTCTTCTCTACATATCAGCTACACATCACACCTTGGGAGCTCTCCTAGCACAACATGATATCTATGGAAAGGAACAAGACATTTAATATTTAATTTGACTATTAATTTCTTATGAGCTCAGCTACACTCCTATGGAAAAAGTGTGTCTTTCCATAGTCTTTTCCTCTCAATATCTACAACATTACATGCTCAACAATACCATCAAGATTATCACAAAAGTAGATCCACTCAAATATCTACTCTCGAAATCAACTTTAACAAGATGAATGGCTAAATGGATGTTTTTGAGATAATTTGAACTCGAGTATGTTAATCATAAATCTATCAAAGGAAAAGTTTTAGCCGACTAGTTAGCAAAAGCTCCAATCCCATATTTTAAACCACTCACCACTTAGTTTCTAGATGAATCCATATGTACTGTTGCAGAGTCAGATACATGGACATTATACTTTGATGGATCTTTCACACATCATGGCTTAGGAGTAGGCATTCTGTTTATCACTCCTCAAGGTGACTTAATTCCTAAATATTTTTAATCACTTTCTCTTATACTAACAACATAGCTGAATATGAAGCACTCATTATCGGATTAAGAATGGCCATTCAATGGAATATAAAGCATATCAATGTATTTGGTGATTCACAATTAATAATTAAACAAGTTAATGATGAATATGCCACCAAGGATGATAAATTAATTCCCTACAAATGAATGGTCAAAATTTTCAAGGATTATTTCTAGCATATTTAGTTCAAACTTGTCCCTTGTACAAGCAACAAGGTAGCATACTCCATGGAAACCACCACCTCTCTCCTGTATATGCCCTCAGATGCATCTAATTCACAATTTTTGGTCGAGAAGCTAATGGTCCTAGCCTATGATGTTCCTGAGTCTGAGATGGTATGTGAGATTGTTGGTCCCAACTCTCCCTAGGTACCATGATATCTATACCTACCTCCATGACCACACTCTTCCACCCAACCTCCCTCGTAGCCATCACAAATCCTTCATCCAACGTGCCTCTCATTTCACTATCCTTGGTGACACCTTATATCATAGAAGCTTTGACGAAACTCTATTACGATGTCTAAATTCCCAAGAGGCTGAATTAGCAATTAGGAAGTTCATGTGGAATTTTCGGTGCCCACACCAAAGGTATGGCCCTTTCTGAAAATCTTCTATGAACCATTTATTATTGGCCCAGCATGGAAAAATATGCATGTTCATATGTCTGAAAATGTATCCCATGTCAAAAGCATACTAACCTTATCCATGCACCATCCCAAGCCTTACAACCCATTAGTACCCCATGACCCTTTTCTACCTAGGGTCTCGATCTCATGGGAAAATTAAATCTTGCTTACTCGATGGTCACAAGTTAATTATTACTATGCATGGAATATTTCACTAAATTGGTCGAAGCCATGTTACTCACCTACGTCATAAAAAAACAAATAACCAAATTTATCCTTAACCACAACATTTACCACTATGGTATTCCATCTGCTCTTGTCATTGACAATGGAAAATCCTTCAAAAATCAATAAGTCCATGAACTTTGTGACTAATTCCACATTAAACTCAAGATTTCCACCCCTATTATTTGTAAGGTAATGGAAATCAAAGCATCTAACAAAACATTAAAGCGCATTCTTGGAAAATTTGTGAATCAAGCGGATGAGATTAGCACATGTAAATTTATCCTACCTTGTGGGCATATCACACCTACATCCGCACTCCCACCGGTGCCACTCCACACTCCCTGTTTTTAGTATCAAATAATTTTTCCCATTGAGATTGAAATCCCATCCTTATGTGTTTCCCTACAACACCTCATTGTTGATGAAGACTATTGTTTCCATCACCTTCAAGAACTCAAAATCCTTGATGAGAAATACCTCCATGCCCTAAACCATCTAAAATCCTACCAAAACCGCCTCCACGAGACATTATAGCAAGCACATAAAACATCGAGAGTTTGAATTTGGTAACGTATTCCTTAAGAAAAATAGCGCAATACCAATGTCGATTGTGAAAATAAGGGAAATTTTGAACCTAATTGGCTCAGACCATATGTCATCATAGCCAAATTCAGCTCAGGCTCCTATAAGATTATTACTCTAGATGTGTATGAGTTGGATGACCTAATAAATTTCATGCATCTCCACCACTTTTATGCCTAAATATATAATATAATAATAATAAAATACATAAAAATCTTAAAATAATAATAATAATAATAATAATAATTTTAAATGGTGAAAAGTACTTTGGTGGTGCCTTGGGCAAGTACCATGTTGAAAACTGGCTTATGACGTTATGCTAAATTAGGTCTTATGTCTACTAGCACTCTACAATACACAATCAAGCACACTAGGAGAAAGTACCCCTTCATCACTAAATCCATTTTATCATTATTCACATTTTCATCCATTCTCTACATCTAAACTTCTTCTAATCTTTCCTATAAAGAAAAGGATCTGTCATGATTAGGAATATATCCCTTGATTATAACTAAAGTTGCATTGTCCACAATTATATCCTGGGACATAGATTTCGAGGAATCTAAATCAAATTTTGAGAAATGCAACCCTTGTAAGATCTTGAGGCCTTCATTTCTCTCCATCCCCCATCTACATCCTACTACTCCTTATCCCCTTCACAAACCACTTCATTTTTTTCTTTGCTATCCTGCCTCATTTAACGCAATGGTTTATGTTGTGAATATTTGTACAATTTGAAAACACTTAGCATCCATCTCATACAAAAATACCATTATTACGTCAATAACATAGAAAAATACACTACCATCCACCTATCATCATACATCCATTTATTCACACATCACCATCCATGACCTAAAAACATAACCTACATCTAGCAAAATCATCATCTCATCCATAATCCATAATCAATACTAAAACCATCTAACAATATCAACTCATCAATAATAAGTACTACCCATCACAACCATACCTCACTAACTACATCATCATATCCATCACTAACATGAGATAACATCCAACACATCACATCATAAATAAACCATCATGATAAATCACATCCTACACATCATATGCCATCCTAACCACAAAAACAATACATAATACTCATGATCCCATCCACATTTTATCATCATCAATACAATCCTCTAACAATATTAATTCATTACAAATAAATACCACCCATCATCAAACTACATCACCATCACTATAATTAACCATAATAAACTAAGTTGACATCCCAAATCTCATCACATCATCTATACACATATACATATCAAATACATCATCATATCATATAAGCAATATAAATAAACATCATCACATCCATATACCATTCACGATAACATAACATTATCATCAATCAAATCATCTAAACACTATCATCACATCACATTTTACAAGTTCATCATGATAATTATTAAATCATTACACATCATCAACAAAGCCACAAAATAAAATACTAAATCATCATCACATCCACCCCATCACATCAGCAACATAAAGTCACATCACATCACCTAATCAATAAACATCATCTAAATAACTATATCAAATGCATCCTCATAAAATACATCCTACATCATCAATATAAATCAAACATATAACCATCCTAGTCAGAGGTATGTGCACCAAGTTGGGGGCCAAAAGGGGGTCTTAAGTGGACGCATTTTTTTGAAAAAAATTCAACTTGTACGAGTTTTTTTGAAATAGTTACACTCAAAATTGGAAGATGTTGTAGAAATATGAATCATAGAATTTTGAGTCTAGTTTCTAAGCTACTAAATTTTATTGAAAATGGATAAGTTTAAGTGGGTCAAACAACTAAAATACCAACAGATGCTCCTATTTTTGTTAAAAAAACATAATAGAGTGACTTTTGTGCCCCCACCATTTTTTGAGCACCATTTAGTATTTTTGAAAACCCTTTGGTAGAAAGATAACTAGGAGCATCTAGTTTGGGCTCCATTTTTTAGATTTTTTTAGCGAATATTTTTTTATTTATGATTTTTCTAGTACAAAAATTTATGTTTTAAAAAATAACGGAGCTCTAACCGTGTCCCCCTAACTACCTCAAAAATATCAAAAATTAGAATTTTTTTTTAATATGTATAGAATTATGCCTAGTTCGGGCTAGTATAATTTTTTTTAAATTTGGATCAGCCAAAAAAAGATACACCATGAAATATAGACATATTTACACTTCAAAAAATAGCTATAAAAAGGCATAGTTAGAAAATTAATAATATGGAAACCTTATATTAGTCAGAAAATTTAAAAAATTATATTTTTAGAAAGAAGAGACTCGCTGCTCTACGTCGTAGTATAATTTTTTTAAATGGATCGATTGTTTTATTTTGATTTATCATAGAGGAAGTGGAAATTTTACATTTTCTTGTAAAAACACGTTGTTTGTTGTATTTGTGCAGGTCCATGCCTCAAGCTTGGGGATCCAAACTAGATCCCAAGCCTTAAGGCATGGCTTGGGAAAAGAGAAAACGTAAAATGCTTATGCGTTATGTAACGTGTATGCATTCTGTGTAGTATAAACATTATGTAAGCTTTTGACATGATTCTATTCACATAAATAAATGTTTATATGCTTTAAATTTATTTATGTAAATATAAGAAATTAGGGCCACTCTGCTCCTTATGGAATTAGTCTCACAGCTCCATGATTCATGGTTTAGGATATAGTTTTTAAAGTATAATCTGGTTAGTACATAGGTAATTTTTTAGGATTTCAACATTCAACCTAAATATTTTAGCATTTAAATTCTACAATCAAAACCCTAAACCATAGGCCATAAACCTAAACACTAAACTATAAACCTTGAGCCCTAAACCCTAAACCTTTAACCATGATCCCTAGACCCTAAAACCTAAACCCTAAATCCTAAACCTTAAACATTCAGCCCTTACCCGTGAGCCCTAAACCATGAGCCTTAAGCCCTAAACCCTAAGCCATAAGCCCTAAACCCTAAACCCTAAACCATGAACCCTAAATGCTAAACCCTAAACCATAAAAACTAAATCCTAAACCCTAAACCCTGACCCCTAAACCCTAAACCTTAAACACTGAATCATAAACCCTAAACCCTAAGCCTTGAACCTTACACCCTTATCCCTGAGCCCTAAAATCTAAACCCTAAAACCTAGACTATATACCCTAAGCCCTAAGCCCTAAAACCTAAACCCTAAACCCTAAACCCTAAACCCTAAACCATATTTCATCAATATTTCCTAGTCTTGTGCCTAGAACCATCATTGAGTCTACTTATAGAACTACCTTGTTTATGAGAGGTGGGATAAGTAACTAAATGGATATGACATCTACCTTGTGCCTTGTAATGCATATATTACACATCTCTTCCAAACTTGTTTCTCCCCACATATACTTACGCTCTTGAATGTAAATTTATTCACACTCTGAAACAAATTTCACATTTCTCATATTTCCATGTATGGTATTATGCAAGTTAGGATGACCCATTGGAAGCTAGAAAAAATAACCATCACAACAAAAAAATTAATCTTAAAGGAAATAAAAGAAACATAGAGAATATATCAATGTAGAGGTGTAGGATCATAATTGAATTTCTTGTAGTATCCTCTCCTCCAGAGAAATATAAAGTTCAAGTGTTCTACTGGAATGGATAGTAAATTTGACAGAACTTCCTAAAGTGTTCAAAATAAGCATAGAAACAAGGGAATGGCTAAGAACACTAAGGGGTTATTAATCACCTAGTAAATCTTTCTTATTTAGTTCTAAATGGGAGTTACCTGGCCTATAACTTAGTGACCTTCCATTCATTGATAATTCCTTATATGATAAACCCATGGATGTTTTCAAAATCCCTAAATAAAAAGATAGGGGTAGTCATCAATCCTAGTGAAGGGTGTGATGTGATTTCCAAGCAACTTGAAATTCATATAGATTTAGAGGTCATAACACAAATCGTCAAATATCTCTATCATTATAAATGGAAGCCAAGTAACAGTGTCTCCCTATACATCCAAGGATTGAGGACTACTGGGGTCTTTGGAAGGATTGGACAATCAGGAATATGACATTTCCCTCCTTCAAAATATCAACAGATGAAAAACATCAAATTTTTATGACTCTCTTTGAATGTTCTCGCCTACCAATTCAATGAATGCTTTGAACTCGTGACCTAAAACCTTAACCCTCAACCATGAGACCTAAACCCTAAATTATAAACCCTAAACCCTTAAACAAAAATAATAAATCCTAAACCCTAAACACTAAACACTAAATACTAAATCCTAAAACCTAAACCCTAAACCCATAACCCTAAACCCTTGACCCTAGACCCTAAACCCTGAGCCCTAACCCCTAAACCCTAAATACTAAATCCAGAGCCCCAAGCTCTAACCCCAAACCTTAAGATGTAAACCATAAACCATGAACCCTAAACCATAATCCCTAAACCATAAACCCTAAACCTTAATCCTTGGACCTGTACCCTAATCCTTAAGCCCTAAACCCTAAACTTTAAACCCTAAGCCCTAAACCCTAAATCTAGAGCCCTCATCTCTAAAACCTAAACCTTAAACCCATAACTAACCCATAAACCTTAAACTCATAGTTATGAACCCCGAACCCTAATTCGTAAACCTTAAACGATGCACCATGACCCCTAAACCCTAAACTCGAGCCCCGAGCCCTAAATCAGTAAACCCTAAACTCAAGGCATAAATGTTAAATCCTAAAGGTCCCTAAACCCTAAAACTTAAACCCTAAAACTAAATCATAAACCCTAAACCCCGACCCCTAAACCCTAAACTCTAAACCCCAAGCACTAAACCCCAAACCCTAAGCACTAAACCCTAAACCCTAAGCCCTAAACCTTGAGCCCTAAACCCTAAACCCTAAACACTAAACCCTAAACCCTAAACCTTGAACCCTCAACTCTCAACCCTAAACCCTAAACCCTCAACCTTGATCCCTAAACCCTAAACCTGAACCTTGAGCCATAAACCCTAAACCCTCAACCTTGACCCCTAAACCCTAAACCTTGAACCTTGAGCCCTAAACCCTCAACCCTTAACCCTGAACCATAAACCCTAAACTCTAAACCCTAAACCATAAACCCTAAACCATGAACCCTAAGCCCTGATCCCTAAACCCTAAACCCTAAAATCTGAACTATGAACCTTAAACCCTAAACTCTAAACCTTGAGTCCTAAACCTTACCCCTAAACCCTAAAACCTGAGCCCAAACCCTAAATCATAAACCATCACCCAAAGGAAAGTCCTAAGAAGATAATTCAACATGTTTTAGTGTGTAAGGAATAGTGTTTAAGGTGATCAATTGAATAATTTAGTTTTTATGAGAGACTACTTCCTTTGAAGGCCTAAAAAGGCATTTTTGGCCATTTATTACTTAATTAAACACCCTTCAGAACAAGCTAAAATGAGCTAGTCATGTCACCGAGTTATCAAGGACCATTATTTGTGAAGTATTAAGAAAAAAAATTTCTCCATAAGAGACATATCAGCAAAAAAACGTGTATGAGAATCATGAATTTGATTCCATGAAAGGATGCTTTTAACTAGGAAAGGTGCGGGGTTGATCTTTATATGGAGCACCATGTTTCTAAGAATGATCAATCATCTGAGTTCACTTGATGCAATTCACTTGGTACTATTTGTAAAAACTCATTCAACACATAGTAGTGTTATCACACCTTAAGGAGGAGGCAAATTACGAGTCAACTCATTTTGGTCATAGGAAAGGAATCCCATTCGGGAACAATCCTCTATCTACAAAGTGAGGATCTCTTTTTAGTAAGAAGTAGACAAACATCATAGAGTTAATTCCTAGTCACTAAGTGAATTATGGACAAAATTTAAAAATTAGTACCAATTCAAGCAACAATAGGGCCAAAATCCATTTTAGAAGGTCAAAAAACCTAAAAATGACCATATGCTTTCCCAAAACAAAGACCGACTACAATATATATGCCTTGAAAGTTTTAGGTCATTTGTTGAAATCCTAAAAATGAGTAAGTACTAACTAGATTAGATTTTGAAAAAATATCTTCTAGATTATAACTGTTGGAGCTACGAGACCACTTCCATAAGGTGCAGAGTGACCCTAATTTCTTATATTTACTAAAATAAATTTAAAGTATAAGAAATAATAAAATAAATCTTATACTTGAACATTTATTTTTGTAAGTATAAACCACCAAAACACATATGCATGGTCCATACTACACAAAACGCGTACGCATTTTGACTTGTTTGAAACTACACAAAATGCATGTGTGTTTTAACTTGTTCGCATGGTCCATACTACACAAAACGTGTACACATTTTGACTTGTTATAATGCATACACATTATAACACATACGTGTTATGCTTTGGTGATTCCTGAGCCAAACAAATCAAAACGAGAGCATTTTTAGCAAAACATGTATGCTTTTTACTTTTCTCGATTCTTGTCTACTTTTTGGCCCCCCAACTTTGTGCACTTACTACATAATGTCCCATGATATCCACCTCATACAAAAATGATAGTCATCCATATACATATCTTTCAAAAATATAATCATACTGGTCATCATAAAATATCCCATCACATATACATGAAATAATACATCTTCATCATGCACCGCATCCAAAAATGATAATAATATATCTTGAATCATTTACATATATATCTCAAAAAACTTGACCATGATGATCATCAAATATCTAACAAACTACATAAAATATAAAACAATGGTGCTCATCACCGAGATGAGATACCAATTTCCTCTCCTAATCTACCTAGTAGAGGTTGTGCAAAGCACTCACCATACTCCCAAAGGTTATGGCACTCGTCCCGATCTCTACCAAGATATCTTTCCCAATATCTGTCTTGATCCCTTTCCTTCTCTCTGTCAAGATACATGATCTACGTAACATACAACATCGGCCACTCATGTATCAAAATATCCTCATAATAATGCATCCTCACCATCAAGGCTGGTACTACTACAATGATATTGTAGCCGAGGGACTCATATGTCCTTTTCTTTGTGAGGTACTAGGGGCTGCTTTATGGCTCACGCTACCTTTGAGCCACCTTGTTTCTCACTACCCTCTATTGCTTTATCTAATGAGTTGTATCTCTCCTTGTAACAATCCATCTATACATGATATCTATCCTAGTGACCTATAGATCTATCCTTATCCTACTCTATCCGAGACAACTCCCCCCAATCGAGAAATCTCTTCCTCCCTCTATCTCACAACCACCGACAATACACTCACTACTCATCTCAACCTATGTATAGCTCTCACATGAGCTACACCTCTAGCCGTAAATCCTATTATCTCTAAAGCTCACGCATGAGCCTCCTTCTCCAACATGTCTATCCATTCCTGTAGATCGACATCCCCATCCCCTAATCCACCTACCCCTTATCTACTAGTCCCCATCCCCTACTCCATCAGCTCCTCTTCCTCATGATCCCCATATCCTAGAATTCCTTTTATATCATCTGCAGTGATAGAAAAACCACCTGTAATGGCCTTGTTGCATCCTGCACATCCATCACATCTACCTTTTGCCTCGCTCATTTGGGCTCTGAACTAGTGAATGCACTACTAGTTGCTGACCTATAACTCCCCTTAATACAATCATAGTTGGATCCCTTTATGCCTCCTCCCGCACCTATACCCGTAGTCTATGTATAACCACTACCCACTCCTATGACACCCCTTTAGGAACCTATCACTAACCATGTATAAACCTCATCCCACCAAGTGGTCATGTCAATCTTGGGTTCCTAATACCCACCCACCACTCATCATATCCCTGTATGGTCCCTGGATCATCCACTGCTAGTAATGGTGCCCATGGAATAACTGGTACATCATCTAAACTAGCTCTCACCACTACTACTAGAATCACAACACCCCACTCCATCACCTCTCGTGTAGTCCGAGAAAACACCTAACGACTGCGAGAATACATTGCACTACATCAAACTTCCGAGTACGGGATATGACCAATATCATTCCACCGTATAAGGTTGGCCCCCATCCAAATAATAAAGATCTCTAATATCCCTCTCATACCTCATATTTTTATATGCCCACCGGTAATATCACCTTCATGTTGAGGAGAAAAGGTCAGTTGGAAGTATGAATGGTAAGTGCTAGAAAAATGGACTAGAATGGTCATATTTTTCAAAATTCAATTTCTACAATAGTCGTCGAAGATCCTCCAACAAATAATCTGGGAAGGTACTTTCTATGGACCATTGTCTATTGGCTGCACTGTAGAAATGTCTAGGTCCCAGAGCTACCAATTCGGCCAGTGATCATGACACAAATATAACATGCGACCCACTTTTTCTTTATTTGGTTCAGATAGAGTTTATATCTGTCTCTTTAGTGGATTCGGATGACCTGGCTTCTCATCTCACCCTTCTTGGTGAAAGATAAATCATTGGTAAATTTTTGGGTTGTTGTCTCTTGATAGAGGTAATTCACAGCTGGTGCGATACTCAATGGGGTAGCATTCTCTGCATTCACTTCTTAGAGAGAGGTTTTTCTTGTTATCCTCCGTAGTTCGGTGCAAAGGGATGATACCCTAGAGAGGAAATAATTTCTTTTCACTGAGTCCATCCTACACATTCATGAGTGGTCCACCCACTTTGATTTGGCTCAAGCTAAAATGGATGGATTCCAAGTTTGGATCAGGCTATATTCACTTTCAAGTGAGTTTTGGTCGCGTCATTTATATTGATCCAGTTACTTTGGAAGGCACTCTTTCATCTTTTTCCAGGATCTGCATTTCTATAGATCCCTCCAAAAAAATGTAAGAATTCATTTTCATCTCCACCCCATCTGGGAAATGGGTGCAGAAGGTGGATTATGAGGTGGTTTCCAATAGTTGCTTTAAATGTAAACAACTTGGTCATTTTCAAAAAGTATGTAAAAACCCTCCTGTATCCAACACTTTGCCGTATGGAGGAAAAATATTATCCCGCCTCCTATCTCCAAATCTGTAGAACCTCTATCTTTTGGGAAAGATCACTCACTTGGTGTTGATCTCCCTAGCTCTGTTCCTGTGATAGAGCCTCTTGCTCTTGATCCAAGTACAATCTCCCTGGTAAAAGAAACTATGTCTGTTGTTCAAGATTCTACTCGGATTCTCTCTTTATTCCAAGAAGGCATCACACTCGGTCTCGGTGTGGATGCGGCCTCTCTAGAAAAATGGGTGAATGAGAAGGATGAGCTGATCCTCTCCATTGATGAAGACTCTAGGGAACTTAACAACTATTCGGAAGACGTCCCCATCGATCCGCCTCTAGAAAACAATCAGATGTGTCTGATTCTTGACTCTAGCCATTCTCAATATGGATAGGGGCCGAAAGCTCAGCCAATCTCGATTAAAATTGATTTGGTGTCTTTTTTCAAAAACATTGAATGGAAACCCGGTCTCGCCTCTGGATCTTTGAACTTTACTTTTTGATAAGATTCCTAAAATGGTTGATGGTTTTGATAATGTTAAGCTTCTTTCTCATTTTTCTAAGGATGAAGTTTGCAGGATCGTTTTCTCTATACAGAGGGATAAAGCACCCAGTCCGGATGGTTTTTAGCTTCTTTTTACCAAGATTTCTGGGATGTTATTGGTGATACAATTTGGCATTCCATGGAGGAATCTTGTTGTTCAGGAAAGCTTCTTAGCACTCTCAATCACACCTTTATCTGCATGTTTCCCAAAAAGGCCTGGATGAATTTCTTTATGACTTCAGGCTGATCTCCTTATGCAATACATCCCATAAAGTCATTTCCAAGGCTATTTCTTCAAGAATGAGTGCTCTTCTTCATAAAATTAGGGCATATGAAGAAAGAAGATTCATTCTTGGGAGGTCTATTACTGACGGTATAATCATTTCTCATGAATTGATCCATACTCTCCATTCCTCCTCTCGATCTAGTATGATGATTAAATTGGATTTTAGCAAAGCTTACAATCATATCAATTGGAGATTCCTCTGTAAGTCCCTTCATGCCATGGGCTTTAATTGGCACTTCTGCAATTAGATTTTCAATTGTATTTCTTCTCCCCATTTTTCTGTTCTAGTTAATGGCTCGGTAGAAGGCTTCTTCAGCAGTAGTAGGGGCTTGAGGCAAGGTGATCCTCTTTCCTCTTTTCTTTTCATCCTGGTCACTGAGGCCCTAAGTCATAGCATCAAATCAGCTCTTCTGGACGGGGTTCTTAAGGGCATCCACTTAACTTCCAACCTCCCCCTATCGCACCAACAGTTTGCGGATGACACTTTCTTATTCAGTCAAGTGTCTATTTCAGAAGCTCAATGCTTATCTTCCATCCTGAATTCTTATTCGTTTGTGACTGGCCAAGTAATAAACTTCCATAAATATGTTATTTTCTTCTTTAATGTCGTACCCCAGTTACAGCGTAGGATCAAGACAATTCTTGGCTTTGCGGTGGGCTCCCTTCCTCATAGATATTTGGGCATCCCTCTCTTCTCTAGCATTGGTAAAGCTAATTTATGGGATGGGCTCCTCAATTATTTTTCGTCAAGGTTGCTCTCTTGGAAGGGGAAATGGTTGTCCTTGGCTGGTAGAGCTCTTCTGATTAACTCCGTCCTCCTGGCCCTCCCGATATATATGTTGTCGGTCTTGTTGTTACCAAGGAATGTCTTGCTCAAAATTGAGAAAATGGTCAGATCCTTCCTCTGGCAAGGGAACAACGAAGAAAGAAAATTTCACTTGGTGAATTGGGAAATTGTCAAGCTTCCCAAGCCATTAGGTGGTTTGGGCATTTTGGATCTGGCCCTACAAAATTCGGCTCTCGGTGCTAAACTTGTTTGGAACTTTATTTTGGATGCCAAGCAGTTGGATTTTCAAGTGCTTTCTCATAAATATCTGGAGGTTGGCCACCGAGCTCCTGCTTTCTAGCTCTGAGCTCCCTAAAGGCTCTCATATCTGGAACTTTATCTATAATGTAAATCCCTGATCATTGATTTGGTTTCTTGGTAAATCAACAATGGTCAGTTGGTTTCCTTTTGGGAGGATAGTTGGAATGGTTTGCCCCTCTTAACCTTATTCCCAATCTTAATAGAGTTATGAACATTTCCAGAGCATCTTGGGGCACTAAAGTTGCCGATTTTGGTCACCAACATCTGAATGGTTCACCGTCTTGGCAATGGAAAGATATTACCTCCATTGGAGCCTCCCTCCAAGAGTCTTCCACCTTCATGGATGCCCTTTTGGCCAGGCATGCTCACTTCAATGGTGGCGAAGATCAACTGTTATGGCTTGGTGATGCCACAGGCTCATACATGGTGAAAGCCGGTTATGCTCAACTTATCTCTTGGTAGGTCTGGGCTCTCCCTGCTCCTTTGGCTGTTGGCATCCCTGTCTCTTACCCAAAGTTGCTATTTTTGGTTGGCTGGTTTTTAAAAAGAAAGTTCTTACTCAGGTGAGGAGAAGATCTTGGGGATTCATCGGTCCCTCCAAATGTGTGCTCTATGGTGAAGCCGAGGAAGATTTGGATCATCTCCTTCTTTTTTGTTCCTTTGCTTCCAGGTGTTGGCAATGGATTTTATCTAAATTGAATCTTGCTTGGGTTCCTTGTAAAAATATTGGAGAAACTCTCCTTTCTTGGCCTAGATTTGGGCAAGAAAGTTCCCTCAGTTCTATTTGGATCACTGCTCCTTTTTTCCTTATCGGCACATTTGGTGGGAACGTAATTTATGTTTATTCCGGGAACAAACTGTTGAGCTCCTATTTTTAATAAGCTGGAAGTGGCCATCTCGGAAATAGTCAGTAAAAACAGCCTCTCTAATCCCATTTTTTCATCTAGAGATGTGATTATCGAAAATCATGGCCACTCATCAAACTCCCTGCCCTGGTTCCATCATCAAAAAAGGTCTCTCCCAAGTTGAGAAATTAATTAGAAGAAAAAGGGCCAAGTGGAGACCTCCCCTAGGGGCATGTGGAAACTAAATTTTGATGGTGCCTCGAGGGGGAACCCTGGTAAATCTGGTGTTGGTTGTATTATCAGGTGTGATACAGGTAATCTCATTTCTGTGGGTTCCTTTCCCCTTCTTGATTGCTCTTGTAATATGGTGAAGCTCAAGCGCTTCTGGAAGGGGTCAAATTGGTTGTTCAATTAGGATGTAACTCCCTTTTCATAGAAGGTGATTCCCAAATCATAATTCAAGCTATCTCTAGTGGGTCTTCCCCTTCGTGGAAAATTAATCCTTTTATTTTTAATATCCTCTTTTGGCTTGGCAAAATTCATACTTGGCACATCACACATATCTTTCGTGAAGCTAATCATGTTGCGGATCTTCTTGCTAACTTTTTCATTGATCATCCTGCCGCCAATGTCATCTCGAGATATGTTGAAGCATGGCAAGGCCTTTCTTTCATCATCTCACATGAGCGGTTGGGTACACAATAGCAGATTGGATTTGTCCCTCCACACGTGCAATGCCCCTTTTAGGCGTGGGCGTCGACTTTGTGTGGATTCATGCCTCTTTTCCTTTGTTTTCATGTTGCTTTGCTCATTTCTCTTCTCCCTTCATGGTGTTCCTTGGTTTCCCTTTTGTTTTTCTTCACAGCTTAGTTCTAGAAGAAGCTTCACCTCACGAAATGTGAAAACTCTCTCTCCGATGTCTTCTCTTTACTCTTCTATTCTCGAGGTGAAAGATATTGAAACTATCTTAGGTGACTCTTATCACTTCCGGTCACGTCGTGTTCACTCCAACTCAGATATCACTTTGGATTTTGTCTCCTTCTGTCTGCTTCTTCATCAGGACCCGATTGTTGTTGAATTCATAGCCGACGATGAGATTTACCCTGCTCACAAGGTTGACCTTCATGAAGAACTACTCAACTTCTCTCTCCTAGATCCTCTTCTTTGGGTTGAAGAATTTGATGAGCTTTCCATCGGGTCTAACCTCAGCATTCAATGGCTCTATGGCCAGTATCGTGATCTTCTCCATTATACCCAAAATGTTAATTCTATGTTCTCGTTGGGTCGGCTTGATCATAGAACACTCCCCGAGGTGGACATTGTTTAGGCCCTATTTAATGTTCACTATGTCATTGATTAGTGGAATGATCTCAAGGAAAAGGTAAGTGTTGCCTTCCACCACCTTCTGTGTGAGGCTAATAGGTGTGCGGGAACCCAAATCATTTAAGTATTCGAGTTTTGGCCTTGGGTGTTCTTGTTTGATTTTGGTTTCACGTTTTGGTTTTTTCTTCACCCGTCCACTTTCCTGCGGATGGTGGTCTTTCTTCTTCCACCCCCCCCCTTCTTCCTCTTCTCCTCTTCTTTTCCTCCTCTCTTGTATGGTTGGGGCCTAACCCTCCAGGTTCAAAGCTCCGGTCAAAAGCATTTAATAAAAAAAAATCACCTTCATGTATCTCAACAATTTTCCACATGTACTAACCCACCTCACTCAAGTGTTCCCGCATACCTCTAATCATATGCCACATCCATACACTAAAGGCTCCACAACCCGACACTTTGCTCTCGGGTCCCGATAGGTCTCCCCATGGCAATGTGATCATAACACCATATCTATTGACCTTAAACCTTGACAACAGCGTGAGATTTAGGAAGTTCAACCTTTTGTTAGTGATGTATGTAAGAAAATTAAATGACACTAAATTTTGAATAGAAAGAATATAAAATTACACAATAGATTAGTCCCAAACATAAATCTTTATTCATATCTCATCATTGATTACATTAGTCTCATTTACATATGCAATTATCTTATATATCTTACTCCTTAGACATTTCTATCATATATCTCTCATATGACACTCACTCATATATTTCTTGTGACACACACATACATTTTCACATGGCACACTCATATACAATGGATTAATTACAATAAATATATTTCATACAAAATATTCCAAGAGTCACTTCTTTTGAATCACGCCTTTTTGGCTTCTGTCTTGTTCTGACTTGGATTTTCTTTGTTCCGTGGATTTGTGTTAAACTTGCGGCTTCCTTTAGTGTATCACAACTTCATTCAATATACCACATATATTATATTATACCATGGATTTCCTTCTCCTATCATGGCTTTACCAATGTACTTTGGCTTTCCTATTTTTATCATAGATTTGTCTTATTTCATGTGGCTTGTTCCGGTTTTCACGATTCTTATAGACTTTGGCAGACTTCTTCCTAATGTCTATAACTTAATCAAAATTTTATGAAGAACCATAGCAACATCATCCCCTGACTTCAAACCTCATATCATCCTCAATACAACAAATTGATGAAGAACCTTGTCTTCCAAAAATTGAGCAAAACAATTTCTTTCCTTTTCCTTTAGTCAAAATTGGGCATCACCTCCCAAAACCTTTAGAAAACTAGCCTAAGGAAGAGTTCCCTCACTCGACTCACCCTACTAGACTTATGGGGTGCTATCTTAAGAGAACATAGACATCAACTCCTAGGAACTTAGATGTTTGCAATAAGGAAGGATTCCCCCACTTGATTTGCCCGACTATACTTACTAGATGACATGGTTCCCTGAAAACTTGCTTCTTCTCTATGATAGTGTTGGGGGATGTATTTCATGATTTATGGTGTGATTTTATTCTCAAAATTATACCACAATTCCAATTTTGTATCAATATAATTTTTCCATTCTTGTAGATGTGATTTCTCTTGGAACAATTGAGGGATTTCGGATGGTTCTAATTTTGCGAAACGTTGATTCAATCTATTCTAGTCACCGTAAGTTCTTGCTACATTCTAATTCAAGATTTGTCCAAGTGTGTGTTACACTCTTACATAGTAATGATCCTTTTAGTCTGCACCCTTTTTTTGGTTACGTACATATCTCACAATTCAGCCGGGTTTTATCTTTGGGCTCCAACCTTATCCTTACGATGTCATACTTTTTCGATGCCACATGTATCTATTTCTCTAATTTTTCAAGCTCTTCTTTTTATTTCCAAGTGATGCTTGGCCATCCTATTGTGTATATATAATAGGCCATGACATTATTTATTTATGTCTCCAAATTATTCACCATGGGTTGCATTTCTTTCCTTTGTTTCTAGTTTTCTAAAGTCTGCGGTTTTAGAATTTATTGTTTATATTCTTCTACAACTTATTTATGGATTTTATTTTTATATGCATCTAAACCGACTTTATATACTTTAAATATTTCAGTCACTTCCTTCTCTGTAGCTACCTCTACTTGAATATTGGATTCTATAATGATGTGTGGTATAGCTATTTGTATGGATGATAGGATTTTCTGCATTTTTCTTCCATATCCATGAACCACTGCATACAATCTTGTTTAGCACTCTGCTCCAATACTTGACTACAATTTTTTATCTACGAGGGGATATTTTTTTCAGGTCTACCTTAAACCCATCTTTAGTTTGTTCCAGCACCCCTTGTTATTGTTGTATAAATTTATCCTTTTGTCATTGTTAGAATGCCTATTTGATTTTAGCTAGTGAATCTCGAGGTGCTTGCATAGGTCCCATACTTGTGGAAGTATCTATGGATGATGCTAATGGTATTTTATTTTGTTCCTTTGTCATATTTTTTTCTTCTTATTTTCCTGTTTCTTGACTTTATACTTCTATTCTTCTCCTCTTGTTCTTTTCTCTTCTTTTCTTCTTCTTCATTTTCCTTATTTTCTTTCTTTTTATTTTTCTCTCATCTTTTTTTCTTATTTCTTTTATTTCTCTTCCGTCTATTTGTTTTTTTCTTCCTTCTCCTTCTTCTCCTTTTCTTCCTTCTCCTTTTTCTTTTTCTTCCTTCTCCTTATTTTATTGTTCATGATTCTCCTTCTTTTCTTTCTCTTATGTCTCCTTTTTCCTTTAGATTTTCATTCTTCTTCTTCCTTATTATGTTGTTTTTCATCTTCTTCTTTTTATTTGTTTTATTTCTCTTCTTTTTCTAATTCTTCTCTTTGTTCCCTTTGTTCCTCCTTTTGTTCATTTTTCTATTTGTATAGTTCTTGCTTCATTTTATCCTCTTATTTTTACTTCTTCTCTGCATCCTCCAACTCCTTTTTATTTTGTTCTTCTTCAGCTATATTTTTAGCTTCCTCAATTTCCTTTTGTTTCTCTTCTTGTTATTTCTTTTTCTCTGCTTTTATCATCATTTGTCTATCCACTTCTATGGCTTTATTTTGTATTTCGTATAAGCGTTTTATTTTCTTCTCCTCTAAATCTACCTTTTTCCTTTAGATTTTTGAGTTGTGGCATTTTTGGCTTCTTCTTCTCTTTCTTTCCTTGTTTTAATCAACAACCCAATTAGCTCCTCTACTTATTTTATGAAGTTCTAATCATGTGATTTTCTTCTTTTTTTTTCAATGTTTTTCTTTCTTGTTGAAGGGCTTGGAGGTGGCTTGTTTCTTCTACCTCTACTTGTTCCTAAATTTCCTTGGCCAATTCTAGTGGAAGTAAATGAACAATATCTACAATTACCAAAGAAAATTTATCCATATAATATATTATGGCTTCTACTATATCCATTTGTTCTCTCCCTGAACTAGCTTCATACTCTTGAGCTACTTGGGAAATACCACCTAGAGATAGACATTTCTTATAATACCCATAGGCTAATTTGGTCAAATGTGTTTCTACCCATGGCTCTGCCTCCCCTAAAAATTGAGGTGTTAGCTGTTCTAGTGATGGTGATGGTGAGGTAGAGGGATTTTTTTCCTCTTCGACTTGTAAATTTCTTCTATCTCTTGGGAATATTCTTCTTCTTCTTCTTCTCTTACATGATATGTTTTAGTTTTACTTTTAATGCTAGTGATTTTTGGCATTTAGTAGTGGGTTGTACTACACTAGGACCCTTTCCCATCCTTATTTTTATGTTTTTGTCCTACCTTACTTGAATCTACCTGTCATATTGTGTTGATACTTGTTCCTCTATTCTTCCCATGTTTCTTCAATGACCTGATCAAAATTTAGAAGTGTTGGTTTTCTAGGATCCAAAGGGAAAATGTTTTATTGCTTCAACCGAGGTAGCAAGTAATTCATTAGAAACCACATATATTAATGGGGGTATATGGGATGTGCATGGTTGTATGTCAAAGGAATATATAATCAATGTTGACAATAAAAATTATCTCTTTCTCATATTGTGCCACAATATGTTCAGACACCCGGGCCCTATTTCCAATTATCTATCTTATTCTATTCATCCATCCTAATAAAGATGTAATTATGGTAACAAAATCCAAGGTGTTCATATGTTACCACATATATTCGGTCACAGGTGTGTCGGCCCACCATTCAACCAATTCTGATTTGTGGGGTAGGGTTTTGTGAAATACATGGCTAAACATAACAATACTTGACCCATAACAAAAGGTATGCTTCCCTTCCTTTATTTTTATAGTATTTTCATGAAATTATGAAGCTAATAATTCTGCTAAATTATACTCGAATGATAATTCGCCATATCAAGGGAAATTTTTTACACTAAGCCCATGGGCACCATCTTCCCAATTAGTATGACAATTTTTTAAGCATATGGCCCTAGTGGCGTACCTGAGTGCATGATTTTATATTTCTATAACGTGTACCCCTCTCTTGGTCTTTGTGAACCCCATCACTTGTGTATTATCTTTCATTACAATCTTCTTTTTTATATCGTCACTCACCCTTATGCCCATAATCTTGTAACCCTAACCATGACACTCGGCGTTAATTGGGTATGGTTGATCCAAATATAGCATCTAATTGTGTAGTTGGCTCAAAAGAACCTTAATTGCATGATCATAACTAGAAAAGTATGGAATTTGGATCCCAGCATCTATCTTCAATTCACTCGATGAGATTTTTTGTCTTCTAGTATTCTAATTCCTTAGTATCATGATATTCCTTAAGGGATAACGATCTATCTTCTTCGATTTGTGTATGATCATATTCTACAATCGGGAGTGAATATATTTTTACAAATCTTGTGTATGAGGGAATTGGAATGGGATATGTGAAAATGCACCATCCGAATCATGCTTATTTGATTTGAGAGACCACTTTTGATATTTTATCTTTGGGAGCAGGTCTTGTGTGATCTCAATTGGATTATCCATCTCTCACAATTTTCTCTAATTTACCCTAGCTCTCTTCTACTTCTTTGGTGAATTATTTAATCTCCCCTTTAGTCATTGGTGCCTTAATCCTTACAATTCGATGATTATTTATAACCTTCCATTTGTTCCTACGGCATTTATTATGTTTTTGGCAAGATATATTTTTGTTTCTTCCACAACGTTTTCCTTCATTGCATGTGTTTTCTTTATTACACAATTTTTCTCCTTCATTCCATATGTTTTCTTTACTATGTGGATTTTCTTCCCACATCACACACATTTTTCTCTTCTTCCTTCACTCTTCAGCTTTTTCCTTTCATCCCTTCATTTTGCGGCTTTTTCTTCATTCTTTCATTTTGTGGATTTTTTCTTCATCCTGATTATCTCATTTGCATATTTTTTTACCCTTTATTCCATGGGTATCGTTCCTCCACGGCTTTCCTCTTTGTTTCACGCTTTTCCTTATCTTTTCTTTCCTTTTGTAACACGGATATTTTTCTCTTTGTTCCGAGGGTATCCCATCTCTATGGATTTCTCTTTTTATTTGATTTTCTTATTTTTATTATAGTAAGGATTCCCTTGTGGGTTTTCATCCTACTCCTCGTCCAATCCACCGAATTTCCAATTTTCGGATAGGTCTATTTATTTATATATATATATATATTTTTTTAGTTATGATATTACTTTAACCTTGATCCATTTACATAACACAGTCGTTCTTTGAGTTGCAAGGTGTGTAATTTTGTTGCTCCTGAGGGTAATATGTCCTTGATGATATATGTTCCTAGTCATAGAAATTTAAGTTTTCCCTGATGCTTCCATTTACTATCATAGATTAGTACTTGATCTCCAATATAAAACTCTTCTCTTTTGATATGATGCTCATGTCAAGCTTTTTGTATCTTCTTTTCTTGAGTCGATTGTATCTTGTTAGGAACCTTTTTCGTCCAAATTCTCTAATTCAGTCAATCTTTCATGAAGTGAAGAGTCATCATTCATCCCGAATGTTACCGAAAATCTTAAGCTTAGAATTACAAACTCTATAGGGATTATGGCTTCAAGTCCATAGACCAATCTAAATGGAGAGTATTTGGTTATCCTTTTATATGTTGTGTGGTATGCCCATAAGGTTGCAGGTATCTTCAAATCCTAATCTACTTGTTGTAATGAACATATCTTCGTAAGTACCTTCTCCAATACCTTGTTAAAATATTTTTCTGTCCCATTCACTTGTGGATGGTAAGGTGTGCTATGGTTGTGTTTTATCATTAATTTTTTTAGTAATTCCCTCATAGTAGCATTCACAAAGTGTTTTCCTTGATCACTAGTAATACTTAAGGGACATCCAAACCGAGTAATTATATGTTCATAGATGAATCTATTTGATGTCTTAGCGGTACAATATTTAGTTGGAATAACCTCTACCCATCTTGTTAAATACTTTGTCCCTGTGATTATGAATCTTTCCTGAGAGTGTCTTGTGGCTGGTTTAATTGGTCCAATGAAGTCTATAGCCCACTTTTCAAATGGGTCTAATGCTAAAATTGGTTTCAAAGGCATTTCATCTCGGGCATTAGGTTTTCCCACCCGTTGACAAATGTCACAAGACCTTGCATGTTTATGAGCATCTTTAAATAGTGTAGGCCACCACAAACCTGCCATCATCAATTTTTTGGTTGTTTGGTATCCTCCATTGTGTCCTCTAGCTATACCTTCATGAGCCTCTACTAAGATATTTTTCCGTTCATATTTGAGGGTCACTCTTCTAAGGACATCATCTTGTCATTTCTTATATAATTGTGCCTATATCAAGGTAATAGAAACATTTGGCTTAGTAAATTATTCTTTTGCTATTTTGCATACTTCTTTGGGGAATTTTCCTATGGATAGTAACTATGTTATATCATCAAATTATTTTGGTATAGATTATACTCTGCATAGGTGTGCACCAAGGAAATCATCATCAATTGGTCCTTAGTCTTCTCCCATTTCTATTCTTGACAAGTAGTTTGGAACATTATTCAATTTCCTCAGTTTGAATGTAATGGTAAAATCAAATTCTTGGAACAACATTAACCAACGGCATATCCTACCTTAAAGCATTGACTGTTTAATAAATAATTTAGTGGCTCATGATCTGTGTAGAAAAAAATGATGTAGCCAAGAGATATTATCTTTACTTTTGTAGGGCATAGACCATGCTCAATGCCTCTCTTTCTATTGTTGAATAATTCCTTTCACCTTTGGCTAGTTTTCTTCTTGCAAATGTTACTAGATGATCCATTTTTCCCTTAGTCATTTGTGTCAATACTTCCCCAATGGAAATGTTGGATGCATCTAAATAGACATAAAATGGAAATTTCCAATAAGGAAATATTAAGATAGGTGCATGAAAAATTTTATCCTTCAAAACTTCAAAAGCATCTACGCATTGTTTTGTCCATTGTATTTTCTTGTTGGTTCTTTTCTTTAGCATCTCTTCTAAAGGTGCACTAATATTCATGTAATTCCTTATGAATTTAATATGATAACCTATATACCCAAGAATTTTCTTGCCATCCTTATGTGTTTTGGGAAGGGGTAAATGATGAGGGTCGTCAATCCTCACCATTAATAATGTCAATCCGGGTTGGTGTCCAAAGGTCTGTATGCATTAAGAGAAGAATATATTGGAAAACAACTCCTTTAAACACAAACCAAACTTGCATAAAATAAATCACACATGCAGAAATTTAAAGGCACACTTGCAGAAATGTAAACACACTTACAGGAATATAAAGGCACACTTGCATAAAAGAAATCACACTTGCATAAATTAAAATTGCTGAATTGGAAATAACTGAAAGATAAAAAGACACCTACAGGTTCACAACAAAAATTGTACTCAAGAAGGATCACATAACATGAAATCAGAAATTTACAACAAAAGAAAAAACCACAGAAATAAATAAACAAACATTAACACATTGATCCATCTTCCTTGGAATGAGTGGCCAGCTCATTCCTTGGAATAGGATTTAATTCATACTTTTAATTCAGAACTTTCAGAAAAACTTTACTTCCAAAGATTGGAAAGAAAGAACAGATCTTGATTACTTGGGGAAAAGAATTACATATCTCAGTGTGGAAGGTTGCATTTATAATTCATGCATCCAACCAACTCCTTATTTTAGGAAATACAATATGATCTTATCTTTATTCCAATCCTAACAACTAAGATCTCCATCTCCACAAAATATGGAGAGAGATATATTATTGAAGTCAAATCTTATCTTGCTTATTTTAGGAAGATTTGCTCCCAAATCTTCTCCTTGCTTTTCGGTAACAAGAATCATAATGATTTTATTCTTCTACATTATTGGAAGGATGATTTTCCTCAAAATATTATTTTGACCAAATAGCTTTCTCGATTTTCCATTTGACTTTGTTGTTTTTGATTGTGGAACTTTTGACGCTTGTCAAATACGCTTTTTCCTCGGACTGCAGTTCACTAAAAGTTATATTTCTCTTGATTGGTAAAACCTATAAAAAATATGAATGAGGTTTTTTAAAAACATTTCTATGAACAAAAACCTCTCTCATATTTTCCATTTGACTTTTCTATTTCTATTTATGGAACTTTTAGTGCTCGTCTGATACACTTTTCCTTGGACTGCAACTTACTAAAAGTTATATCTCTCTTCATTGGTAAAACCTGTAACAAATATGAATGATATTTTTGTTAAAAACATTTCTATGAACAAAAACCTCTCTTAGATTTTTCATTTGAATTTTCTATTTCTGTTTATGGAACTTTTAGTGCTCGTCTGATACACTTTTCCTCGGACTGCAGCTCACTAAAAGTTAGATCTCTCTTCATTGGTAAAACCTATAGAAAATATGAATGATTTTTTTGTTAAACACATTTCTATGAACAAAACCTCTCTCATATTTCCCATTGGAATCTCTGAGTTTTCACAATCCCTCAAAACTGTCATTCCGTTGATGTAAGTTCGGAACTAAAGCTGTCATTCCTTTTATGCAAGTTCCGGAACTAAATCTAATTTTTCCATGAATTGAAAGTTCCAGAACTAACTATCATTCAATTGATACAAGTTCGGAACTAAATCTGTGAGTTCCAGAACTAAACCTGCAAGTTCCGGAACTAACTCGTGAGTTCCGTAGCTAACTTAAAATAGTTATAAATTTTGCATGTGACCTCGGATTGAGATGATTATTTTTTTAAAATTGCATAATTTATCAAGAGGAATTTGAATATGTAATCATATCTGATTTTAAATTTACTATTCACTATCAATTCCACTTTTCCCAATACTAGCATTATCTTTCCTCTATGGCCTGCATACACAAGACTTTGCATCTTTTCCTAAATAATCAATAGGATTAGTCAACAAAATAGATAACAAAAGATTTATAAATAATGAACAAGATATATATCCTATATTCTATCTTAAGGAAACTATAAGTTCCTTGATTACATTTAAATCCCCTTTCAAAGGTAACTTGGAAGGACAAAATAATGGTAATTTATGGTCATTTTATGGCCTCATCGATAAATTGACAATGACCGAATTTTTGACTGGGTCAATTAATAACCTCTCTTTACAAATTATATACCCCAAGAGTGTACCAAATGGTGTTCAAAATATACATTTATTCATATTGAGAGATATATGCAATGTTCTACATCTTTAGAACATAATTCTTAGTACTTGGATATAGTTTTCAATAATCCATATATTGTCCAATCATCTAGGTATACCTCCAAGAAATCATGGATAAATTCTTTAAATGCATTGATCATTATTCTACTAAATATTGTTGGTGCATTCTTTAATCCAAATGGCATGACAATGTACATAAAATATCCCCATTCTATAGAAAATTTATTTATTGGCAGTCTTCAAGGGAAATCCAAACCTAGTGGTAACCGGAAACCTATCGGTGAAATCATAAACTTCTCTTCCCGCTACGTTCTCTAAAACCTCTTCCGTGAAGGGAGTAGGAAATGGGTCATGTACATAAGCTTTATTTATCTCTCTATAGTCCGCACATACTCATATTTCTCTTGTTTTATTAATTTTAATGACCATGGTACTTATTTAATTTGAATCTTCAACCAGTTTAATGATTCCTGCATTAATCATTTTTTCTATCTCTATTTTGACTTTAACCTTGAGGTTGGGATTCAATCTATATGGCCTCTTCTTCAATGGTTTAAACCCTTCCTTAATTTGAATTTTCATGGTCCCAACTTCTTATTTTATACCTTTCAACTCCTTAAATTCTTTAGGAAATATATCTTGGAATTCCTGAAGAAGTTCTACTACTTTTGCCACTTCTTCTTTGGACCAATAGTCTCCTATCTTATAAAATTTTCATCTCCATTGGTGCCAATGTTTTCAGTCCTTATCTTTAGAGGTTAGTAGTAGTATTTTTATTCCTCTATTTTTGTCTCCACTACTTATCACTCTCCTTATATTATCTTATATCTCAAATTTTATTTTTTTCTCTCTCTTATTTCTAAACTACAAGGCAATATGCCATCTCTTAGATTTTGTTTATATTTTCTTGTCGCTGATGTTCTTTAGTTTCTGGTGTTCTTCACGGGTTGTGGTCTGTGGCCTCTTCTATGTTTAGGAATAGAAAGGTCCTAATTTTATGTAACGCCCAAGGATATTAAGCTTTGCATCCCTGAAATTGAATGTATGACAAAAACATTGATAATCTGGTCCCAACTTATTGTCTCTCATCTGATCTCTTGGTGCATGTACTGTGATCGAGGAATGGTTCCTAAAGTCCAGATAAATAAATTTTTATATACCAATGGATAATATTCACCACATATTTTCCAATGTCTCTCGCAGACTTGAATATGTTTCGTGGATCACTTTCACCAGTGTACTCAGGTATAACCACATAATAACCTTCACTCTCCAAATATCTTGTTTTGAGTAATGTAGTTAAATAATTCTAGTGAGAGATGTTAGGTTTGTGAGTATCCCACCATCCTGTGGCATTAATTATTAGGGTTTCATCTAATGCTTCCATTCTCACTTTCTCATTCGAAATATTCTCTCCATTTGATCTAAATAACCTTCCAAATCTCCAAACCCTAAGTACTTAGGTAAAGTCGATGGGATGTTTCACATCTTAATCTATAGAATCTTTTGATTGGCATGTCTTCTATCTCTTCTTTTGTAGAGTAATATCCATATTCTTCCTCAAATTTTTCTTGAGCAGGCCAAAAATGTCATCCGTGGTATCAAAGTCATCATCATCTAAGGTAATTATGTGAGATGATATTCTTCTTGAGTAATGTAATTTTCTTATTCTTGACTCTAGGAAACCATGTATCCATGCTTCAACAACATTATCTAAAATTTCAGTTGTAGATTCAGTTTTGATTGATATTTCTCCATTTGAATTTGGTTCAAAATCCTTCTCGATATAAGATAATTTATTTAGAGCATATACTCCTTGTATATCGTCAAAATATTCTCCTTCAAGATATCATGCCAAACCTCTTCATCCCAAGTGGAACTCATCCCTATATGTAGTGTTACGTGTGCGCAAATTCCATCTTCTTATAACGTTACTTCCTCCTCTTCTAAATTTAATGTGCCATTATAATCCAAAACCATTCTAAAGATATAATAACAATGTATGATTTTTTTAAGCTACATTTTTAACAACCTCAAAGTTATCTAGCTTCTTTATACCTATAAAATTAACTTCAACATTCTTTAGTGATCCTAAGGGTTGTTTTGATGAACCATATACTAATCCAATAAAATGTCCGGCAAGCTCCTAGCGATGCCTACCTAGTGTCTTCCACATAGCTTTTGACATCATTTTCACGTTAGGTACCACGATCGAAAAGAACTTTAGTTATAGTGGTATCAAATATCTTGGAATCCAAGTATATCATAGATTTACACCATGTGTGTTTTGTGCAAAAGACATTTCTCTTGTTCTTGCGATATCCTACTTCAATTATTTGTACATGGAATTTATTATGATGCTTGTTCCAATACTTACTAAATTTTTAAAGTAATCTACAAAACTGTGTTTGATTGTTAATCTGGATATTTCCTTAAAATCGGTGATCTCATCTTCTATAAAATAGTTATTTTCTATTTCTTCTTGGGAGTGTTCCTTCTTTACTACTACTCTACTTTTCTCTACTTCTTTCTCATTAAGGTCTACCCTAATCTCCTAAAAATCTTATTCTTCCCCACTACAGAAATTTCCTCATGAGGTATCCCGATTATCTTCTTAGTTGCAGTATAGACTAATTTCTTTCTACACTTATAGTTATAACCACAACTCTATATTTTGGTTCTTCAACAGCCTTTCCTATTTTAGTTTTTAGCTTTCTTTAGCTTCTTCCTTATTATCCTCATTTTCTAGTTTGTTTCATGAGCTAGATACTCTTTCCTTGTCTTTTTATATTGCCTCATCATCCCATGGTATCTTTGTGATATGTTGGACATTCTTCCGAGCATATATTCCTAACGCCTATGTTTTTTTGCCTCCACTTTTATAGAACTAACTTTCTTTGGGATAACTAAAAGAATACTATCCTCATTTATGACAGAAACCACAAGGGTTAGGCTCTTTTTAATTCCTAGCTAAATGTCCATCTTGCCCTCATTTTTAGAAATCCATGGTTCTTCGATCTTGATATCCACCTCTTTGGTTATCTCTTCCTTGATACACATGATATCCTTGGTATCCTCTTCCTCCTTGATAGTTATCATAAACACCCCTAGATCCTCCTTTATAACCTCCTCTATAACCTCCTTTGTAGCCTCCTTTTTAACCTTTGTGGTATCCTCCATCGTTGTATCCTTGATAATTAGGATTGTATTTATTCCCCTTATAGCCACCTCTGGATTGAGGTTTTTAACCTTACTGATTTGGATATTGAGGGGCGAATTATGCTAGTTGTGAAGGTGGTGGGTTAAATGTAGGCATTTGTTATGAAGATGGGGAGGAGTAGGTGTTGTGTTATATCTTGATGCCATCACTTTAGGGGTATTATAATATCATTCCAAATTTTAGGAGGCTAAATTCATACATTGAAGTTTCTAAAGGATGTGGAAAATTTGATGGACCTTTTTCATTGTCATATGTGTTGTCATTGATGTCAAGTTACATTGATGGAAAAATAAGTCAATTGGTAAAGTGAGCATGTGAAGAAGATGAAGGTTGATTGGTAGTGTCAGCTCACAAAGGCTTCAGGATAATTAAGGATAAGTTCTAAGGGACATTTTTTTTTGCAAGTTACGTAAAAAAGGAGATAGCCATCGTAGTCTTGAAGTAGTCATTGAATTCTCGCATGAAGCCGTGGAGCTCTAGAAGAAGTCACGAGCTTAGTTAGTATTACGGTAAAGGAATTTAGTCACCAAAGGTAAAGGAGCTAAAGGTTGACATGGGAGTGAGATTAATCAAGCCATGGATGTAAAGGAAAAGCTTCTAGTATAAAGGAAGTCAAGGTAAAATCCGTGAATAAAAGGAAAGCCAGGAAGAACTCAGAAAAAGCAAAATACTATAAAATCTAAAAGTAAAAGGAAGAGATTCATGTACACATAAAAAAACCATGGAAAGGTGTTAGACAAGGAGGATGGCTTCAAAACATTGGAAAATCTGAAAGTATAAAAGAGCCGCAGATAACTAAAAATTTGACGAGGAAGGAGAAATTTTTTTTTGAACAAAGGAAAATGTCACAATACAAAGAAGAAAGTTAGAGGAGCTAAAGAGAGCCACAAAATGATAGAATATGTACTGGAAAAGTTTCAAAGGTAATCAATTTGATTCAAACATGAAAAATGAGATTTTTTTCTCCAAAATTGATGGTGATTCGATTGTCGGTGATTTTGGATAAGTGGACGAGTTGACCTCCACAAAGAATAAAGAAAACTACTATTCCAGTTCTAGCATTTAATGTTTATTGACCTTGGGAAATATAGTTGAAATTTTCTATGAGAATCCAAGTTTCAAGGAGAAATAAAATATTGAAGAAGGAAATGGCTCGTTCATCTAGGTCACGTTGTATATTCTAAAAAGATGGGAAAATCGATTTTTAGGCATTGCTAATAAATTTTTATTGCACATTGATGGAAAATGGTGTAATCAAGATGAATATAAAAGAAATAAAATCCAAAGTTAGTCAGTATGCATTTAATAGTCTGAATTCTTAGGCGATAGAGTAGGAAGATACACAACACACAAATCGAAGGAAAGGAATGGGTCGATTTAGAATATAGTTTGAACTTGAAGACATTTTTGGCATTGCTCAAGTAAGAAAATAATTATTTGAGCTAAGGAAGATCTATTCAAAAGAGATAATATGGTGTAATAAAGTTGAGAAAGAGAAGAAAAAGAACCGAGAGAGGAAAAGAGGATAGCATATTGATGAAACATTGATTTATCATATGAGAATGGAATCAAGGTGACAGATTGAATGAGAAAAAGGGATTAATTTAGATTTCTTCAAGAGAATGAAAATAATAACACATATAGAAAGATGGTCATAATCCATTGTACAAGAAATTTTTGTAACTAGATGATCAAAAATTACATGTAAATAAATTTTAAGTTGTAGCTAATTAAATTAGGGGTTAGTGATCCTTGCAAGTTGGTGCTTGCTAAATCTACTGAGTGGGTGCTCAGAAAATCTTCGAGTAGGTGTTTGAAGTTGTGAAGTGGGTGCTTCCCAAGTTTAGTGGGTTCTCAACTTAAAATCTTCTAGGATGTGTAATATTTTTTGCAAGTCCTTTATTTGTGTAATATAAGTAATGATTTTTGTAGTTTTTTCTCTTGAAAGGGTTTACCACGTTAATCTATGTGTAGTGTGTTATTTTGCATGGCATATGTTTGATTGATTGTTCATAGTTTTTAAGCCACACATCATTAAAGGGTTTAAATGAGGAATTAAGATAAAAATTTATGTCCTTACAACAGAAGCTTAACATCTTTGAGGAGATCATCTTATCACAAACATGGCAGAAAATTAGGAAGAAGGTAGTTTATCACTTTACAATATCACCTCTCTTCATTGGAATGAATTATGCATTCTGAGAATAAGGATGAAAAAATACTTTATGTCATTTGGTTTTGATATTTGGGAATGTGTTGAGAAAGGATACAATCCTCCAGCTACACCAATTACTTCTTCAAAAATAAGGTAGAATATGAATGTAACTCAAGAGAAATGAATGCCATTCTATGTGGCCTGACTAAAATGAAAAATTCAAAGTTATGCATTACACAACAACAAAAGAGATATGGACCAAACTGTAAAGTATCTATGAAGGTGATGAAATTTCAAGCTAGCAAAGCTATAGACCTACAGATCTTAGTTCAAATATTTGAAGATGAATTATGATGAGAGCATAGTGGCCTACATGCAGAGAATACATGAAGTTATAAACATGATCGAAGACTAGGTGGAAATTTAGAAGAATCAGTCATTGTTCATAAAGTTCTGATATCCATGTCTGGAAAGTATGATTCAAAGGTTTAGGCCATAGAGGAATCCAAAGACATGAAGACTCTCACGATGGATGAAATGAAGAGCACTCAATCGAGAATACAAGATGAGGACCGCTTGGATCCAATACTACCAAGAAAGACATAACATTCGAGATCAAGAAAGAAACTTGGTCCAAGAAAGAATAAGAAGAAGAATCAACTTTAGGAGATGAATTAGATGATGAAAAGATCAAAGAAATAATTATAAGAATACTGAAAATAGGTTCAAGTAAGTATAAAGTAAAACTTCCTTTGAAAAGATTTTCATGCGGACAAGTAGGTCATTTTGTGGTAAAATGTCCAAATAAAAATAAAGAATCTTAGCCTAAACATGAAGAGGAAGGAAGGAAATAAACTAGTACAAGAATAAAAATATCAAGAAGTTATTTAAAAATAAAATAAACTTCTATTTAAAATAAGAATCAAGTGATTCTAATTCTAGCAACCTAGCTAGCTCTAAGAATGAACATGATGAAGATTGGTCTGAATGTCTATTTATGGCCATGGATGCATCTGAAGAGTGCATCTCTAAAGGGAAGAATGCAACTGACTATGCAAACTCTAATGAAGAAGAAGTTGAAGTGAATCTTGAGGCTGAAATAGTGTGTTCTCTTGAAGAGTTGATATTGTGTAGGAAAAAGAATCAGAAGTCAATATGCACATTAAAGGATTATGAAGAACAAATCTACATCTTTGAAGCAAGAAAATATCAAAGAGAAGAAGAAGATGCTAATGAGCTCAAGGAATTGGAATCATAACTTGAAAAGATTTCAAACTCCTACAAATAAAAGGAGGATGAGTGTGCAAAGTTGAAGTCGAAGTGGAGAAACCGAAAGTCGGGATGGGAAAAATAAGTAGTAAGTTAAAGGTGTATGAAAAACTTGAAAAGGGATAAAGTGTTTTGATTGATATACTTTGAGTAACCAACGTAATGAAAATGAAAAATCTGAAATTTGTTTCAAAGTAGATAATGACAAAAAATAGTGCATCAACTGCTAGCACCTCATCCTCCACAAACAGGGAAGTTATCAATGTCATGAAAAGAAGGACATATGCTCTGAGAATCACCTATGCTATGAGGTACACACACTCATTTTATGGTTACTATTATTCATGTAATCAGTTTGGACATAAGGCTTCTAAGTGTATAAAATTCTCTAGAGGCTCTAGAAGAAACTTTGGCCCATCTTATACCAGATTGAAATACAATTATGTCCATCACCATTATAATAATAATAATCATGTGGTTTCAACAAACAAACAAGAGCCACCTAAGAAAAAGAAGTGGGTATACATTATAAATAAATATGAGAATAATATAAAAGAGTCATGCTCAATAGTATACAAACCACATTTCATGTACAAAACGAAGATAAAATCAGGTATCTAGATACTTGATGCTCAAGGCATATGACAGGTGACAAAATTAAGTTATTACTTGTTCTAACAATGCATCAAAGTCTTTGTGAGATTTGGTGATAACAACTCAAGAAACATAGTTGGGAAAGGAACTCTGAGCTTAGATAATGGAAAAACCATAACTAAAAATGTTTTATATGTTGAAGGTCTTCAACAAAATTTATTGAGTGTAAGTCAAATGTGTAAAAAGGGATACAATGTTATATTCCATGACAAGGGTTGTGATATCATCAATTGTATGACATGAAATAAAGTTGTAAAATACAATCAAACATAGAATAACATGTATGTTCTCAATGAGATAAACAATGAAAAATGCCTCACAAGTAATATTAATTACAATTGGTTGTGGGACAAGAGATAGGAGCATGTGAGTTTTGAAAATATTGTAAAATTGATTACAAAAGGTTGTGTCATACATATGCCAAATATTGTGAAACCTTCGATACTCTATGCAAGGCTTTTTACATGGAAAACAAACAAGAATATCATTCTAATCAAAATAATATTCTACAACTGCACCTCTGGAGTTTATTCATACAAATCTCTCTGTACACCCACCATAACTCGAAGGTATAAATGGTGAGGTATATTTTATGTTTCTAATAGATTATTACACTAGGATATAGATTATTACACTAGGATGACATGCGTATCATGTTTAAAACAAAAATCAAAATATTTAGACATATTCAAGGCACTTTGGTAGAGAATGAGAAGAACAAAAAGATCAAATTCCTAAGATCGGATAGATAGATGCGTAAAATTCTGGTCCAATGAGTTTGATGAATTTTGTGAAGAACATGAAATTAGAAGATAATTCTTAGCCACAAGGGAACCTTATAAAAATGGGGTTGTTAAGAGGAAGAACATGACTATGTAGGATATGTTAAGAACCATGCTAAATGAATCCAAACTCCCAGACATGTATTCGAGTGAAGTAGTTTACATTGTGGTCTATATTTTGAATAGAGCTCAACTAAGAATAAATAGTGAAAAAACTCCCTATGAACTTTAGAAGAAGATACCAAAGCAAATGTAAAGCACATAAGATTCTTTGGTAGTAAATGCTACATCAAAAGAGATGAAGACAACTTGGGAAAATTTGACTCTAGGTGTGATGAAGGTATATTTCTTGGTTATTTAGTGGTCATCACGGCTTACAAGTGCTACAATAAAAGGTTTCGAATATTGTTAAAAGAAAAATGTGAAGGTGGATGAAACAAAATACGCCAAAGTCAACACCCAACATAGAGATAGTCATGAAGAGAAAGAAGATGATGAATAAATGGATAGTATATGTGAAGAAGTAGATGAAGAGAAAGAAATACCAAGCACTAAAGCACCTTCTAGGAAAGTCAAGAAGGACCATCCTACAAATTAGATCATTATAAATAAAGATGGTGGCATTCTCACAAGAAGAATACTAAGAGATCAGTACAACGATGAAGACATAGCTCTCCTATTAATGATAAAACCTAAGAATGTTGTAGAAGAAATCAAGTATCATCATTGGGTAGATGCCATGAATGAAGAACTAGATGAGATTGAAAAAATGAGACATGGGAATTATTACCCAGCACATGGAACAAAAATGTGATTGTAACTAAATGGGTATTCAAAAACAAACTGAATGAAAAAGGAGAAGTGACAAGAAACAAGGCAAGGCTAATATGCAAAGAATATGTGCAACTAGAAGGAATAGATTTTGATCATACATTTACATCGATGGAAAAAATGGAAGCAATACGATACTTCCTAGCTTATGTCGCATACAAGAATATCAGAGTATTCTAGATGGATGTGAAATCAGCCTTCCTAAATGGTTTCCTGAATGAAGAGGTATATATTGAACAACCTGATGGATTTTCACTAACTGAAGATAAGGATTATGTGTGCAAGGTTGAAGAAAGATTTGTATGGATTAAAACAAGCTCCTAGAGCTTGGTACAACATATTGGATTCATACCTCATTGAGCAAGGATTTAGAAAAGGTGTTGCAGACAACAATCTCTACATCAAGGAAGAAGGATACCACTTGCTAATTATCATTGTGTATGTAGATGATATCATATTTGGTGGAGACCATGATAAGATGACATATGAATTTTTGATATGATGAAATAAGAATTTGAAATCTATTTTCTTGGATATCTTTCATTATTTCTAGGTTTACAAATTAGTCAAATAGATCAAGGTATATTCATATCCGAGACTAAGTATATCAAGGAGATGCTGAAAATATTTAAAATGGAAGATTGTAGACTTATTGGGACACCAATAGAAGTTGGATGCAAGCTGAGAAGAGATGATGACACACCAAAATTAGACAAAACATTATACAGATCCATGATAGGTAGTCTAATCTTCTCCACCACATCGAGGCCAGACATCATGCAGGTGGTAGGACTTGTTGGAATATTTCAAGAAGATCCAAGGGAAACACATCTCAAGGGGGTAAAAATAATTTTGAGATACCTCATGGGCACAGTTGAATATGGATTATGGTACTCCAAGACTAATGAATTCAGCATAAAAACATATATAGATGCAGATTGGGTAGGAAGTGTTGATGAAAGAAAGAGCACAAGTCGACGTGAGCATTCTTTGTTGGAAATTGTTTAGTCTCCTAGTTAAGCAAGAAGAAGTCATCAGTGGCACTCTCAACATGTGAAGTAGAGTATATAGTGGTTGCAATGTGTTGTACTCAAGTTCTCTAGATGAAGTAGACATTGGAAGACTATAAGGTAAAATCTAAAAATCCAATTCCTTTATTGTATGATCAAGTACAAGTGTAATAAGTGTCTCCAATAACCTAGTGTTCCACTCAAAAACTAAGAATATACCTATAATATATCATTTCTTTAGGGAACAAGTGAATGACAAGAATATCAGTCTAGAATATGTGAGCACTAAAGAGGAAATTGTATATATAATGACCAATCCACTACCAAGAGAAACATTTGAACACCTAAGGAATGAATTGGGCGCCATTCTGATCTTGCCAACAACTAGAATGTGTGCATAAAGGAAATGGAGATTTCTTAGACATTATCAGCTCCTAATTAATGGCAAAGTAAGGGGAATTAGTCTACTAGCTCAAATCCATCAAAGTATACATCATCTCGGGGAGCATTGTCATGGACACACCAAGATATATGGATAAGAAGCATAAGCCTATGGGATATTCTTGAGGTAAGAACATGTTTTATCTAGCTTACTAGCATATCCAACTTTCTATATCCTAGTTGGCCCTTTGTCATTGTTGTCAAAGGGGAGAGCATATATTGTCGATACCAATTGTTCATATCATACAAAAAGGAAGAAATATAGCTACGAAGAGGGAAGAAGATATTAGAAACCAGCTTGTCACATTCAAAAGGGGAGAGATGATGGAACTAGCCAAGTCATATACACAGAGGAGTAAAGCTGAAAATAGAAATCAGGCATGCAAGAATTTTTCCATCAAAAGAAGGAAATTGGTTTCTACCATATAGAATCATTAAGGTGTATTGAGGTGTTTCCATCAGTGACAAAGGGGGAGATTTTGGACCTTTTTCAATGTCATAAGTGTTGTCATTGATGTCAAGATGGATTAGTTGATGTTAAGTTGCATTGATGGAAAAATAATTCAATTGGTAAAGTGAGCATGTGAAGAAGATGAAGGTTGATTGGTAGAATCAGTTCACAAAGGCTTCAAGATAATCAAGGATAAGTTCTAAGGGACTTAGTTTTTTTGCAAGTAATGGACATAAGGATATAGCCACCATAGTCTTGAAGTATCCACCAAAGTCCATGAAGCCAAAGAGCTCTAAAAGAAGCTGCGTGAAGCTTAGTGAGTGTCAGCGGGTAAAGGAATGTAATCGCAAAAGCTAAAAGAGCTAAGGGATGAGCTATGAGTGAGATTAATGAATCTGTGGATGTAAAGGAAAAGACACCAATATAAGGAAGTCAAAAACAAATTTTTGAATAAAGAAATCTGAGAAGAACTATGGAAATTGTGGAAGACTATAAAATCCTCAAGTAAAAGGAATATACTTGCGTATAAAGAACAAATCCACGTAAAGTTGTTAGACAAGGAGGATGGCTACGAGATATTGGGAAATTTGTGAGAAGAATAGAAGATTCATAGATAACTAAAAATCTTCCAAGGAAGGAGAAATGCCACTGAATAAAGGCAAGTGCCATGATATAAACAAGAAAATTTGAGGATCTAAGGAGAGCCACGAAATGATAGAATATGGACTGACAAGGGTTGAAGGAAATCAATTTGATTCAAACATGAACAAGTGACTGTTGGTTCTCAAAAATCGATGGTGATTCGATTATCAGGTGATTGCGGCTAAGTATACGACTTGATCTCCATGAAGAAAAAAGAAAACTATTGTCCCAAATTCTTCTAACATTTAATGCTTATTTACCTTGGGAAATACAATTGAAATTTTCTATGAGAATCTAAGTTTCAAGGATAAATAAAATATTGAAGAAGAAAACGTCTCGCTCATCATCAGGTCACATTGTAAATTCTAAAAAAGATGGGAAAATCTATTTTTAGGCATAGCTAATAAATTACTCTTACCAATGCATGGAAAATGGTGTAATCAAGTCAAAGATAGAAGAAATAAAATCCAAAGTTAGTCAGTATGCATTTAATAGTCCAAATTCTCAAGAAATGGAGCAGAAGATACATGACACATAAATCAAAGGAAAGGAATGGGTCGATTTAGAATATAGTTTGAACTTGGAGCCATTTTTGGCATTTCTCAAGTAAGAAAAGAATTATCCAAGCTAAGGAAGAGTTTTTCAAAAGAGATAATATGAAGTAATCAAGTTGAGAAAGAGAAATAGAAGAACAGAGAGAGGAAAGAGGAGAGCAGACCAATGAAACATTGATTTACCATATGAGAATGGCATCAAGGTGGCATATTGAATGAGAAAAAGGGATTGATTCAGATGAGAAAAAAGTGAAAAGAAGAACACAGAATGATACAAAAAGGTGATCATAATCCATTATAAAAGCAATTGTTGTAACTAGATGATCTAAATTTTCATGTAAATCAAGTCTAAGTTGCAGCTTAGCATTTTCAAGGGGGTTATAGCCTCCTTATGGGTAGGTCCCTAAAAAATATTAGTTGTAGCTAATTAAATCAGGGGTTAGTGCTCCTTGCAAGTTGGTGCTTTCTAAATTTACTTGAGTGAGTGCTCAAAAATCTTCGAGTAGGTGCTTAAAGTTGTGGAGTGGTTGCTTTGCAAGTTGAGTGGGTACTCAATTGAAAAATCTTGTAGGATGTGTAATATTCTTGCAAGTCATTTATTTTTGTAATATAAGCAACGGTTTTGGTGGTTTTTTCTCCATAAATGGTTTACCATATTAATCTTTATGTACTGTTTTATTCTACATTACATATGTTTGATTGAATTCTCATATTTTTAAAGTTGCACATCATTAAAGGGTTTACATTTGGAATTAAGATAAAAAGTTCTAATCTACACTTATTCACCCTCACCCCCTCTCAGTGCTTGTGATCTCTAACAAAAACTTGGTTTTCCATTGGTTATTATCCACCAACATGCCACTATCCTATACCACAATGGCTTGGTAACAAGGAACTAGATGAGGAAAAACAAGATAAGAGTCATGGAAAGATACAGAAGGAATGTAGGATACTTCTTTTCCGATCTAGAAGGAACATCTACCCTAGTTTATTTCAGACATTTATGTAGCATCATACATATGGAGCCAAAGAAAAATGAATGAGTACATTCAAGATGTTAATTCTAGGGGTATGATGATTCATTTTATTTCATTTTTAAACACCTCATCTATTATATTCTGTTTAGCCAATTGTACCCCTGAACTTGTATTTCCCAGTGATACTACTAAAACATTTCCACTATAGCTTGAACTCATGGCATAGATATTAGTTAATATAATTATTACTAAATATTACCTTATTTTATGGATTATGAGTATGCATTTATTCTTTTGATTTCAATATGATGTTGTCTATAAATGTCATCCTTTTTGCAAAGAATTTGTTTGATATAGCAACTAACATGTAGGAAAGGATCCACTCGTAGCAACTAGCATGCAACCAAAGGAACTCATTCACAACAAAGAGGTCATCTACATAAATTAACATGTCGCCAAAGGGAATCATCCTCATAAAATCATCTCATGGCCAAAGTAGGTCACACACATACATGAAACCATGATTCTGAGGAGCTTGCATTGTGGACACTACACCTAAGCTCACACGTGTTGATAGAAGAAGTAGTTATGTGAAAAATAAGAAGACTCAACGCTGTCACCTAATTATGCATTGTAACTCAAACAAAGAACTAATTGATTTAACTCATAATTTAATAATTGGTTGATCAACTAATCAATTAGTTATGTGATTGTATGAGAACATATACTGAATAGTTATGTTGTATGCATGTAAGTTTCTAGATTGTTTGGTTAATATCTTTTACTTAATCCAACTAGAACTCCTAGGACTCTATCTCTTCATGCCTTTTTGTAATGAAAGATATAAAAAGGAAAGATTAATGTTGTAGGGACATATATAGAGGGAGATACATAGATAGATCGATCCTTAGGTAGAGAATTGATTATATTTTTCACTTATAATCTTCATGTTGATGAAATAAGAATATAAGTTATGTTAATTCATTGTAGACACGGGCCTTAGGAGGGATTAGCACCCAAGGCAAGGCCCACTTATGGTTTTCTAACCCTCTCCTTTTGTTTGTTGTTTTAATTCCTCACATGATTAGATTAGTAGCAGTCCATTTCTTTATCTATGCTTTGTTTTTTACATGCTTTGTTATTAGCCATAGTATTTACTTTCAGTCATAGTCTAGTTCATTTCCAGCATTGTTATTTCTTAATTATAGTGACAACAATTTACCTTTACACCTCTCAAACATCTGTAATTGTGCATATATCACTAGTAATATTGAAATTTTGTGTCCTTATGTCTGATTATTAAATGACTGTAGATTAATGAACATCATATTAATTGTTGCAAGTTAATTTTCACTACCAATCAACTCTAAGAGCTCCACATGTAGTGATGAAATCTACAACATGTTCTTTAGGAAGTTGGGTGTCATCACATTTGATTTTGGGAAAGTTCTTGCAGGATACCTTTGGAAAATCATGGAGGGGTGGTGTAGTATCAAGCATACCAAAGTATTCCTTCCCCATGAAATATATGCTTGAGGTTTATTCAACTTCTTTGTTTATGGAAGAATAGGTAGAGGTGTTACAACTAGAGATTTAACGTTTCTCACTTGATGTACCAAATGGAGATAATGCTTGAGAGAATTAATATGGATTATTTGGCATAGAACATTATTTTATTTAAAGAGCTTCAAAATTTGGATCAACAATACCTCTTAATCTATCTCGATATGGTGTATCTCTTTTCATCCAACTTGTGAGAAAACCTACAACAAGAATGTGAAAGGACACAACTAAAAACAATAGTGGCTTTCAAGCATCAAGTTTCATGTTTTTGAGATTTTTTTAATTATTTAATTTTTATAGATTTTTAGTATATCTAATTATTAGGATTTTTTTATCATTATAGGGTGTGGGACAACAAAATATTCCCCACGGTGGGTGTCAAAAACTATTGGTGAAATAATTATGCACAACGGAAAATTCATGGTTTTTGTAGACAAAAAATCATGCACTTGTGTACATTTATAGATCCTAAAAGCATATTGGCATTTACATTATTCATAAGCAAGAAAATAAGTAATTGACATCTATCTTTTTCCTTTTTTGTGTTTCTTATTTTCCATTTAGTATTACACACCCTACAACCCAATCAAAACTTTACTTGTTTATCTTTTATGACTTTGGACACAAACACCCAACCAGGATGTCGGTGTCCAAGCACCCTCATCCTCCGGGTGCCCCTAACCTCTTTCCACCTTACTCTTTTTGGGATTCTTTTATCTTTTGGGAATCTTATTTTCTTATGGGTTTTCCTTCTAGTTGCAAATTATGAAATGAAACCAATATAAAGCTATGTGACCAAAATAAAGGACCAATCTCTAAGAATGTACTATTAAAACCTAATCTTGCATCCAAAGGAATATAAGAGCATAAAATGCATACATATAGCATCCATTCAAGGGACAAGGGACTGCATTTTCTACATACACATAGGAATGGGAATTTTATTATTCCATCCACACATCTATCTACATTGTTACATCTAGCTACATCATGTTATTAACTACACTTGCACAAGGGCATCCTAGGGTACAATCCTTTCACACACTCACAAAAACTACATGAAGTCCGAGATGTTTTGTAGCACTCGTTCATAAGTTCACTATCGGGGTGACCTCCATTATCTATCTAACTCCCCATATTACATCTTTCATTTCTGGATTTTATGCGGTTTTGTGGGTTTTGCAAATGAACAAATATCTTACAGGTTACATGTACATCTAACAATGAAGGTGTGACATACAAGTGACTAACAACGACTGTCAAAAACACTTGTGTGATACAATAAAAATAATATTACATTCATATAAACAGTCATGGGTTCCCAGTAGAAGACTCGGAACCCATGTGCCCTGACCTAATCTAGGTGCCCTAGTCCAACCTTATCCGAGCAGCTCTAGATTTTACAAAGGTGCACATTGACGACAATATACCCTCTTTGATCATCAATTTCTCTAGACTGCACCAGTCCCAAATCAATCATAAATTAGATAATTCCTTTCTCCTCTCTCTTACACTTAGGGTTTCATATTTTACTTTATTATTGCTTGATTCATAGTGTATATAGCGATGTATTTCATTTTCTTTATCGATACTATGTAATTAGGGTTTTACAAAATCTTATTTTTGTTAAATCATTTTTGAACTTGCATTCAAACAATCTTGGATCCTCATTCCTTCCTAGAATCAATATCTTAATATCTTCCCCCATGGATGTCTCCATCCATGCCTTTTTGTAGGATAATCTTGATTGTGTAAATAAAATAAAATCTTATTTGGCCAATACTTACATTCATCCTCATATTTTTCTTGAATATGTGTATCATAAGTTTACTTCAGCTTTATCTCTCAATAAGGAACATATTACTTTCACATCAGATGAATTTCCTTCTCAAGTCATGTTAGATCATGATCCCCCTTTATATTTGTGTTTGTATTAATAATGTTGGGGTTAAATGTGCCTTAATTGATCATGGATCGAGGCTAAATATTTCTAATCTAGTATTTCTCCACCAAATTGGCCTCTCTAAAGCCTCTTTGGCTCCCTTGTTTACTTTTATTCATGGATTTAATAATATTCCCAAATGTTTCTTGGGTATTATCACACTACCCATTACTGTTGGGCCATGTACTCAACCTATTCTATGTCATGTGATTCCCAATAATCTTAATTATAATATTCTTAATGGGTGGCCTTGAATCCATGTTATGCGCATGTGTTCCTTCCACTCTTCATACGTAGCTCAAATTCCTTTATCAAGGAGTGGTCTATGACGTTATCATATATCCATCACCCTTTGCATTTTGTAATTCTATTGAGCATTCCATAGAAACCCCCATCTATTCTGCATCTACTCCACATTTTCCAATATGGTCTTGGTTATAAGTATTTGCTTCATTATGGATTTTCTAGTGTTGTTGTATGCCGGCATGGTCAAGGAGTCACGTGAACCATTGGTTCTCCACACTCAATCTAATAAGTTTGGCCTTGGATATCATCTTCCATCGACATATTCTTTAGAATAATATGTTGTCTTACATACTTCTTCACTTCATATCTTACATTTGGAACTCATCAGTGATTCTACTTCTACTAATTAAAATGATTTGTACACTTCTTCTACTTATGATTCTCCTTTAGAATACATGGAGACTTACAATCACCTCCCTTCTATCCATCACAAGAAACATTTTCCATCATTTCTTAATTCTACCATCCACTTTGGTGAATTAGATACACCTAATGAAAGTATCGATGCTCTTGACAAAGATTCCTACTTGAACCATACATAGAGGACCAGTTGATTAACTAAATTTTGAATAATGGGGGTAGATGGGGATTATTTAATCTAAGCTATGAAAAGCTATAAATAAATGTAAATATGACACAAGCAACTATGAAAAAGGAAATGTTAACCCTAATATGTAAGAGAGAAGAGGAAAGAACTCAGTTGAATAACAGAGATGCTCGTGGGAGTGTCGCGAAGTGACAGAAAATCCGTAGTAGGAACAACTATGTAGAAGTTCCAAAAAGGATGGATCTAGAGTATATAGATGGATTGGAGCTCCTCGAGAGAGATACTTAGGGAACTCGCGGGTGCTCTAGTATGCAAACCGGGTGCCTTGTCTATGTAAAATCTCAAGCTAAATCTCATAGATGGGAGGTGGTTCGAAACCCTTGTTGTGTGTCATATCATATTTTTTTTCTATACTAAGTGTCACCAATATTCCAAGATAATGATAAAACCAAAAAGATACCAAGAAAAAGTATCAAATCCCTAAAAATAAATATGCAAATGAATAAGTCGATGACCTTAGTTGCCACAACAATGGGCTTACTAACCGAGTGCTTAACTAAATTTTGGACACAAATGTAGTTCTTGTGAGTGTGTGTATGATGTTCCTGGGTGCTCTTGTTCTAGTCACACTTTGTGAAGTAGCGAGTAATAACTAAATGTAGAAAATGTAATAGAATGTGTGCATGAAATAGAATAGAATCCTTCCCCTATGAAGTGTATGATACAGATGTCCTAGCCTTATGCCTTGATGATGGAGCTATGTGGATACAAGTTATATCCAATACAATAGATGGATGCAACTCTACGTGAGTGATAGTAGTGAATGATACTTTGTCCTTTATTATGGTCTCATAACTTTATATTTATAGGGTTCTATTGATCTAATTTCATAATTATCCCTGAAAAGGCCGACCATAAGAAAGATAAATATCTAAAATGGCTAGAAAGAGCCCAAAAAGTGGCGGGAAAATGTAAAAGGACCAGGGCACCCCTAGTGGGACCAAGGCACCCATGAGTGCCCCAATACTAGTTTGGGCACCCTAGTCAAGGCTAAAATAACAAAAAATGACAAAAAATGATTAGGCATATGGATGTAAAATATCGAGAATAACGAAATAAAATAAAACAAGATCGTCAAAATACGGGGTTAATTATTACTTTCTTCACTCAAGAACCTTCTAAATAGTAGTATGAGACCGAGACTAAATAATGTCTAAAGTGCATGATTTTGTGTCTACATTTTTCACCTACATTATGTTGGTGAGCAAAAAGTCAGGTAGCATAAAATAGATAGAGATGTGTACACGATGTCAATGTAGAGTAACAAATAAGGCATGCTAAAGGACTAGAAAAAGCATGGAATGACAAAAATATGATGGAGCATGGAAAATAAAGATGAAAAATATGTAAAGAAAAAGTAATGAGAGTGAACCTAGGGCATAACGCATGTGTAGTTGTTGTCATGTGTGATGTACCCGCATGGTTATTAAGGTGTGTGTTGTCAAGTGTTATTGTTGACGCTTTGTTGTTGTTTTTGGTGCCCCCATTTTACTGCTTGTTTCTCATACAATCTAACATACAAGAAGAAAATGATCAAGTAGTCAAATATGTATGTGTGTATGTGTAAAGACACAATGTAAAAGATGCATGTAAAAGTCTGTAAATGTAAAGTACGCAAATGAAAAAAAAGTGTAAATGGAACATGTGCACCTGATCCATATCAAGAAAGAGAGTGCGAGAAGGATATCCTAACTGTGATTTTTTTGGGTGATATCATGTCATAGGCCGAATAAGTGTAGGGCGGAAATGCTTTATGTCCTCCAAGCTCTAACTACTTCCCTAAATTTTGTGTGAAGATATCTCTCGTATCGTCCTGGATTTTTGGTGATCCAAATGACACTCGATAAAGATGTTAGGTTAATTATTATTTACTTAATATTCTAATTATGCATTTTATAATTAATTAACTATTAATTATTTATTTATTGTTATATGGTTTTTAAAACCATATTTGTCTTTATTTCCACATGTATAATTGTTATAATTGTGATAACAATTATGTGCTTCCTCAGGATGTAATTTGGAAGTAGTTGTGAGTTTTTTTACCTCTGCTGAACCTATTTGGTTGTCTGCATATGGATTTTTGATTCCTATAGGAATTGTAGCACTCTATTATAATAATGGTTGATTGATTTTAATAAAGATAATCAAGCTTCCGCCCTTGTTGCTAAATTTACGTTTGGTACGGAGAAAATTGAAGCTCCCGGCAAGGTCGAGAAGGTTGCGAGAGGAAGAAGAATCCATGGAGAAGAAAATGCTTCATCGAGAGAGCCGAAGTTGCATCCCACATCTCCCTGCAATCCCATAACCTCCTGTGTGAATTCTAGGTAAACATAAAGAAAATTGTTTTTTTACCTTGGTGCCCTACACCAGGAAAATTTGTTTCCTAGGGCTTACAAAATTTTTAAAAATAAAATAAAATCATTTTCCCATAAAGGGTTTTGTATATAAATTGTCTAGTTACAGATAATTTATCATTCTATAGTATATTCCTGTATTGTTGTTGCATTGAGCATTCGGGCCAACATTGGGCAAGTTGGTCATTGCTACTTTTGGAGGTCAATTTTCTCTAACTGCCCCTATTTTTGAAGGTCTCTTGTTGGTGCATTGGCGGATAAACAACATTTTATTACATGTTCAAGTCGGTTGAGCCTACCTTGGCTCCATCTTCTCTCCACACGGCCATCCTCCAAGCCACGTAACCCGCAACACAATCAAAACCGTGGTCAATACCATTATCAAACAAAGAAAGCCTCGCATAATATAATACTGAGAACAACAAATGGTGGTATCATTTTCAATGCATCAAAAACATTAATTCTCCTTAGCACCTCCAATTTCCACACAAAACCTATAAACAACAAAGGCGTGATTCAGGTTCATGCGGCCTACATAAAGCAATATGATATATATATATATAAAAACACAAATAAGATGGATATACGAAAAAGAAGTGGATAGATACACAATGGTGTATACAAGGTGCTTCTTTAAATCAAAAGTGATCTACATAAGGAAGGATCGGTAAAAAAAAAAAATGGTGGACTTTACATGCAAATTGATGGTTGAATAAATAAATAAATAATGTAGAAGTAGAAATATAAAGGCGTTTCATTAGTAAGAGCTAGGATCTTGATCTTTTGGTTGCACATGTAGCCTTAAATCCACCTCACCACATTACACTCCATGTGAAGCTCAATTAGAGCTAGGTTGTTTCTTTCTTTAAAAAGGTTAGTTCGAACTTACCTTTCTTTAAATACAAATTTCTCAATTTCATATGCTAAGCGCACAAGGTGCCTATGTGGATAGAGGAATAGACTTAGAAGTGTGAAGTGCATGGTTCAAATTAAAAAAACAACACAATTTTTTCAATTTTGAAATTTGGAGGAAAATTTAGTGAAACCACCAAACTTGGAGGAGGATTTAGTGGGAAAACCTTCACTAAACCTATTAGTTATAACTAAATAGGTCACTAAATATTTAGTGAGAAAATACCTAAATTTAGGGTAAAAATAAATTCTCCATTAAGCCTATTTTTTATTTTGAGTAACATTTGCTAAAGGAAGACCAACCAAAAACTTCATCTTGGACCTTTTTTTAATGGTTTCCGGCATCAAGGGTCATTTTGGGCTCTGGAGGCCACTAGGGCCCATAAAACAAAAAAATTACCTTCCATTCAATTTTTATAAATTTTTGAATGTAATTGCATGTTGCAATATATTCTACTAATTTGCAGTTTTCATAGTCAACCACGCATATTATAACTGCTTAGAAACTTGGACAAAATTTGTAATAAAAAAGTATAAAATTGGTTCTGAAACACTCACGAGATCCTAGATCTCATTCGTAGTGTTTGGTATATACTTGACCTAGTTCATCTACTGATCTTTACGGTCTGATGTAACCAAGTCATTACGGTTTCCAATACTTCATGCTTTGTGTTGACGACTATTCAAGGAAAATGTGGATTTTTTGTCTTCGCAAGAAAATTTAAGCTTGTGAAATCTTCAAGAGGTTCAAAGTAGCAGTTGAGAATGAAACTGGTCATCACATCAAAACTCTCCACTCAGATCGAGGGAGGAATTCACCAGTGATGAGTTCAGAGACTACCTACAAACTCACAGGATTCGTCAACAAATGCCTCCTCTACACACACCATATAAAAATGGTGTTGTTGAGAGAAAAAAATTGTACTATCATGGAAATGGTGTGATGCATGATCAATGATTCTAGACTTTCCAATACATTCTAGGTAGAAGCAACAAAAACAACAATGTATTTGTTAAACATAGTGCCCATAGTTGCTCTTGAAGGAGTAACACCACAAGAAGCATGGTCAAAGTAGAAACCATATATTGCACACCTTAGAGTATTCGTGTGTAAAGAAAGTATGAACATACCCAAGAAAAATAGAAAGAAATTGGACATGAAGTCACAGAAACTTGTCTTCACTAGGTATAATGAAGAGACTCTTGGGTACATATTGATGGATCCAAAGACTAGAAAAGTCCACACCAGCAGAGATGTTGAGTTCTTTGAGAAGAAGGAAGTAGATTCTCCTCTTCCAGACTCACTTGATGTAGATTCTTCACCAATTGTAAAAATTAAAACTGATGTTCTCAAAAATGAGGAAATTGATGATGGGGATGATGGTTTTGATCAGATAGAACCACAACCCATGGGAACAGTTTGGTGTATGCCCAAGTGGTGTACTAGTACATTACGAGATGTAAGAATGGATGCTCCACCGATACATCCACCCTTGAACCACGGACTCGCAATAAAGCAAGAGAAGAAGTTAACTTTTCTTTTATGAGTAAATTAATTGAATCTGATGAGCCCTCTACATTATAGGAATCCCTACAATCAAAAGCTTGGAAATCTGTCATGGATTATGAATATCAATCAATGATGAAAAATAACACTTGGCAGCTTGTCGATATTCCACCAGGGAAGAAACCCATTGGATGCAGATGGATATTTAAAACAAAGTACAAAGTAGATGGGACAGTGGACAAGTATAAAGCAATACTTGTAGCAAAGGGGTATGCACAAAAATAAGGCATATACTACGAGGAGACATTTTCTCCCACAAACTAATATCAAAATGATCGGGATGATTTTTCTCTAGTTTGCATAGTTTGAATGGAAAGTTCATTAGATGGACATAAAAAGTGCCTTCCTAAAGGGAGATTTACAAGAAGAATTCTACATGACTCAACCTGAGGGATATGTAGTACACAGTCAAGAAGAAAATTTATGAAAACTCAAGAAATCTTTGTATGGCCTCAAACAGAACCCCGAGCATGGTACATCAAGATTGATCAAAGATCTCGTATAACATGGATTTGCTATAAATACATACAATCCCAATCTTTACCTCAAAAAGAAAAGGGGAGATTGTGATTGTTTTTGTTTATGTCGATGATATAGTCATCACTTTGGCGATTCGATGAAGATGATCGATGCAACGAAGAAAGATCTTAATCAATCATTCGACATGACCGATCTTGGGTTGATGCACTATTGTCTTCGATTAGAATTATGGCAAAAAGAGAATCACATCTTTTCTTCTCAAATTAAATATACCAAAAAAATGCTTCATAAATTTAGGATGATGGATTACACACAAATTTCTACACCTATGTAGAATAAATTATATTTACCTCGTTCAAATCCATCTCCGAGGTAAATGCCACTCTCTATTAGCAGTTGATTGGGAGTCTCATTTACTTGACATACACTAGACCAGATATCAGCTTTGTAGTGAGCTATTTATCTAGGTTCATGCATGAACCCAAATTTTTTCCTTGGAAATAAGCAAGGTGCATCTTAAGATATCTCAAAGGATCAGTGGATCTTGGTCTAGAATACAAGAAGAATGACAACTTCTTCTTGACTGGATATTTGGATTCAGATCATGCTGGTAACATTGATGATAGAAAATCCACTTCTGGATTTGTATTCTTTATGGGATCTAGACCAATATCATGGGGAAGCAATAAACAACACTTCATTTATCACTCATCCACAAAATCTAAGTATCGTTCCACAGGAGAAGCTGTCTCTGAAGTAATTTGGCTACGTCGCATACTAGAAGGACTTGGAATACCACAGGACAAACCGACCACCATGTATGTTGATAATTAAGGTGTTCTCAAACTTGTTCACAATCCAGTGTTTCATGAAAGAAAAAGGCACATTCAGGTACAAGTTCATTTTATATGTGAGCATGTGTTGAAGCGCAACATCCAACTTCATTTTTGTCCAACAGCTGAACAACGGTAGATATCTTCACAAAGTCACTTGCACGTGACAAGTTTGAGTTGTTCAGAGAGTTCCTCTCCTCATCCCTTGAGACAATGCAAAATTAAGGGGGAATGTTAGGTTAATTATTATTTACCTAATATTTTAATTATGCATTTTATAATTAATTAACTATTAATTATTTATTTATTGTTATATGGTTTTTAAAACCATATTTGTCTTTTATTTCCACATGTATAATTGTTATAATTGTTATAACAATTATGTGCTTCCCGGATGTAATATTGGAAGTAGTTGTGAGTTTTGTTTTACCTGTGCAACCTATTTGTTTGTTTGCACATGGCTGTTCAATTCCTATAAGAATTACAACACTCCATTGTAATAATGGTTGATTGAGTTTAATAAATATAATCGGGCTTCCACCCCTGTTACTAAATTTACAAAATAAGTGTAGAGAGGCACACCCATTGTAACCTCCAAGCCTGTAACTACTTCCCATAATGCTAAGGACACCATGTCCTATAAAAGTTACTATGTATGGGGTTCGTAGATTGGTCTGAACCCACTCGTTGTATATAATCGAACCCGAATCGATGTAGAATCTCTATGTTACTATGTAAAAACCTCCAAATGATTCCCCCTCTTTTTGGGTGCATGCAAAGTCACCGATAGGAGAATGTGGCCCCAAAATAAGAAACACCGCATGAAATTTACTCTAGAAAGTGCTTGGTAGAAACCAAGGCATGGACAAACAAGAAGGCTAGTTAAAGACAATTTTGAAAAAACATGCATGCAAATGGAAAACAATGTGTAAATTATGTAAATAGTGTAAAGGTTATCATGCAAAGCACTAATGTAAACACAAAAGAAGAAAATTAAGCCACATAAAGTAGGTGCAAACATGGGACATCACTCAAGATGTCACAAGACATGCAAGGCCATCATGGACACAAACTACAAACAAGTGTGGACACCAAGCAAAGGGCAATGTAACAAAAAGTATGGAAGAAAATATCCTTGCATAATAAATGTTGCACATGAAGCACCCATTCGCATCTTAGAAAGATACTAGTATGTCAAAAGTGCGTATAACTAAGGAATCTAAAGTGCTAAGTAAAAAAAGAAATAATAGCACGTATAAGAGACAAATGTGGATGCCCCCAACTACCAGTGTAGGAAGGGTATAAGGCGAGCACCCATGTTGTATGAAAGAGACTTGTATCTATGATCACAAATAGAAAAGGTGTGAACACACACGTGTGTATGATATAGATAAATGACATACAAGTAAGCTAACTAGCACATGTAATTAAATCACCATGAACAAGTAAAAGTAAGAAAGAGTATAAGTGACCATAATATGTAATATGATGTGGATGGATGGAATGGAATGCAAAATGGAGTGATAAGATCCGCGTTCCCCTGAGTGAATGGAAATGTATGCAATGAGGCTCATTTTTTCTCATCCTTAGTAGTCAAGAACGAACCATAAACAAGAGTGCCTCATTAGGAAATGGTCAAATAGTTTGTTTTTTTCTAGCACATTGTGATGAATATGTATTGTTATCCATTTTTACCCCTGGTAAAAATGGACAACTTGAGAAAATGGACTTGGGCAGCTGATAGATATTTAACATATGAATCTAAAGAAAACAGGTAACTTTCATTATCTTGGGCACTTGGAATTATTTCAAGCACTTCACATCTTCTCCCTAGGCTTCAAGATCTAGCATTTAGCCAAGAACGCAAAAATTGTTTAAAATGGTAAACTCGCGGCTTGGAGCACTTTACTACAAATTTTCTACCTCCCTATTCTTGGAAAAATTTCTTCCATTTTTATCCCACTTAACCCCATAAAACCATATTTTTAATATTTCAACGAGAAGAGGAGGTCTAGAGCTTTTGAGAAAGTCCAAGATCTCGAAAAAGCAGAGCATTTGGTCAAAAGCTATAGCCCATTACTACTTTTCTTTGTTAAGTGGTGAATTAGAACTGCTTTACTTATTTTGTGTAAAGAAGTATGAAATCAATGCAAGTTTGGGAGGAAAAGAAGTTTTAAGTGGTGAAATAGAACTAATTTACTTATTTTGAGTAAAGCAGTAAAGCACATTGAAATCACACTTAACAAAGGAATTACAAAGTAAAGTGGTGAATTGAAATTACTTTACTTATTTTGAGTAAAGCAATAAAGTAAAGTGAAATCACCATAGGTAAGGAGGAGAGATGTAAAGTAATGTGGAAAATTGAAACTACTTTACTTAAAAGCATAAAGCACATATAAATCTCCATAATGAACTAGAGAAACTACAAAACTTCAAACGATCATAACTTTCCGATCGAAGCTCCATTTTGAAAATTCTTGGACTTTTTGGAAAGGTCTCGTGAGCACTATACACACTAGAGAATGTAGATATCAAATTTTATGAAGGTAAGGTAGTAAAAAATTGGATTTTGTATTCTGCACTCCCGAGCACGCTTCTGATCAACCATTGAGCTGCCAAAGGAGCCTGACCGAGCTTGAAAGCAAGTCCAAGGGAGAGATAAATGGTGAGTTAATGAGTAAGCTGGCCCATTCCCCAATACAATTAATGCACCTCTTATTCACTGCAAATGAAGAAAAAGGGTTGGCATTCACAAGAATGCAAGATATTTCTAAGGTGATCTAGAAACATAGTGTTTAACGGTGAAGTAAAAGACTTTTCTTCTCCAAAATATACAAAGACAAGCGAGAAGAAAATGGTATCACCACATAACACAATGACTTGAGCAATAGATTTAGGTGGTAAACGTTGGGTCTATGTCTTGCATTGGGAGGTGGACTAAACAAATTAAAGGCATAGGATATCACCGCATAACTTGAGGTGGGAAAAATTAAGTAGTAAATTTAACTCGATGAAAGCAATTTTCTTTACTTCACAAAAAGGGTGAAGTAAAGCAAATGGAGAATAGTGATGACAAAGAGGCAGTAAAAAAACGTCAAATCAACACAATAAGAGGAAAATTAAAAGTAGAGTCATGCATTGAACATGAAATTCTTTACTTTTCTAAAAATAAGAAAAGTAAATCAGTTGGAAAAGTGTGATGGAAAAGGTAGTAATGGGGCGTCGATTCCCGCGAGTAAAGAGGAGTTGTAGAACTTGAAGCAGGGCATGACGTTCCACTCGAGCTCTATTTGGTGCATTCTTCAACTTTTTGGAAACATCGCAAAGTCATCTACGCACATGAATATTGAAATTTCAAATTTGGTGAAGGGAAGGTGGCCAAAAATTACATTACTTCTTATCCACTTTATTGCACGATTCTGGTCAACCACCACTATTAATGAGCCATGGAGGCCAATTTCTTCATGTGCAAGAAAGAGTACAAGATTGAATTGTATTTGTAGGTAATCCATGCTACCTCCACATTAGTAAATGAATTTTTAGAAAATGGCTACATGTTTTCGGGTTTCTCAGCTTCTCTCTCTTCTCTCCCAAATGCTATAAATTTTAAAGGGGATGCATTGTAAAGGTTGTTGGTCATTTTTCTCCCCATGCTCCCCTCTTCTAGGGCTTTAAGCCTTTCTCCAAAAATTTTAATGGCATTCTCTTGCCTCTTCTTGCTAAAGTGATGTATTGTGCATCTTTATGGAGTAATGTAAATGGTGTTTTGTGATTCAATTGTTAATCCTTTGCATTATTTATGTTGCTTTCACTTTCTTCTCATCATGCTTGAAAGATATGTGCATATTCTTGTGTCATTACAGAATTTAGTTGTTTTGTGTTTACTTAGGATGGTGAATTATATGTTATTTGGTCTATTGTGGATGTCCACCCTCTCCAGGTTCATCCTTTCTCCATTTTACAAGATGGGAAGAGTGTCTAACAACTCTCCTTTTCTTGGTGCATCACTACTCTTAGTATATGTTTTGTTTCATGCATCTCTCTCCCTATCTCCTTGGAATTTTAGGATAGGTGTAGTTAGTTGCTTTTCTTTCATTAGGAGTAGTTGTGGTAGGTAGGATTAGGAAAGGATTTGACCTTCTCCGGAGAGTTATCTCAAGCCCGTAAGTCCCACATCTTGAGGGATAGATCCATGTTACTTGAATTACATGGATGTCACATGTACACACATGTCAGATTATCAAGGGTTCTCTAATTTCTTGATAACAATTTTGGCACACCCGGTGGGACTCTATTGAATTTAGTGTTCTATTGTTCGAGAGATATCTCATTGCAAATCTTAAGCCACCGTGCGACTACACTAACTTGATTCTTGCATTCCTATAGGGAGGTCACATAAGTTAAAATATTTAGTTGGAGTGAAGTTGAAGAAGAACTTTTGGTTTTGTGAGTTGATGTGTTCTTGGAAAATGTTGTAATTTTGGAGCCTTCACAAAGAGATAGCAATTGAAGTAATGAGGTCCTAGATCACCAAAGAATTAAAGAAAACCAATTAGTGATCCCATGTTGCATTACTACAAGTAATCATAATTCAAAACAATGCGATAAGGAGTAAGTAATTACACCCCAGATCATTGATAAGAAAGGAAAAACAAGTTGTGTTATTCCAAGTTGAGCATTACTTCAAAATTGAAAGTCTTTACTTGAAGTTGTGTGGAAAAGTAAGTTTGTTAAAAATACTTGAGGAATTTCAGGTACTTAGTTGCATTACTTTAATTCAAGTCAAAAGTAAAAAGACTTAGTTTAAGTTGTGAATAGGAAAATACTTTACTTCACTCAAGTTAAAATACTCAAGTAGTTGTACCTCTAAGTTACATTGCTTCAAGTTATCGATTACTTCAAGTTGAAAGACGTAGTGAATTTCCTCTCAAATCAACTCAAGAAAGGGAAGTAAAGAAAGTAAAGCAAGTTCAAATCAGAAATGAATAAAGGAAAGTAATACAGGTTCAAATCAACGATAAGAAAAAGAAGAAGTAAGTTGTATTACTTTAAGCAAGATGATTACTTCAAGTTGAAGACTTATTTTAAACTATAGCAAATTGAAAGCTTAAGCAATCAAGGCTCCAAAACCCAAACACATCTAGTGAATCCATTGATCCAAGCAACCCATTCTCTGAGTTGTAGACCTTCTTTCCATCCATTTTTCTTTCCATATCTTTCATTTTCTTCCATTCCATGAAGTTGTGCAATCATGAATTCATTCCCTACATGGAATTGAAACTTGCAGCAACAATGCAATCCACCTCCAATTAATTTCTCAATTCCCCAAATTAGTTTTATGATCAAATTAAGGATCATTATGCATATCCTTGTGAATATTTTTAGAATCAGGTTTGGCTATGGAGATTATTAAGAAGAAGGATATGCATATGGCGACATCATTTATGTGAAGAACATTGATTTATAGGAGACAATTCAAAGTGTGGAGATTAAAATGTTGCGTTCAAGAGCTACATCTCAGATGAAGGTAGTCGGGATTGGTTTTAGGATACCTTGTCCATGGGTGGGGCCTTTTCCAAGACATTATTGCCTTCAGGAGCAACTTGACTTAATGACTAAGATGTTGCCCCTACTTACAAAATGGACCGAGGAGATTGAAGTTTATGAGCTTGATGCAAGACACCCTTGTCAATGGGTAAGTATACCACTAGCTCCCAGTCCTTATTTTTCCCTTCCTCAATCTATATCATTTCAATAGTGTTATGATTATAAATCATTGCATGTTGCCCCTAGTGTTGAATCCCCTTCTCCATCTTCTAGTCTTCCATCTCACCTTAATTTTTCTACCCTTTTCCCTTCCAAGAAACCATCCCCTCCTTAGAAACAAGATGTTGTGCCTCTCCCACAACCTCAAATAGTATAAAAACTATTTGAATCCCAACCCACCCCTCCTCTTGTATTCCCAAATCCATTTTGGGAAGAAAAAAAACAGAAAATCAGCAAAGGAGAGGAGAAAAGCGGGAAGAGCTTAGCAAGGAAGAATTGGCAAGAAATTTGAAAGAGTGGGCTGCCAAGTTCAATATCAAGAAGATTTTATTAATTGTTAGGCCTCCAATGAAGATTGAGAGTCAAGATCAAGAGGTGAAGAATGATTTTATAGAAGCAAGAGCATGAGAAGGAAATTGATGATCGGTAGTCCATTTTCTCATAGTGTAGTGTTCATAATGGCTTTATCTTTACACATGTTGTTGATCATCCACTAGCTACAGAACCAATCAAGGAGGAGAAAAGGAAATCAACTCCAAGTCTAGTTAAGAAGGAGCACATGGAGGAAAAAAAATCAGGTTAGGAAACATTGAATGAAGATGATATCATTGAGAGTTTTTACTTTCATTTCGAGAATCTAATTTGATAGATGAGTCCATGATGGAGGAGAAAATCCAAGAAGACCTTGCTGCCCAAAACAGTCCTCATGAGTAGTATATTGAAGATTTTGATTTATCATACTTCATGTTAGAAGAAAAATTCATTCAAGAGTAGTTTTGTCTTCAAGTGGAGGAAAAACTCCCAAGTGAGCAGCAGGTTGTAGCTAATTTCAATTATCTATAAGTAATTCCATTCGATGTTGAAAGCAATCATAGTGAGTTGCATGTTGAGGAGTTCCATGCTCCTAAGAATGAAGAGAAAAGAAAGAATGAAATTACTCACATATCAATCATCAAAGTAGAGAATCGTTTTACGTGAATGAGAAAGAAGAGTTAAATCAACTTATAGATAGTCACATTCTTCAAGAAGGCTTGCAAGAAGACTTTCTTAATGAGATTAAAGCTTGGAGCATCAGAAAACCCAGCAGATCATACCTTACCCAATTAGTTATTTGGCTTCATTAGACTCAAAGGATGAGCCATAGCCAATCATACTTACCTTTGAGCATGAGTTATAGAGTGTCGAGGATTAACCATGTAATACTTAGTATAACCAAATGAAGAGCAGCTAGAGGAATTATTTGTCTTGTTCTTAGTTGATACCTTGATGAGTAGGGTGGAAAATCAACTTGCAGATAGTTTTTCACTCTTAACTACAATTGTTTCTAGTGTCAAATCATCTACATGGCTGAAAATTGTGAGAAAGGGAAGCTACTTTACATTTTGAGTGTCAGGTTTTGTGTGATTTTCTCATTTCTCATGTTAGTGTAGGGTAGGAGTAGGTTTGATTTCAGAAAAAGAAGTTTTTGTGTCACTCTGCATATCTTACTTGAGATATGTATGACTTTGTTTCCTTGTACATAGATTTTGTTTATGGTTTCTCCGAGTAGTGCAAGTACATCATCCACTCCCGAAGTTATTGAAAATAATCTCATAGTTACATGAAGAAGTTACAAATCCCCAAGAACAAGAAAATGTAGAGAAACTAAAATCATTTAAGGGGCAGCTCTCAGTGTTTTCATGCTACTTGTCCCTTATAGAACAACAAAAAATAGCTTCTAGTGCCCTAAAAAAGTGTAAAATTAGCGGCATCATGCATTTTTCTCAATTTCAGTTACAAAAGCTCCTACTTCCAGCAGTGTCCACAGAGAACTGCATAGCGAGAAGGTAGAGCTCATTCTCACAATAGTCCTCAAGTTTCCTTTAAAATCAACATATGCTTACAAGTCCTGCAGTGCTTAATATTTCCAAGTAATCAGCCATTTGTTCTTTATGTTGGCAAGAATCAAATGTTGAGGCATTAGTTACAGTGTCATTATTCAGTCTCATAGATCATATTTATAGGAATGAGCAAAGCAGTGGAAGCTTCATGGTAGTGTTTCAAGAAAGGTGGGATGCAAATTTTTTAGGTTTAGATCAGTTTTTAGATGCTTCAAAGGAATTCATTCTCATTGGATGCTTCAAGGTAGCTAGTCTACTCCATCTAGCAAGTATATGTCCCCATGCATCATCAAATTGTTATCCATTTTTACCCCTGGTAAAAATGGATAACTTGAGAAAATGGACTTGGGCAAGATGATAGAGCTTTAATAGATGAATCTAAAGAAAATAGGTAACTTTTGTGATCTTGGGAACTTGGAATTATTTCAAGCACTTCACATCTTCTCCCTAGGCTCTAGGATCCAGCATTCAACCAAGGAATTACAAAAAAATGTTAAAAATGGTAAAACTAGCTTGAGGGCACTTTACTACAAATTTTATAACTCCTTATGCTTGTAAGCTTTTATTCCATTTTTATCCCACTTAACCCCATCAAAACCATATTTTCATGATTTCAATGTGAAGAGGAGGTTGAGAGATTTCCATAAAGTCCAAGATCTCGAAAAATGGAGCATTTGGTCAAAAGTTATGGCCCATTACTACTTTCCTTTGTTAAGTGGTGAATTAGAACTGCTTTACTTATTTTAAGTAAAGCAGTATGAAATCAATGTAGATCTGGGAGGAAAATAAGTGTTAAGTGGTGAATTAGAACTTCTTTACTTATTTTGAGTAAAGTAGTAAAGCACATTAAAATCACCACTTAACAAAGGAATTGCAAAATAGAGTAAAGTGGTGAATGGGAACTGCTTTACTTATTTTGATTAAAGCAATAAAGTAAAATTAAATCACCACAAGTAAGGAGGATAGATGTAAAGTAATGTGGTAAATTGAAACTACTTTACTTAAAATCAGTAAAGCACATCTAAATCACCATAATGAGCTAGAGAAATTGTAGAACTTCAAAGGACATAACTTTCTCTCGCTTCGAGCTTCATTTACACATTCTTGGACTTTTGGAAAGGTCTCGAGCCCTCTACACACAAAATAATTAAGATCTCAATTTGGTAATGTTAATGTGGTAAAATAGAGTTTCATATTCTGCATGGTCGGGCACAAATACAATCAACCATTGAGCTTCCAAAGGATCCCAACCGAGCTTGAAAGCGAGTCGAGGGGTGAGCTAAATGGTGACTTAAAGAGTGAGCTGGACCATTCCCTAATGTAATTATTACACATCTAATTCACCATAAATGAATCAAAATGGTTGACATTCACTACAATGCAAGCTATTTCTAAGGTGAGCTAGAAACATAGTGTTTAATGGTGAAGTAAAAGACTTTAGTTCTTCAAGATATGTGAAGACAAACAGAAGAAAATGGAATCACTTATAACATGGTGAGTTGAGAAATAGAGTTAGGTGGGAAATTTTGGTTCTATGTCTTGTATTAGGAGGTGAGATAAACAAAGTTAATTCCTAGGAGATCACCATAGAACTTGAGGTGGGAAAAATGAAGTAGTAAAGTTAACCGGTGAAAGCAAGTTGCTTTACATCACAAAATGAGTGAAGTAAAGAAAATAGAGAATATCGATGACAAAGAGGGAGTGAAGCAACCTCAAATCAACTAAATACGAGGAAAATGAAAAGTAGAGTCATGTAGTGAACATGAACTACTTTACTTTTCTAAAAATAAGAAAAGTAAAGTAGTTGGAAAAGATTGATGGCAAAGGTAGTAATGGGGGGGATTCCCACAGGTAAGGAGAAGTTGTAGAACTTAAAATGGCCATAACTTTCCACTCAGACCTCTATTTGGAACATTTGTGGACTTTTCAAAAATATCTTAGAGATCTCTACGCAGAATCTTCAAAGTTCAAATTTAATGAAGGTAAGGTAGAAAAAAATTACATTACTTCTTCTGCACTTCATTGCATGGTTACAGTCAACCACCATAATTAATGAGGCATGGTGGCCAATTTCTTCATCTATAAGCAAGAGTACAAGATGGAATGGGATTTGCAGGTCACCCATGTTGCCTCCATATTAGTAATTCCATTTTTGGAAAATGGGAGCATGTATTTGGGTTTCTCAGCTTCTCTCTCTTCTCTCCCAAATGTTATAAATTGTAAAGGGGATGCATTGTAAAGTTTTTGGTCACTTTTTATCCCTGTGCTCCCCTCTTCTAGGTCTTAAAGTCTTTCTCCAAAATTTGTAATGGAATTATCTTTCCTCTTCTTTATAAAGTGATATACTATGTATCTCTATGGATTATGTAAATGGTGTTTTGTGATTCAGTTGTCAATAATTTGCATTATTTGTGTTGCTTTTACTTACCTCTCATCATGCTTGCAGGATCTGTGCATATTCTTGTGTCATTGCATAATTTATTTATTTTTTCTTACTTGGAATGGTGAAGTGTATGTGATTTGGTCTATGGTGCATGTCCACCCTCTCCAGGTTCATCCTTTCTACGTTTTGCAGTGGGAAGAGTGTCTAATATCTCTCCTTTTCTTGGTGTATCACCACTCTTGGTGTAGATTTCATTTCATGCATCTCTCTCCTGTCTCCTTGGAATAATAGGATAGGTGTAATTAGTTACTTTTATTTCAAGAGGGATTAGTTGTGGCGGTATGCTTAGGAAAGGATTCATCGTTCTTCGGAGAGTTATCTCAAGCCCATAAGTCCCATAGCTTGAGGGATAACTTCATGTTACCAAATTACATTGATGTCACATGTATACACATGTGATTTATCAAGGGTGTTATAATTTCATGATAACAGTTCTATGAAGCCCAAAGTGGGACTCTATTGAAGTCGGTGTTCTATTTTTGGAGATATCCCATTATAAATCTTAAGCCACCGTGCAACCAAACTAATAGTTCTAGAACGTCCGAAGGAGATCACAAAAGTCAATATCTTTAGCTTGAGTTTAGTTGAATAATTTCAAGATTTTCTGAGTTTATGTGTTCTTAGAAAAATTTGTAGTTTCGGATCCTTTACAATAAAGAGAAATTGAATTAATGAGGTCCTAAATCACCGCAAAAATAAGGAAAACCAATCGGTGATCCCATGTTACATTACTGAAAGTATTTAGTAGTCAAAACAATGTAGATAAGGAGTAAGTAATTTCACATCAAATCACCAATAAGAAAGGAAAAATAAGTTGTGTGATTCCAAGTTGTGCATTAATTCAAAATTGAAGGTCTTTACTTCAAGTTGTGTGTTTCACTCGAAATGTTTCCGCTTCGGGAATAGAGTTGCTTCTATCCTTTCATTCCTTTTAGAAACAGATAAGGTTAGGGCTAGGAGGAATACCTGTGGAATGTCGAGATGGTGTGCGCGTACCGTAGAGGAAGATCAGGTTCACTATGAAGAACTCCTTTTTGTCTTGGAAGGACTACCTGCAAATAAGAACACAAGACCACAATATTTTGATTAAACAATAAATGAGGGAACTGCCTTGGGCCTAGGAAATATAAAACTTCCTTTCGAAGGTGGTCAGTTCCTCTCTGCCGATATGAATCAACACAAAAGACTGTAAAATATCAATTAAATTATTTTGTTGAAACGGGTAGGGAAAGGCTGGTTTTTTGGTTAGTAAATGATAACCGATACCGTTACCGTAACCGATGTCGGTAGGCTTTAGGATCTATAAGTTGGTTGTTTTGTGGGGTGGTTGTGGTCTGTAGGGTAGCTATGTTGTTTGTAAGGCTGGTTTATGGGTGATATTAGGAAATGAGGTGATGAGAGGTAAAAGAATGATAGTTAGATGCAATAAAGACGCTGGGTAGTGGATCTAGGAATGGATTTGTGAGGATTGTGCTTCAAAAAGTCTAAGAAATGTTATTAAAGAGGACATGCAAGATGTAACTTATCGTTATCGACGAAGATGCAGTCCAAGAACTCGATGACAAAGGCGTAACTCTAGGTAGGATGGTGGACAAATAGAAGATGAAATATCTCCTCCCGATGATCACCGAGTATCCGAGAACTCTAGCCGTTCATTGCAGCTTTTGGGCTTGATCTCCTTTTGCTACAACTCTTCCGGCTTCTTCACTCGCCTGCTTGGTCAAGTGAAGATCTAGACTCTCTTTCACTCCCAAATGATCTCGTTGATTCAAAATCCTTCCACCCGATCAAAAATGAAATTCCGATCCTTTGTTTTTGGTTTGGGAGACCATTTACAGGAACCGATGGTGGTTACGTAACCGACGGTCGAGTAGGAACCGGCATCGGTAAGGAAAAAGTAGGCTATTTTTAGTAAAATAGCCCACCTTCCCCGCTTTTCTCTCCGAGAGATTAGGCCATGGGCTTGGTCAAGTGACTAGAAGGTCGGTTTTGGGTGCGAGAAAGGGGTCCTTAGTCATGGGTGTAGATGTGGACCAAGTTATAGGTCTTAATTAGGTTAGTTTAGGGTTAGGGCTAGGTCATGATGAGGTGGCAAAATGAGGTGGCAGGTAAGGTGATGTGGATTTATCAATTACAAGGTAATTAACAAATAATTGTGTAAGGTTTAGGTGATGAGGTTAGATTGCAAGATGAGATGCGGGTCACAAAGGGGTCGTAAGACACAAATTTGGTGTCTACATTAGCCCCTTATTGTCGTGTAGCTTGTTTTGTAAAGCTGCACGGACAATAATATGAAGTGGTTTCCCCTGTTAAGGGTATAGGTAATCCCCCTCAAATCTATCACAGATTGAGTGAACGGGAAATCAGGGATAGGGTTGATAAAGGGTAAATGGTGTAGAGGGGATGGTAAGGTGGTGGGGTAGGTCCAAGGAAGCAGACGCATGTTGAAATGCAATAGTACGACTAGGGTACATGATTTGACGAGCAAACCAGCAATGCATAGGCAAAGGTCGATAGTTTATCCAAACAAGGGTGATATAATCCTGGTATCCAAGGCATAGGAAGTAGCTCCAGGGTATATAACAGGTAAGGTACAGGAACGTTTAGGCATGTTCGAGATAAATGGCACGGTTTGGTTGAGATAAACGGGAAAAGTTGGTCGGCAAAGTTGGTCGACAGATCAAGTCAAGGACCCTAATTATGCTAAAACACGAACAGGTGAGCTCGATTGGACAAAAAACTACAGGATGGGTGGATAAGAGTGTATGTTGGTGATGTTGGGTAAGGTATGGAAGTGGTACGGCCTTGGGTCGGGCCAAATGGTTGGGGTGCGGCCTTGGGTCGGGCCGGATGGGTAGGGTGAGGCCTTGGGTCGGGCCAAATGGGTAGGGTGAGGCCTTGGGTCGGGCCGGATGGTTAGGGTTGCGGCCTTGGGTCGGGCCGGATGGGTAGGTTGCGGCCTTGGGTCGGGCCGGATTAGTTGGTTGAGGCCTTGGGTCGGGCCAAATGGGTAGGGTGAGGCCTTGGGTCGGGCCAAATGGTTAGGGCGAGGCCTTGGGTCGGGCCGGATGGTTAGGGTGCGGCCTTGGGTCGGGCCAAATGGGTAAGGTTGCGGCCTTGGGTCGGGCCGGATGGGTAGGGTGAGGCCTTGGGTCGGGCCGGATGGTTAGGGTTGCGGCCTTGGGTCGGGCCAAATGGGTAAGGTTGCGGCCTTGGGTCGGGCCGGATTAGTTGGTTGAGGCCTTGGGTCGGGCCAAATGGGTAAGGTGAGGCCTTGGGTCGGGCCGGATGGTTAGGGTCAGGCGCCTTGGGTCGGGCCAAATGGGTAAGGTGAGGCCTTGGGTCGGGCCAAATGGTTAGGGCAAGCCTTGGGTCGGGGCCGGATGGTTAGGGTTGCGGCCTTGGGTCGGGCCAAATGGGTAAGGTTGCGGCCTTGGGTCGGGCCGGATTAGTTGGTTGAGGCCTTGGGTCGGGCCAAATGGGTAAGGTGAGGCCTTGGGTCGGGCCGGATGGTTAGGGTTGCGGCCTTGGGTCGGGCCAAATGGGTAAGGTGAGGCCTTGGGTCGGGCCAAATGGTTAGGGCGAGGCCTTGGGTCGGGCCGGATGGGTAGGGTGAGGCCTTGGGTCGGGCCGGATGGGTAGGGTTGCGACCTTGGGTCGGGCCGGATGGTTAGGGTTGCGGCCTTGGGTCGGTCCGGATTAGTTGGTTGAGGCCTTGGGTCGGGCCAAATGGTTGGTTGCGGCCTTGGGTCGGGCTCAAGAGACTAGAGGCGGATTCCTCCATGCGAGATGGCGTATTCATATGTTACAGGAGAGATTAGTAGAGATCGGCGGCGGTACCAATATGCCGTGGTACCGTTGAGGATAGAGAGGCCTCGGTGAGCGGCGTCAAATCGATCACGATCATCCCCTAGTTTAGGATGAGGTGTGAGGGTCTAAGTAAATGTTAGCAAGGTATAAGAATAAATAAGGATGCCGACCCATTGCGTGTCGATGATAGAGAAGATGTATGTGTTTAACATCTAAATAAAGCTGAATATGTATGTTGATTTGAGTTACGATAATAATAAGAATGTTTGTGTTTTGATTTTCGGTGTTTTGAAAAAAGGATAAAGAGGAATGTGATGAAATAGAAATACACAAAAAATGTTTATATTTACTACACATGATAGGTTATGGTAGGGGATGGTCGAGCTAACCTTGGGAGACCCCATGTCTCCGAAGTGCTACCTACATAGCCCATTGCACAAAGCAAGGAGGGGCCTCAGACCGATGTAGTTCTCCCTTAGGACCAGGGAGAGGTGAATTCAGGCAATTTAGGTATGGTTAGGCGATTGGTTGGTTGGTAAAAGTATTGATAGTAATATTGGTAAGGTAAGGTTGATGGTGTTGGTAATGAATTGGTGATGTTGTAAAAGGTATAAGGGAAGCGAAAGTTAGCCTACCCAAGTCGAGGGGAACCATGTCCTGATTAAGATCAACACACAATCCTAGATGCGAGGCAAAGCGGAAAGAGTGTTCCGTAGGTGAAAAGAGCTAAACAAACCACACAACGTAGAATGAGCCTGAAGCCCTAGGTACCGATGCATAGACGAGAAATCAATAGGTGAAAAGAGTTGTATGATCACAACATATCGAGCGTACGTTACGTCCCTTGAGTTGAAACAAATGGTGAGGTGAGGTGGATGATATAGCTGAGGTACAGAGAACTTATTACAAAGTGAGTGTTCTGACGAAAGAGAACCTACCCTAAATAGACAAGTCCATGACCCAAAAGTTCTTTTGAATGAGGCTTTTATTTTACTGAATATAGACTGATCGATGCGGGAAGTCTACAAGGGATATTGATTGTGCTATTCTTGAGGTCTTCACAAAGCTGATCCATGCGAGAAGCTTCTGATAAAGGCTGACTGTGTATAGCTGTCCTTCGAGGGAGCAGTCTATTTATAGTAGCAGATATGATTTTAGTGCATAGCTGTCCTTCGGGGGAGCAGTCTATATATAATAGCAGCAATAATTTGGCATATAGCTGTCCTTCGAGGGAGCAAATATATATAATTTAGATAGCTAGATGTTCTTTTGGCGTGAAGCATCTAGTTTGGTAGGAAGTTTGACTCAAGAAAATCCCATAAGAAGGTGTTATTTTAAGACTTTAAAGTCATGGACTAGACTAAAAAGGGGAAGGCATCATTGAGGGGAGGTGAGAAGTGAGCTTGATTTTATTTGGAGATGTAGGAAACAAAGTGTATGTAGCGGTAAATGAGCTCAAGGGACGAGCAGTAGGTAGATAAGAAGTGATATAACACTAAATTCAATAGTAGAATGGTCGAAGATGCAAGGCATTAAGGGGTTCAGGCTTAGGTTTACCATTAAGTGAAGCTAAACGATAAGTGCCTGATCCATAAGTGTGAGTGATTATATAAGGCCCAATCCAATTAGGAGCAAATTTTCCACGTTTGCTCTTTTCTAGTTTGGTTACATGTTGATTCTCTTTGAGGACAAGATCACCAACCTTAAAGGTACGCTCATGAAGTCGCTTATCATAAGCATGCTTGATACGTTTTTGATAGATTTGAAGGTGATCGAGAGCTGTAAGACGACGTTCGTCAAGAAGCTCCAATTGGGCTAACCGCTCTTGGCGGAAATCATCGTTGGTGAGAATATCCCAAGAGATATTCGAGGGAGGGTATTTGTATTTCAGAGGCAAGACAGCCTCGCACTACCATATACCAAAGAAAAAAGGTGTAGCATTAGTAGAGGTACGAATGCTAGTACGATAAGCCCAAAGGGCAAAGGGGATGTGATCGTGCCAATTTCTTCCGGACTCATTGACAACTTTCATGAGGATTTTGGTTAGGGTTTTATTAGAGGATTCAGCTTGTCCATTTGCTTGTGGATAGTAGGGTGATGAGAAGCTAAGTTTAATACCAAAGTTGTCACAAAGGTCTTGCAATAACTTATTTTTGAAAGATTTTCCATTATCTCGTTATCGCGATAAGGAACACCAAAACGATGTATAATGTGGTGGTTAATGAACTCTACAATTTTTTCTTTTTTGGTTGAAATGAGTGGAATAGCCTCCACCCATTTTGTGTAATATTCGGTTGCTGTGATAATCCATCGGTGACGTTGCGAAGAGGACGGGTGAATCTCACCAATAAGGTCTAAACCCCATTGTGAGAAAGGCCAAAGATCTCAAGGCGACGACACAGTAGGGGTGGCTAGGAGTATGTTGAAGGTTGGCGTGTTGTTGACACATAACACAACGCTTAACATATTCGTAGCAATCATTATTGAGAGTGGGCCAATAATAACCAAGGCGAAGGATTCATTTGGCCACGGCAAGGCCGCTAAAATGTCCGCCACAGATACCGTCATGGACCTGTTGGATGGTATGGGTGACCTCCGCACCGGTGAGACATCGAAGGAGGATGCCATCAAAGCCACGTTTATAAAGGAGTCCCCCCATAACTACATAATGAGAAACGTGGTTAAGAAAAGTGCGTTTACTAGTACTAGTAAGGTCAGAAGGGAGAACAGAGGTTGTAAGGTAGTCGTGGAATTGGTGATACCAAGTATCCTGCGAGTTAGCAGACACAGTATTTATCATACAAACTACCGGGGTTGAGTAGGATGGGGCAAAAAGTTGTTGGACCAAGACGAATAATTCAGAGTCAGTTGATGAAGCTGGAATTTGTGAGGCTAAGCAAGCCATAGTATCCGCAAATTTGTTAGTGGAGCGGGGAATGGTTTGGATAGAATAGTGAGTAAATAAGGCTAGAAGTGAATCCACGTAGTGTTTGTACTTTTGAAGTTCCTCATTTTTACATTGGTAGATGCCCATAACTTGATTGACTACCAATTGAGAGTCGCCAAAAATATTGATAGATTTGATACCTAAGTGTAACGCAACTTGGAGACCTAGAACAAGGGCCTCGTATTCCGCTGTATTATTAGTGCAAGGGAAATCGAGTCGGAATGAAAGAGGCATGGGCTCGGTGTCGAGAGGAATGAGAACAACGCCGGCTCCTCCACCGCGGTGGCATTTGGATCCATCGAAGAAGAGGGTCATTGATACGACTCCTCCTCGAGGGAAAGAGTAGCATGAGTTCGTCTGCGGGAATGTAAAATTGGTAAATTGTTCCCCGTAAAGGGGCCTCAAGTCGGGTCTCGCAAGAGTTTGTCCTTTGATTGATTTCTGGTGGACAAACTCAAGGTCGAGGTCGGCGAGGAGCATGAGCCATCTGGCGATGCGTTGGTTTAGATGAGGTTTGGCATACATGTAATGGATGGGGTCCGTGTTGGTGATGATGAAAGTTTTGTGATTCAGAAGGTAGTGTCGGAGTTTGGTAGCCACGAATGATAGGGCTAGGCATAACTTTTCTACATGTGTATACCTAGTCTCATAGTCCACCAAAGTACGACTTATATAATAAACGGCTTGTTCTCGATTCTCAGAGTCACGATGTGCAAGCATGGCCCCTACAATGTGGTCAGTGGCGGAAAGGTAAAGGTAGAAAGGGCGGTCGTCCTGAGGTGGGATAAGCACGGGTGGCTGCAAGAGATAAGTTTTGAGAGCTTCAAAGGCTAGGTGGCACTCTTCGCTCCATTGAAAATCAATGTCCTTTTTAAGAAGGTGATGAAAAGGTTGACATCGATCCGAGAGTTGGGAGATGAAACGTCGGATAGATTAGAGCTTACCTTGTAAACTACGCAATTGTTTGAGATTGGTAGGTGGGGGCATTTCTAGGATAGCTTTGACTTTAGATGGGTCGACCTCGATGCCATGCAAAGAGATGATAAAGCCAAGAAGTTTCCCCGAAAGGACACCAAAGACACATTTCTTTGGTCAAGGCGACAAATATTGTAACAGTGATCAAAATAATGGTTAAAACATCGAGATGTTCACTACGATGTTTAGATTTGCCAAGAAGATCGTCGACGTAATCTTCAAGGATAGTGTGCATAATGTCATGAAAATGTAGGTCATAGCCCACCGATAGGTTGCACCAAAGATTCTTAAGGCCAAATGGCATTACACGATAAATGTAAGGTTCCCCAAGGAGTTATGAAGGTAGTTTTATGTTGATCGGCAGGGGCAACCAAAATTTGGTTATATCCCGAGAAACCATCCATGAGAGAGAGCATCTCATGGCCTGCAGTGAGATCTACAAGTTGGTCAATGCTAGGCAGGGGGAAGTCATCCTTAGGGCAAGCGAGGTTAAGATCCCGAAATCCGCATATCCGAAGTCCCCTCGCCGCTTTAGTGATGTGTACGATGTTAGAAATCCATTGAGGATAGTCAATAGGCAGAATGAAAGAAACAGAAAGGAGTCGTTGAAGCTCCTCTTTGACCAAGAGAGCAATGCGTGGATGCATTTTTCTCAATTTCTGTTTAATTGGCTTGGAATCAGGGTTTAGAGTGATGTTATGGACGGCAATGGTAGGATCAATTCCTGGCATGTCAGCGTAGGACCAAGTGAAAGCTTGGTTGCGGGTACGGAGAAAGGTAGTAAAGGCGGCTTGTTCTGATGTGTTAAGGGATTGTCCGATCTTCACAATGTGAGGATCCTCCTCCGTGTGGATGTTGATTTCTATAGTCGATTCATTCAACATGGTTTGAGTTTCAGATGGTAAGGTGCGTTGAATATAGGAGTCATCCGCCCCAAGGTAAGTGAGGATGGAGTCGTCATCCTGGCACTCAACAACATTAATCGAAGGTGAATCCTCTTCGATCATGTCTGGATACAGAAGGGGGATAGAAGAGGGGTCCTCATTATCGCGTTGATAATTGAGAGGACCTAGAAGATAGCATTTATGAAAAAAAAAAAAAAGGAGGGATAGATTCGAGATCTATCGACTCTGTGGGTGACGAAGGCAAAATGGGTGATGATGGTTCTAAGGTAGGGGTAACGTCATTGTCTTCTAGAAGACAACTGACACGAGGTTCCTCCTGTAGGTGTTTCAGAAAACCGAGACCACTACGATCATTGTGTTTGCGTGTAGTCATGGGAATGAGTGTATGTCGGCCTTGTTCATAAAGACCAAAACCAAAGCCTTTCAAAGCACAAATGAGTCAAGAAGGTGAGGGCGAAACGATGATTTGTCAAGTATTGAAAATCGGATTGGAAGGGAACCACACCAAGAGGGGGTTCAGGGGTAATGGAGGATGCGTCAACACCCCCATACGTTAGGTTGGTGCGGCAATGGGGTGGTCCGTAAGAGATTACTTCCCCCACACGACGGTCATAGGTAGGATGTGCATGTACCTGTCCGTATTCCTGTGGGGTATGGAAAGAACTAACGTTATATAGGCGATACTCCCCCAGCGTAAGGCGTTGAAAAACATCTACTAAGGGATCTGCGGTTGGGATGTTAGCTGCGGGAAGGGAAGTGGTTTTTGCGACGGTGGTTTCATCAATTGAAGGCGTAGGTGCGGTTGAGGTGGATGGTTGAGGTACATTTGAAGAGGATGGTTGGGTTGAATGTATGGGTGTCTTGATTGGTATAAGCACATCGTTAGGGCGGTATAACATATTAGCAGGTTTTAAAGGGGGGAGGATCAGCTTTTACGGTGTAGGACTTCCCCTCGTACTCAAATTTTATGCATCTATGTAATGTTGAGGGAACGCATCCCATAGCCCGGATCCAAGGGCGACCTAGCAATATGTTATATTGGAACTCTCCTTCAAGGACATAGAAGAGTTCGGGTAAAGTACGTGGTCCTACCCGAATGTTGAGGATCACGGTGCCTAAGGTAGAGGTAATAGCGTCATTGAATGACCGCAACATGATGGGATTAGCACACATGTAGCTAGAAGGGATATTCATTTGTTGGAAGGCTTTTGAAGAGATGATGTTTAGGCTAGTGCCCCCGTCAATCATAACACGACGTACCCAATGTCCCGACGTAAGCTGAGATGAAAAGGGCAGGGTCAGGATCTTCTGTACCAAAGTCAACAATTTCATCTTCAGAGAAACTGACTACCGCAGCTTGTTGTTGTCCAGAAGTGGTTGGGGCAATGGGTTGTTTGGTGAGAGAAGCAACGTGATTGGGTGTTAGAATGGAGGCAACAGTGTGGTTTCATTAGGTAAGACCTCGATCCCTTGAAGAATTTCAACGAGAGCTTGTCGATGGGATTCAGAAGTCTGAATGAGATCATATAGTGTCATTTTTACGGGTGATTGGTGAAGCTGTTTGATCATGGCTCGATGGGCAACTCCATTAGAGACGGGGTAAGCGGGTCCATGAATAACCACTTTGGGTGGTGGTGCAATCGGGATGCTGGATGGAGAAAGAGAGGACGCATGTGTGCTTTCTTTTGCTTTCTCGTTGTTTTTCTGTGCTCGAGTAAAGAACACTAATCATATTAATCTCGTAGACCCGAGATGAAGGAAGATGGTTGGGATAAATCATGGTCTTCAAGAGGTGGGGTTGTAATAATGATAGATCTTGGTGAGGCGGGGGATAGATGGTATAGTAGAGGAATTGAAAGCTAAAGGTCTCTCCCTTCGTAAGTTGTCTTTCTTAACCTTTCTATCCGGGAGAGGTGACTCGACGAAGGATGGTTTTTAAAGCTTTGATCTCTCCACATCATGTCCCGTGTGCGGTGATAGGTGTAGATTTTAGACTCATCATAACCTATAGGTCGAGGTTTAGACGGGTCATAAGGTCTAAGTGGGGGTAGGGAAATGGTCGCATTCTCCACCAACATAGCAAGGATTTTGGCGTAAGATCCTTTGAGTGGGTCAAAATCGGAGGAGGATGAGGGTATTGGTTTTGCGGGTTTTGGTAATGTTTGGGCGTGGTTGGTTCGTACGGGTGGTGGTTTAGCCGAGGGGTGTTGACACGTGGTTTTCACTAAACGTGGTTTCTTTGGCGCAGAAGCTATATTCAGCTGGTTAGATGATGAGGCTACAGATGACGTGGTAGCGGGAAACAACCACGGAGAAAGGGGAGTGACAGAAAATAAATCCTTTGATGATGGAGTTCGTTTAGGGTTGATGGGTGGACAGGATATGTGGGGTGACAATGTTGATATACCCTTTGATCTCTGTATAGGTGCAGAAGGCGTAGGTCGTTTTGAAGAAAACGCAGGAGGTATGATATATTGATGCAAGGTGGAGGGATGAGGTCCCAATATGGAAGGTAGGTGTGACGATGATGGTTTTGATTGTGATAGAGGCACGGATTGAGTTTGTCTCCTAGGTGGTGGGGCGGCTTTATTTTTGGATAAATCAAGTCACTTAGGCGGGTGCGTTAGACTGGGTATTGGTGAGGTCCCAAGTGTAGGGGAAGATTTAGTTGGGTTAATAGAGGTGGATGGGATACTTGGTATAGATACGGGGGACGAGAATGAGGACATAGGCATTTTGAGTTTCTGTAAACACTTAGGATATATGGTAGAGGTGTCCGGATCGGTCACCTGCATTTGAGTAGAATAGGGGGTACTCAAACGTTCCCATAGGACTCGTCTATCTTTTGGAGAATGAAAATCTTCAGGCATGAATTGTAAATTTGGTACGGAAGAAAGACGGGTTGTGATTCCAGTCCACTGTGGGTGTGATACAGGGGGTAGATGAGGTACTGTATCAATAGATATTAAGAGGTCGACCGGTTGTTGAAAAGATTTAGGCGATGAAGGACTAATAGGCAGGAGGGCATGTTTGAGAGGGTCTGTTATGGTTAAAGAATTTGGTGATGTTGGTGCAAGAGATTTCTCGTCTAAGGATGTCAAAAGGAGTGGCGAGCCTTCCTCTTGTGCAGCAAGAGCGGTAGAAGGGGACATTTGGGAAATAGATAGATTAGATAACATCCATTCGCAGTCTTGTAGGGATGTGGTGTAAGCAGACTCATTGATGAGAAGAGAAGTCCAAGCGCTAACTCTTTTATGGGTAAAGGAATGATTTCGCTTTGGCTTGATGGTGGTGAAGGAGGTTCGGACTCTGTGTTAGTGGAGAGGCTTGATTCAAAATTTTCTCGATAGAGGCTTTTGGTCCGGGAGTCGAAGACCGCATGGATCTCATGAACACTCTCCTCGCTAAGATATCCCGGTTTACGCTATCGTTGGACGAGTGATTTGGGAATGGTTTGTTGAAGATTTTCAAATTTCGGTTGGCAGGGGGCATTAGGATTATCGAGGGTTATATCACCTCGCCAACCATTTCCTACACTATGTTTTTCAACATTTTCTTGACTATGTCCTTTACGCGTGAAAGTTACAGTATTTTCTTTGTACCAGGAAGGTATAGCGCGGGTAGAATCAAACCCGGAGTGAGGTTTAACAGGAGGTAAGGTAATGGCTCCTGCTTTGAGCAATTTTTCCAATATCACACCATATGTTTCTCCCAAGGGAGTGTAGTTGATGGGTTCTGCTTTATACTTATAAGTGGTTTTTGGCGGGTATTAGATGGTGGTTGGGATTTGACCATCACCGCGTGCACGGCCCCTTTTGATTTCGAAGCGGTCGATGGGTGAGGATTGGTGGTGTTAGGTTTGTTGGTGGAATCTGGAGTTCGGAAATTGGGGTTTTTGTTGCGCAACCGCAATTTCTCTTCTTCTAAGGCTCGAATTTCTAGTTTCCGAGCCATGGTAAAGGCCTCATCAAATGTGCGGAAAGTTTGAATTTGAAGAGTAGGAGAAATGTGCTTAGCACATGCCCACGTAAAAAGTTTGATAAGTTCAACCTGAGGCAAGGCATATGTAAGTTGGTTGATAAGGCCCCGCCATCGTCCAATGAAATCTGCGATAGATTCGTCTTCGAATTGTCGGATGGCATAAAGGTCGGTGATAGATACTTTCTTGGCAATGTTAATGGAGAAATGATCCAAGAAAGATTGGGCTAGTTGGTTAAAAGAGAAGATTGAGTGCTGGGTTAAAGCACTGTACCACTCCAAGGCGGGTCCTGATAAGGACATGGGAAAGGTGCGGAGTAACAAGGCATCATCATGAGCAATCAAATAACAAGCATGTCTAAATGATCGCAAGTGTTGTTGAGGGTCCTCTTTACTGTTAAAACGGGTAAATTTTGGTAATTCCCATTGAGGAGGATACGAATGAAGGGGGACAGACGGGTGAATAGGCTCCCGACAAACTTGCTCGTATGTCAAGGCGCTACGACTTCCTGAAACAGAAGCCTCCAGGTTTTGCATTTTGTCCATCATTTGTTTAATGAAATCCGTGGTTGGATGAGATGATGGTGCGATTGTGGTAAACGGAGGCAAATTGGGCCAAGGGCCTCCACTGGACAATGGTGGGGTTAAGTGTTGATAAGGTATGGAGGATGAATATGTTGAGGCGACCGAATAGGGATGTCCCATATAAGATGTTGAGGTCACTGGATACGTGTATGGGAAAGAAAAGGTAGGTGGAGCTTGAGAAGGAAAGCTAGTGTGGATAGGTGGCAGAGAGCAAGTCATGAACGGAGCAGTCTGCAAGAGAGATGAGGTAGGGGCAGTCGGCGGTAATGATATGTGGGGTCCAAGATTAACCAACGGAAAGCCAATCTGAGTCGTATGAACCTCTGAAGCCGTCGGATTGGGAGACGGGGCTAGAGATGCAGGAAGCAAGGCGGTGTTATCAGGCGGAGTGGGAGCTAAATGAGCAGCTATACTAATAGGCATACCAACAAGGAGCTGACCATCAGGCGTACGGTCAGGGGTATGAGACAAATAGTATTGTACAGCGCTAGAATTAGCATCCAGAAACTTGGCAAAGTCCTTATCTCCCACAGGAATTTTAGGAACCTCGCTGGTATCCGTAGGATTCCCCACAGAATGTGAAGGGGGTGATTCAGGCAAAGAAATAGAGCAAGCATGTGAAACCATGGTGGCGGCTTGCTTTCGAGTGATAACAACCATGGACAGGAGTTCACAGTAGGGTTTCAATCCGTCAGGAACAGAAACAAACTCAGACTGGTGAAATTGGTAGGTTGCTGGTTTGTCGGAATTGGGAAAGACAAGAACCGATATCGGTCTCAGTAACCGATGTCGGTTATACTATAGCCGACGCTGGTCAGGTAACCGATGTTGGTGTAAGAAGTCTGGGCCAACAAGATATAAAAGGCTGCTAATTTGATTTTTAACAACGTTTAGTATACTTGTCCAATTATTGATCACAGAAGATAGGGTATGAGAAAGAAAACAGAACTAAAAACAAGCAAGATGCACACGCAAATCCAGAGACTAACCCTAGGGTTAATTTTAATTATTGTGGGCTTATGCCTTTAGACGTGGAACGATGTCAATCCTAAACAAAAGACTTAGGGGAAATGTCAAGTTGTTTTGGCTTATAAGGTTACCTCAATCGGGCGGAGGAATACCGCGAAAAGGGGGATGTTTGAGCTGTTGTGTTAATTGTGAAGTGATTCGGTATGTGTTGTGCAGTGAAAGTAAGATTAATTTCTTGTCAATACCGTGGATATCACCCCCACATGTACGACCTGTTACTTAATCTATGTTCACTAGAATTGAAAACAACAAGAAGTAATGCAATGCACGTGTTTTAAACCCAAATCGAAAATGATATTCGATGAAGCAAAAGAGATGACTTTCACTAATGCGAGATGTAAAAGCAAAGCAAGTTCTTTTATCAAAATAATACAAAACCTTGTGAATATCTTTTAGAAGAAGAAAACAAAGCAAGTATACTCTCTATATAAAGCAAGCAAGAAAGAAAGAAACCCAAAATGGGTCCCACTTTGGCGTGCCAAAATGTTTCACTCGGAATGTTTCAGCTTCTGAGAAATAGAGTTACTTCTATCCTTTCATTCCTTTTAGAAACAGATAAGGTTAGGGCTAGGAGGAATACCTGTTGAATGTCGAGATGGTGTGCGCATACCGTAGAGAAGATCAAGTTGACTATGAAGAACTCCTTTTTGTCTTGGAAGGACTACCTGCAAATAAGAACACAAGACCACAAGATTTTGATTAAACAATAAATGAGGGAACTGCCTTGGGCCCAGGAAATATAAAACTTCCTTTCGAAGGTGGTCAGCCTCTCGCCTAATATGAATCAACACAAAAGACTCGTAAATATCAATTAAATTATTTTGTTAAAACGGGTAGGGAAAGGTGGTTTTTGGTTATAATCGGGATAACCGATACCGATTACTTGATAACCGATATCGGTAGGCTTTAGATCTGAAGGTTGGTTGTTTTGTGGGGTGGTTGTCTTTGTAGGGTAGCTATGTTGTTTGTAAAGGCTGGTTTATGGGTGATATTAGGAAATGAGGTGATGAGAGGTAAATGAATGATAGTTAGATGCATAAAGCACGCTGGGTAGTGGATCTAGGAATGGATTTGTGAGGATTGTGCTTCAAAAAGTCTAAGAAATGTTATTAAAGAGGACATGCAAGATGTAACTTACTTGGTTATTGTGAAGATGCAGTCCAAGAACTCGATGACAAAGGCGTAGAACTCTAGGTAGGATGGTGGACAAACGAGAGATGAAATATCTCCCTCCCGATGATCACCGAGTATCCGAGAACTCTGCTGTTACATTGCGCTTTGGGCTTGATCTCCTTTTCTGCAAACTCTTTTGGCTTCTTCACTCGCCTCTGCTTGGTCAAGTGAAGATCTGACTCTCTTTCTCACTCCCAAATGATCTCTGTTGATTCAAAATCCTTCCGCCCGATCAAAATGAAATTCCGATCCTTGTTTTTGGTTTGGGGAGACCATTTACAGGGAACCGATGGCGGTTACGTAACCGACGGCGGTCGAGTAGGAACCGGCATCGGTAAGGAAAAAGTAGGCTATTTTTAGTAAAATAGCCCACCTTCCCTGCTTTTCTCCCGAGAGATCAGTTGCGGGCTTGGTCAAGTGACTAGAAGGTCGGTTTTGGGTGCGAGAAAGGGGTCCTTAGTCATGGGTGTAGATGTGGACCAAGTTATAGGTCTTAATTAGGTTAGTTTAGGGTTAGGGCTAGGTCATGATGAGGTGGCAAAATGAGGTGGCAGGTAAGGTGATGTGGATTTATCAATTACAAGGTAATTAACAAATAATTGTGTAAGGTTTAGGTGATGAGGTTAGATTGCAAGATGAGATGCGGGTCACAAAGGGGTCGTAAGACACAAATTTGGTGTCTACATTGTGTTAAAAATTGATTATGTTACTCAAAGTGAAAGACTTAAGTAATTGCATTGCTTTGAGTTGCATTACTTTAAGTCAACTCAAAAGTGAAAAATACTTACTTCAAGTTGTGAAAAGGAAAAGACTTTACTTCACTCAAGTTAGAATACTTAAGTAGTTGCACCTCCAAGTTGCACTACTTCAAGTAATTGTATAACTTCAAGTTGAAAGAATTAATTAATTGCCTTTCAAATCAACACAAAAAAAGGAAGTAAAGAAAGTTCAAATCAGCAATGACAAAAAGGAAGTAAAGAAAGTTCAAAGGAGTGATGAACAAAGGAAAGTAATATAGGTTCATATCACTGATAAGATCAACAAGAAGAAGTAAGTTGTATTACTTCAAGCATGTTGATTACTTCAAGTTGAAGACTTATTTCAAGTTGCAATAGATTGAAATTTTAAGCAATCAAGGCTCCAAAACCCAAACACATCTGGTGACTCCATTGATCCAAGAAATCCATTCTATGAGTTTCGACCTTCTTTCTCTCCATCTTCATCCATTTTCATCTATTTCCATGCATTTTTTTCTTTCCATATCTTTCACTTTCTTCCATTCCATGAAGTTGTGTAGTCATGACTTCATTCCCTGCATGGAATTCACACTTTCAGTAGTAATACAATCCACCTCCAATGTATTTCTCAATTCCTCCAAATCATTTTTATGATCAAATTCAGGATCACTATGCCTACCCTTATGATAAGTATCGAAATTAGTTTGGCTATGGATACTATCAAGAAGAAGGATATGCATATGGTGACAGTAGTTATGTGGAGAATACTTATTTATAGGAGATATCTCATATGAAGGTATTCAAGATTGGTTTTAGGATACCTTGTCCATGGGTGGGCCCTTTTCCAAGACATTACTTGCCTTGATAGTAGCTTGACTTCTTGGGTGAGATGTTTCCCTAACTTGCAAAATGGGCCAAGGAAAATGGAATTTTATGAGCTTGATGTAATACAACCTTGTCAATGGGTAAGTCTACCACCATATCCTAGTCCTTCTTTTTCCCTTCCTTAATCTATATCATTTCAGCAATTTCATGATTCAAACTCGTTGCATGATGCCCCTAGAGTTGAATCCTCTTCTCCATCTTCTAGTCTTCCATATCACTTTAAATTTTCTTCCATATTCTGTTAGTGCAAAATCACGGCACCCACGGATGTTGATCAAATTTCTAGGTTGATCATCTGGCATCCGGTGTGATTGCACAACATTGAATCCTTTCTCCAAGTATGGGACTTGCAAAAATGAGAAAGGAATCTCCAGAGAAAGCTGGTTCCTATTCCTCTGTTCAGATACACACTAAAAATGTAGAGGGTTTACTCAAAACCTAATCTAACTTGCCAAGGAGACAGGGTAAGAAGATGCATAAAAATAAACCTAAACTAACAAAGGTGATGCACCGAGGAATGAAGAACACCTATCTTGCCAATAAACACAAACCATTAAAATGTGATGCAAGATCATGCACAGATAACAAAATTTGCAGTGAAAGATCAGGAGGATGCAAATGAACACAGAGAGGGTTGAGAATCATCCAAAGACATGCATTACTTGCTCCAAAGATTGATACAATACACTAAAAAATGCCAAGAGGCAAAGTTGCATTACAGTTTTAAATGGGAGGTTTGAACTCCATAAATTCACCTGCCAAAGAGAAGAAGGGAGGGGCAAAACAAGAATGTCCAACACTTAGAAAGAAGCCCCTCCTTACAATTTATAGGAAGAATGAGAGAGGGAAGAGAGAGGAAATCCAAATCTACCCCAACCACTTCTAGGTTGCATTTAATCATCTCATTATGGCGGTAGGTGAGAACCCTAGCAAAAGTGGCGAACTGTATTTTGCATTTAAGCTGGTTGTTGAAACGTCATTTCTGGCCATTATCACGTGCCAGAGGTGTTTTTCAATTTTCTCTCTCAAAATGAACCAAAATTCAAGATTGACCCTGAAATCATGTAGAGAATTTCACCAGCTTTCCATTGATATAAAGAACACGAAAATCTAAGCTCTGGATTGAAAGTTATGGCGATCTGAAGATTTAGGGCAAAAACAGGCCAAAATGGATCGCGGGAAAATATTTGAATTTTTCCCGCTCTTCCACTTGGATGACACGTGTTAGGATCTGATTCATCCATGGGTTCATTCTCTGAAAATTCCTTTCGGGCCCTTAAACTTGGACACGTGGCACTATTTTATTGGTTCGGGCTTGGGCGCATTTTTACCTTGCGCCAAACACTTAAAGAACTTTTCAACCTTCTAACATGTGGCATGTTTGTGATTTATCCATGGGATTCCTTGTTCCTATTTGAGGTGAAGACATGTGGCAAGATTCCATTCGTTGGCGCTGGCTTTTCAAACTTTTTCGTGTCCCTCACATACTTTTGGCTGGATGTCCCAATGGTCTGCACAGGACAAATATCTCGAACCGCCCAAAATGGATTGTCCCCTGTTCTCGGCCTTTTCACATTTTCACATCCCATGCATCCCTTGCATACCTTTTAGCCCGCCCGAATGTCCCGATGAAAATCTCCGAACCGCCCTGATTCGGACTTTCCTTGTTCTGTTTGAGTTCTTTTCTCCTTTTCGTGTCCCTCGTGTACTTTTGTCCTAGTTGTCCTAGGCCCTGCTGCGGGACAAATATCTCCAAACCGCCCGAAATGGACCGTCATGTTCCTATTTGAGGCCTTTTCACCTTTTCGCATCCCTCATGTCCTAACGCGTACCTTTTCCCAGCTGTCCCAAACCACGTGAAACAAAACTTAGGAATTTTTCTTTGTTCTCGATTCGGCTTTTCACGCCCCGACGTCCCAACGTCCCCAACTCGGACTTCCTAGGACAAAAGACTTAGCCAATTTTCTTGCTTTTTTTGGCCCCAAGCTTGGTATGATGAACCTCAGTATGACCCAAACCCTTCAGACCCGAAATGCTTTAAAACAATCTTGCAACCTTATTTTTGCATTTTTTCCATTTTCTCAACTTGTTGGGATTTCTTCTTGGGTGGGGGAGTTAGAAAAAGGCCGAGGGGACCCCGAAAAACATGATTTTGGGCCTCGAATCAATCTTACTTTCTCATGACTGAATAATCTGATGCATGTTATCAAAATTACCTTGAGGGTGAATTTTGGATAACAATTTGGCGACTCAGTGGGGTCATCTACCTGCTAGATGAAGTTACCAGTTGCCTGAAGCATCCATTGGGCATGGAGTCATGAGTTGTAGCCTGCAAACTGATCTAAACTTTGAAAACCTCCTCTCTGAGCCACTTGGAAACCCACTGAAATGGACTGTGCAAGAGCAAGACCAACACCACAAAAACTATGTACAAAATTGAAAATCATACATGCTCCAAATGGAACATGCAGAGTGTGCACAAGCACTTCTTTTACTGAAAGCAAACCTACCTACTTTACTCTAATTGGAAGCAAAGGTGGGCTAAACAAACCCTGCAACTGGTTGTGCAAAATAGCTTCCTTTCTTCAAAATTGGCAACCATGCAACTGATTTGGCATTGAACATGGCTGATTGGATGAATGGAAAATCAACAAGAAGCTGGTCTTCCACCCAAATCATCAAGGTATCAGCTGAAGGCAAATTCAATACCTCTTTTAGTTGCTCTGCATTTGGATTGAAGAGGTATGACAACTGATCCTTGGTACTTTGTAGCTCACCCTCACGCTTAGAAGCAAGCATGACTGGTTGTGACTTCTCCTTTGACTCCAATGAAGTCAAATACCTTATTGGGCAAGGTATGATCCATTTGATATGCCCATAGCTCTGATTTTCAACTCCAAAAATGGAGTCTTCTTGTAGACCTTCTTGGGTGGGTGATGTGGAAGCAATGGTAGGAATTTTCTACCCTTTCTCTTCCTCCAATGAAGAACATGAAAGATTAAAATCTTCCAATCTTAGTTCCAAAGAGCTGCTATAAGATGCAGGCTGCTGCAAATGAATGTTCTCCTTCATGACCGCAGGCTCAAGTATTTGGAACGTGGATGATGAAAGAGAGAATGGTGGAAACTCAACCGGTTCTTCTTCATCAAAACAGTCCTCCAAATCTGACAGATAAACTACCTTATTGTTGTCCTACTGCAAATGCTCAACTTCCTCCATGGTGTCCTCTTGATCTGTAACTTGATCATCATGGTTTCTTTCATCCTCCAACATTGAGTTTGAGAGGTCAAACTCTTCTTCAGCACTAGAACTTGAGAGAGATGAAGTAGAAAGAAGAACTGAAGGTTCTCCTGTAGCCTACTTTGTGCTCAAAGCCCTTGGATCTACAATTTTCTCCTCCACAACTAGAATGTGCTCCTCTTCTTTTGGATTTGGAGCAGCTTCTCCCTCTTCTACTACTTGAAGACAATCCTGCTCTTGATAGAACTCTTCCTCTAGCACGAAGTTCGTTAAGTCAAACTCTTCGATCTGCTGCTCTAGAGGACAAGTTGGGACTGTAGGATCTTCTTCAGAGCTTTCTTCCTCTATGGCTGATTGTGTAACTTGAATTGAATCAGCATTCCCTTCAAATAGAGTGCCAACATGGACACTACTTTCTGAGCAAACTGATCGCTGATCTACTTCTTCTTTTTGCTCTTCTTCTGCTGTCACAAAATCAGTCCTAACCACTACTTGTTCTCCAACTCCGACCTCTTCTGAAGGCTTAACCATCAAGGGGATCTTTGTCATCCCAAATTTAAGAGCCCAACTCTTTAGACTTTGAATTTCTTTATCTTTGTTTGGCTCTTCTTTCTGCTGTTGTTTTCCTTGACTGGCATTCTGATTTTTATCCTCCCAACATGGATTTGGGAATGCAAGAGGAGAAGTGGATTGTAACTCAATTGATTTGGAAATTTTTCGTGGTGGTGGAGGAGGTAGAAACTCTTGTTTCTTTGGAGGGAATGGCTGTTTGGAAGGAAAAAGGACAGAAGAATCGAGATGTGGTGGAAGACTAGGGAATGGAGAAATGGAATTAACTCCTGGGGCAGCATTGACTAGATCTAGAATTTGAAATTCCAATGAGATGATGCTACTTGAGTAATGGGAAGAGAAAAACCAGATGATGGTGTAGAACTTACCCATTGACAAGGTTGTTCAACACCAAGTGTATAGGCCTCTATTTCTATTGTCCATTGTGCAAGTTGGGGCAGCATCTTCATCATGAATTCTAGCTTCTCCTGAGGGCTGAAGTGTCTTGGAAAAGGGCCTCCCCATGGACAAGGAGTCCTACAACCAATTCTGAAAGCCTTCATTTGAGCTGCTGCTCTTGATTGCACCATCTTTGCCTCCATCTTTTGGATTTTTTCCACAAAATCTGCATCTTCCATTTGATTGTCTTCATTGCATGCGTACCCTTGCTCTTGATGTGCTTCACAACCAAACTGACTTTGGTACTGCTGCTCATATGGGTAGACATGCTGATTTTGAATTTGACCAAAATGCTGATTTGGAGGATTTGTAAAACATGTTGGAGGTGTGATATGTTGTTGTTGTAAATGTGAATTCCATGATGGAAATGAAGTCATGATTGCACAACTTCATGGAATGGAAAAGAATGAAAGAGATGGAAAGAAAGATGGATGGAAATGAATGGAAAATAGGTCTGCAACTTAGAGAATGAGTTATTTACCAGATGGAGTCACCGATGTGCTTTTGAAAGTGCCTCCAAAAGGTGAATCTTTAACAGAACACACCAACCTCACAAAGATAAAGTGGAAGACCTCTAAGGTCCCACCGTAAGCAAGCCAAAACTGTTGATGGTGAATCATAGCACCCGATGTCTATCAACTCGATGGGTTGAGACTCATACTAGCATCCGGTGTGATTACATAACATGAATCCTTTCCCAAGTGTGGGAACTTGTGAATCGAGAAAGCTCTCCGGATGAAGGCTAGTTCCTATTCCTCTCTGTCGGATGCACACGAAAAAAATGCAGAGGGTTTACTCAAAACCTAATCTAACTTGCCAAGGAGACAGGGTAAGAAGATGCATAAAAATAAACCTAAACTAACAAAGGTGATGCACCGAGGAATGAAGAACACCTATCTTGCCAATAAACACAAACCATTAAAATGTGATGCAAGATCATGCACAGATAACAAAATTTGCAGTGAAAGATCAGGAGGATGTAAATGAACATAGAGAGGGTTGAGAATCATCCACAGACATGCATTACTTGCTCCAAAGATTGATACAATACACTACAAAATGCCAAGAGGCAAATTTGCATTACAGTTTTAAATGGGAGGTTTGAACTCCACAAATTCACCTGCCAAAGAGAAGAAGGGAGGGGCAAAACAAGAATGTCCAACACTTAGAAAGAAGCCCCTCCTTAAAATTTATAGGAAGAATGAGAGAGGGAAGAGAGAGGAAATCCAAATCTACCCCAACCACTTCTAGGTTGCATTTAATTCATCTCATTATGGTGGTAGGTGAGAACCCTAGCAAAAGTGGCGAACTGTATTTTGCATTTAAGCTGGTTGTTGAAATGTCATTTCTGGCCATTATCACGTGCCAGAGGTGTTTTTCGATTTTATCTCTCCAAACTGAACCAAAATGCAAGATTGACCCTGGAATCATGTAGATAATTTCACCAGCTTTCCATTGATATAAAGAACGTGAAAATCTGAGCTCTGGATCGAAAGTTATGGCGATCTGAAGATTTAGGGCAAAAACAGGCCAAAACGGATCGGCGGGAAAATATTTGAATTTTTCCCATGCTCTGCCACTTGGATGACACGTGTCAGGCTCTGATTCATCCGCAGGTTCATCCTCTGAAAATTCCTTTTGGGCCCTTAAACTTGGACACGTGGCACTATTTTATTGGTTCGGGCCTGAGGGGCACATTTTTACCTTGCGCCAAACACTTAGCAACTTTTCAACCTTCTGACACATGGCACGTTCTGATTCGTCCATGGGATTCCTTGTTCTTTTCGTTTGAGGTGAAGATACGTGGTGATATTCCATTCGTTGGTGGCTCTTTCAGCTTTTCGCATCCCTCGCGTACTCTTGGCCTGGATGTCCCAAACTGCCTGGGACAAATATCTCCGAACCACCCGAAATGGACTGTCCCTGTTCTTGGCCTTTTCACCTTTTTGCGTTCCACGCATCCCTTGTGTACCTTTGGCCCAGATGTCCCGAACAAAAATATCCTGCTTCGGCCGATTCGGGCTTCCTTGTTCCCTATTTCACAACCTTTTATGCATCCCTTGTGTACTTTTGTCCCAACTTGTCCCAGATCATGCTGGACAAATATCTCCAAACCACCCAAATGGACTATCATGTTCCTATTTGAGGTCTTTTCACCTTTTCTCGTCCCTCGCGTCCCGCACGTACCTTTTCTTGGCTGTCCCAAACCGCGCAAACAAAAAACTTAGGTGATTTTTCTTTGTTCTCGATTCGTTTTGGATTTTCGCGTCCCTCACATCCCGACGTCCCAACTATCCCGCGAAGCTTTGCCTCGGGACAAAAGACTTAGCTGATTTTCTTGCTTTTTTCGGCCCCAAGCTTGGTACGACGAACCTCAAGATACAACTGAACCCTTCGGACCCAAATGCTTTAAAACAGTCCTGCAACCTTATTTTTACATTTTTTCCATTTTCTCAACTTTGTTGGAATTTCTTCTTGGGTGGGGGAGTTAGAAAAAGGCTGAGGGGACCCCAAAAAACATGATTTTGGGCCTCAAATCAATCTTACTTGCTCGAGACTGAATAATCTGATGCATGTTATCAAAATTACCTTGAGGGGTGAATTTTGGATAACAATTCCCTTCCAAGATGCCATATCATCCTCATAAACAAGATGTTATACCTCTCCCACCACCTCAAACAATAGCAAAACTAGTTGAATCCCAACCCACCCCTCCTTTTGTAGTCCCAAATACATTTTGGGAAGAAAAAAATCAGAAAAATTAGCGAGAGGAGAAGAAATACGGGAAGAGATTAGAAAGGAAGAATTAGCAAGAATTTTTGAAGAGTGGGCTGCCAAGTTCAATATCAAGAAGATGTCATTAATGGTTAAGCCTCCAGTGAAGGTTGTGAGTCAAGAGCAAGAGGTGAAGACTGATTTTATAGCAGCAATACAGCATGAGAAGGAAAGTGATGATCAACGGTCCATTTACTCGAGTGTAGTGTTTATAATGGCACTATCTTACACTAATTTACCTTTTTATGGTGCCTCAACATTTACATTCTTTTAATTTTATTTCAAGACAAGGTCATCGATATTGAACTCTTGAGAGAAATTTTTGAGATTGTAAGAATGTGTGATGTGATATTGATATGCGTGAAGATGTTCTAATGCTTAAAAATGATGTGAGTCTAACATTTCTAGTTTATGTAAGTGGTTCTCATGATATTCATTGTCTTTGAGGATTCCTTTGATAGAAACCCGCAAGGAAGGTATTTCAAGCTCAAGTGGAATAATAGCCTCGGTGTCAAAAAAAAAAAAAAAAAAGGTGTGGCATTAGTATGTGTATGAATGCTAGTATGTTAAGCTCATACAACATAGAATAGTTGGTTATGCCAATCGATACAAATAGATTCAATAGTCTTATGTAAGATTTTGATAATGGTTTTATTAGTGGCCTCGAACTTGACCATTTCCTTATAGATAATAAGGTTTAGATCATTATTGTTTTATTTTTAATCTAATAAAACAAATTTCAACATCCTTATTTCTAAAGGATGATCTATTATCAATGATTATAGTAGAAGGTACACCAAAACTAGTGATAATATGGGTGGTGATAAAGTTACAAATATCATGTACCGGTGATTGTTTATAGAAGAGCGCTTGACTCACTTAATAAAGTATTTCGTAATGGTGATAATGAATTTATGTTTGTCGGCAAATCCAGGATTGATCATACCAATGTCAAATCCCCAAAGGGATAAAATCCAAGTAGGCACGATGAGCAAGAGCTCATAAGTGGGTGCATGATGGAGATTTTCATTTTTTGACATTTTTAATGAGTAGCATATTCAAGGAAATCTTGTTCTATTGTATGCCAATTATACGCTTCGTGTAAAATTTTTTGTGAAATATCTTTACTCGAGAAGTGACCACCACATATGTTATCATGAATTTTTGAGATGGTTATGGGAATTTCTACAAGTGAAAGGAAATGAAGAAGGCAGCCATTGATAGAACATTTTCTTAATTTGGTCCCAACAATAACATAATGAGTAGCCTCATGATGTAACCGATGAGCTTCGTGAGGTTGTAGGGTGTCGGGGATAGTTTTCTTATATAAGTAATTATAAATAGGCATGAACCATTCAATGTTGTCTTGACTATGCATAATGGCAAAAGTTGTAAGAGGTAATGAAAAGATAGAGGGATGTCATAAGTGTGTAATTATAAAAGTGGCATGTTCGTTGATGATGTCTTGTGGGATGAGCGATGTGGCACTAGCCATAGCATCTGCATGATGATTATCTTTGTGAGGAATAGTAGTAATGGAGTAAGACTCAAAAGTAGCTAAAAGATCCTTTACAAGGGTATTGTATGGAATGAGATGCTCCTCCTTTGTATTGATGTATTGTTAACCTGATTAATTACTAATTGTAGTCACAAAATCTTGTACATTAGAGATTTATTTATCTCAATTTCATACTACTATTTAGAAGGTTCTAGAGTGAAGAAATTACTAATTAAACACAGGCTTTTACCCATCTTTTTTATTTTATTTCATCGTTACAGTACCTTTTTATCCACATGCCCAAAATTTTTGGTCATTTCGACATTTTGGCCTCAATTGGGGCACACAGGCTAATCTTGGGGCGCTCGTGGGTGCCTTCATCCCACCAAGAGTGCCTTGGTCCTTTTGCAATTTCTTGCCATTTTTTGGGCTCTTTATAGCCATTTGGCATCTTTATTTTTCTTGTGGTTAGCCTTTTCGGGGTTAATTATGAAATTAGATCAAGTGAAATCTATAAATATAAAGTTATGAGACCATAATGAGGGACCTATCATCACTTAATACTATCAATCCATCTAGAGTTGCAACCATCTAATGCATTGGAGATCACTTCCATCCAAATAGCTCCATCATCAAGGCACTGAGGCTAGGACATCTACATCACACTTCATAGAGGGGATTCTATTCTATTCCATATACACATTCTATTACATTTTATACACATATTTATTTCTCGCTACTTTAGAAAGTGTGACTGGAAAAAGAGAAACCTAGTGCATGTTCACACACACTTGCACATAGAACTTCCTCAAATCGAGATGTAGTGCGGTGCTCGGGTATTAAGTCCAACATTGTGGCAGCTAAGGTCTATCGGCCCCTTCATATGCATTATTATTTTTAGGGTTTGATGTTTGTTTTGGGGTCTTACAGGTCTTTCTTTCATCTTAGAGTATTGGTGACATTAAGCACAAGGAAGTGAAGTTGATGCGATAAATATTGAGGGTTTCGGACCACCTTCCGACCTAGTAAAAGCCATTTTTTTAGGTTTTCACGGACCAGGGCACCCATAGTGCAGACCGAGTGCCCACAAGTGCCCCATTCCTCCTCCAGGTGCTCTAGTCCATAGAAATACTCCGATTCTACTCTTTTGGGACTTCTGCATAGTCATTCCTGCTCCTGATTTTTCCATTCACCTCTGCGACACTTTTCAATAGGCATCTATTAGGGCTGAGTTATTTCCTTTCTCTCTTTTACATAATACGGTTAGCATTTCCTTTTGCATAGTTGTTTATCTCATTTACATTATTGTTTATTGCATTTATTTACTTTATTACAATTGTTCATAGCTTAGATTAACTATCCATATACTACATAGTTAGTTAATTTTAGTTAATCACTAATTGAGAATTGTCATGTATACATAATTTGTGAATGAGGATATTTCCCGATGTGGTAAGCAAGCCTAAGATGAGAACTTCGTACTCATCTATGTTGTTTGTACAAGAAAACCCTAACCGATATGTGAAGGGGAGTGGGTCACCGTGTGGGGTAATGAAGACTATCCCAGCCCAAAGACACCGGATCGATAATGAGAGCCATCAAAATACATTATCCATGTATGCATCTCAATGGTATAGGTAGAAAAATCATCATGAAAGGAGTCAAAATGGGTGATGCATATAAGAAGGGAGCTAAGGATAGTTAATCGGAGATAACTTTTACTTTGATTACTTTTTGTAGTAGGAACTAAAAATCAAATTATATGAGAAGCACGACCCAATGTGCCAAACGTCTTGATAGATGTGTGCAGGAGAGGAGGTAATGTAATGGGTCAACTTTGGTTATAATATGTACCTCATTGTTAAGAAGATAGTGTCACAATTTTTCTAACAAAGACAAGGCCGAGGCACAATTTTTTAATATAGCTATAGTTACATTCATAAGAGAGTAGAGTATGAATAATATAATATATGGCTCTTTCATGTTGAGAATCATCATGTTGTGCCAATAAATCTCCTAAAGCATGAAACGTAGCAGAGATATACAAAAAGAAAGGTCGATCGGCTAAGGGTGGAACTAGGATAGTAAAATTTAGCAAGTAAGATATAATGTTATCCAAGGTTTTTGACATTTGGGTAAGTGCAACAAGTTGGGGGACAAAAAGGGGTCATAAGTGGATGTCATATTGCAAATAACAACATAATATCAACTTGTAGGGATTATTAGCAATGCATACACTCAAAATTAGAAAAAATTATATCAATATGAATCGTAGCATCCAAAATCTAGTTTCTAAACTACTATTTTTTTTTAAATGGACAATTTTAGCTATATTAAACACTCAAAATTCAATGACTTGGTTTTTTTTTTAAAACGCCTATAAGATTGTAGTCTGTTTGCCCATGATTTGGATGACCAAAAATTGATATATATTTTTTTCCTTTGGTGAGAAGTTAGATACCACTATCTATCTTGGGATAGATTTTATTTTTGTATTTTTTTAGCAATATTTTATTTTTATGATTTTTTCCATGAATTTGGTCTCAAAACATGAAGAAAATAAAGCACTTTCCAATTTCCGCCATAACTTTATCAAAAAATATTGAAATCAATATTTTTTTTAAAACATGTATATAATTTCACCACGGTTGGGATGGTATATTTTTATCACATTCGATAAGTGAAACAAAATTTTCAATCTTAAACGTAGACACAAACATTCACAGAAAAAGTGTCTCAAATATCTACTATTAGTAAAAAATTATAAAATGATATTTATCCTATTATATTCACTTTAAAATCAATATTTGTATAAAGCTAAAAGTCTCCCCTACACGATGGTACCTTTTTTATGATATATTTTTGACTTTTCGGCATGGTTCAAGTCTATAGAAGACTAAATTTGATGTATTGTTGTTTTTGAATTTTAACTTGGTATCTTTCTTCATGAGTTGTGTGAATGGTTGAGTCTTATCAACAAGTTGTGCAATGAATCATCGAATAACTTGAATTTTACCTTGTAGTGATCATAACTAGTGCAGGTTTTTGGTGGAGGCATATCAATAATGGCCTTGATTTTGTTAGGATCAATCTCAATGCCACGTTGGGAGATAATATATCCAAGAATTTTACCTATTGTGACCCAAAAACACATTTTTTAGGATTCAAGTGGACACGATATTGTTGTAATCATTCAAATAATATTCGAATATCCTTCACATGGGAGGATCATCATTGATATTTTTCTAAGATGTCATCTACATAATCTTCATGATCTTGTGAATGTAGTCATGGAATATATGTGTCATTTCCCATTGGTAAGTAGCTCCGATGTTTTTAGGCCGAATGGAATGACTGTGTAACAAAATGTACCCCATGGTGTGGTGAAGGAATTTTTTCTTGGTCATCTAGATTGATCTTGATTTGATTATAACCCACAAATCCATCCATGAAAGAAAGGATATCATATCTAATTGTAGAATCAACAATAGCATCGATGTGTGGTAAAGGAAAACTATCCTTAGGGAAAGATTTGTTTAAATCATGAAATTCAATGCAACAACGAACCCGACCATCGAGTTTCATCACCAATATAATATTAGATACCCATTCGGGATAGTCAATAATGCAAATAAAACCTACATCTAGAATATTTTAAATTTCTTCTTTCACTAAGAGGGCTACCTTGGGGTACGTTTTATGAATTTTCTATTAGACAGGTTTAGCACCCAAGTTAAGGACAATATTATGCATTTTCATGGATGTACCAATACCAAGCATATCATTATAATCCCTTGAAAACTATCGAGAAATCATGAAGTACTTTTTTTATATCCTTTTGTTCAACATGGGTGAAGGAGGTGGCTAGCAAAACTATGCATGGATGTTCAGATGTGCCTAAGTTGTATTGTATTGTTTCTTCATTTAGAAGGGTTGAATGATCTTCGATATATAGATCAGTAAGAATAATGTCATGTGAATTAGCGTTATCAGTGGTGACATTAGATTCCTCGAGGTAAACCGTATTATTGAGGTAAAAGGATGATGTCACTTATGGTGGAAAGAGGGAAGATGATCATAAGCACCCATGTAATCAAGTAGTGTGCTATCAGTAGAAAAAGTATCAAGGGTATCCCAAAGAGTAGATGTATCATCACTAATGAGTTCCGGATGCAGCAAGGGAATTTAAGGAATGTGAAAAGAGGTATAAGCATCCGTGGGGGTAAAGACGGAGGTTGATAGCCTAGGCCTAACTTGTGTGACCACGTGGGTAGGTCCCAAAGCTCTATGATTTTATTTTCTTGTTGATATAAATGTGTATCATAGAATCCAAAGCGAGAAAATATATTCATACCCTACGCCATACTTAGAAAACTCTTGAGTAATATTAGAATAAGTAAGGGTTATCGTAGCTTGTTCAACAAAATTGCAATACTCAAAAGGTGATGGATCAGCAGGAATATCATAGACAGTTCCTTGATGCTGGAATTTAAGTCATGCATGTAGTGTAGAGGGGACCGTATGCAAACATGGATCTAAGGTCTCCTAAGGAGAATATTATAATTAAGGTCATTAGGCATGACATGACATGGAATATCAATTGTACATGGACCAATAGTGACCAGTAAATTAACAAGTACCTAAAACATGCTTGGGGATGTTATCAAAGCCATGAATAGAGATGGATGAAGGGGATAAAGATGCTTTCAACATGCCTATATGTTGAAGGAAAGTGATGTTACAAATGTTAAGGCCAGATCCATTGTTGACTAAAGCACACTTGACTCCGACCGTGTTAATACAAACTTGGATATACAAGGGAGGGTCATGTTGTAGTATCTCTTGAGGAGGTAGATCATCTATTGTGAAAGTGATTTGATCCTCATTAAGGGATAGATCTGAAGTGAACTTATGGTATACATAGTCGGGTGAAGTATGAGGGGGAATGTAAGTGGTAGAAAAGTACTTCTTAATCTTATTGATACAATCAGGGTGATTTTATAGATAAGTGTGAATAGAGATGTTCATGATGAGCCAAAGCTAGGATAATGGATGAAAGAAAGCAATGAATTAAGGATCTATAAGCATGAACTATATATTTGGTTCACCAAAATGATTAAATAAAATTTGAATAATGGGGAGGTAGATGGGGATTAGTTAACCTAAGCTATGAATAGTTGTAAATAAAATAGATAAATGTTATAAATAAATCTAAAGATGACACACTAAAATATGAAAAATGAAGTGTTAAGCTTAATATGCAAGAGAAAAGATGAAAGACTCAATTTGAATAATAGATGCTCACAGGATCGTGTTGCAAATGTGATAGGAAAATCGGAAGTAGGAATGAATGTGTAGAATTCCCAAAAAGGATGGATCTGGAGTATCTAGTTGGATTAGAGTTCCTAGGGAGGGACTTGGGTGGTCTACGCAAAAGCTCTAAAACTAAATATCACAGGGATAGGAGGTGGTTTGAAACCCTCGTTGTGTGTCATTATTTCAACAATAAGTTTTACACTTTCTAAGACGAAGTAGATATAAGGTAAAATGGTTAAGCGGGAATACCTTTGAGGAGAAGGTGGAAGATAGAATGCATACGTTGTAGACTTTTGATCCAAGCCGCTTATGGGAACTTCCCTTTGGCTAGGAGGAATGATCTATAAAACAAACACAACAAGATCACAAAATAGTATTAAATAGCAAGATTCGAGAGGACTTCTAGCAAGTCTAGATCCGGGAAGTGTGATTATTCCTCGAATGGCTAGTAATCCTCTATTTAATACAATTTAATGTAAGAAATAATGAGTTCTATTATATTTGATAAGATTGAGATATCTTCTATTAACATACAAAAAAATAATTTAACTCAACGAAATGGTTAGAATTAAATCTAGATAATTAATGGATTAGTTTGGGTCTTTAGTTGTAGAAGAGGTTGTAGGTGAGGTCTGGGTGAAATTAGGCAAGGTTTTGAGTTGTTTTGAGGAATTTGTTAACTCAACGTTATAGGAAAATTTGCCAATCTTAGAGACTAATATCGGTTGGTCGACTGATGCCGGTATAGGAGATAGACCGACACCGGTTGGCTAACCGGTGTCGGTAGGGGAAATTTGGTTCAAATGTTAAAATGAGATTTGAAACCTCTTTGTGATTGAACAGTGAAGGGGGTGTTGATAACGTTGTAGTATTGTTAATAAGACTTAGATATGTTGAAAAGGAGGTTGGAAAGGGTGTAAAGGCTTGGGATGGTTGAATAGTGGGTTGGTGGGAAGAAGGTGATATATGGATAATGGAAAGAATGAAATACAGAAAGAAATGAAAGATCTATCCTTGAATAAACATAAATGATAAAATCATAATACCTACTAGGTATGTTGCAGATCCTCTGAGTAGAAGTGGTTGGTGGTTGATCAAAGAAGAGATGCCTAGGTTTAGTGTCATGGTAGTACAACTTGTGTGCTCCAGTGAGTATTCCAATGCGTTGGAAGGAGAACCATTTGCTTGTCTTGCACTATGGTTGTGTGTGTTTGTCATCTAGATGCAGGAGGGCTTGAAGATTTGTGCTTGAATGTAATAAGGCTCCAATAATCTGAATGACCAACATGGGTAAAGGGTTATAAAATTCTATATAAAGGAACCAATGGTGGTTTATTCGACCAACGTTGACCGAGGATAGACCAGGCATCGGTAGGGTAAAATAGTCTTATTTACCAAAAATAGGAAGATCTTCCCATATTTGACATGTTTTCCTTATTGAGTCCACTTAGGGAAGTATATTTCATGTGAGAGAAGGTAGGAATATCTTAGAAGAAGTATAGTTAGGTTTAGAAATATTTCTTAGTTAGTTAGGTTTAGTGGTGACTCAACACTTTGGGAGTGATTACTCGGTGTTGAGATTGATCACTTGTCACTATGAGTTAAATGCCCCTAAAATGGGTCTAGGGTAAGGTGTAATGATGAGGTGGAGGTTTGATGATGAAATTAACTTAATTAAATTAATTAATAATGTGAGGATGAATATTAATATGGGATGAAGGGATCATGATTAGTTAAATGCATTATATTAATTAATTGAAGGAGACCAAGAGGAGTGTGACCCAAATTTGGTGTCTACATTTGCCCCTTTTTGTTGTGTAGCTTGTATTAATAAATGACGCTAACAAAAATAGGAATTCATTGCTCTAGGTATGAGTGAGGGTTAGGTTTCCCCAAGTATGGGTGGAGGTGACCCCCATCAAACTAGGAATGTGTGAGGTGTTAAAAGATTCGGTGAGTGGTTTGATATATGGGTAAGTGATGAAAACAAGGGTATGTTGGGTGTAGGTAAGGGTGATTTTGGTCGAGTAATAGGTAGTGGCATTCTAACACACGCACACATATAGATTGTGATAAGGTACTAGGTTGAAGAGCTTACAAACTCTACGTTGTCAAAGGTCAATAGGTTTATCCAAACAAGGTTGAAGTGGTTTAGGTATCCAAGGTATAGGATATGGTCCTGAAACAAAACTAGGAAAGGTGTTGGAATGGGAAATAGGTTTGTTCCAAGGCACCAAAGGTATGGTCGGGATAAATAGCATGGCATTAGGCAAGGTAAGGTCATTAGGCTAAACAACACGAGTATCACATTGCAAGGTATAGTGAGTACACAAATTCGAGTGTCACCATGAGCGAGGTTGGGTTGGGTGATTTAGGTAAGGCCATAGGTAAGGCCACGTTGGGGAAAAAACATGTCCCAACTAATTCTAAGGTTGGGTGATAGGTAATAAGGTCATGAGGGTGAGGTGCAAGGTTAGGGTCAACTTTGGGTTAGGAAAAAAAAGGTTTCGGGTAGGTAGAGTTGGTGTTATATAGTAAAATGAGGTTAAAAAGGCTAGCCGAGCATGGTCATGGCCAACCAATGTCGATCAAGAGAAACTGAGTGTGGTGCACTAGGGCACATGACTAATGTCAATTTAGGGAAACTGATGTCGGTCAGGTTGGATTTGGGATAAAAAGGTAAAATCCAAAAATTATGGATTCATTTTTTCTTTTCCATTTTTGAAAACAATAAGCAAAGAGTCATTTTCATACTATTGACAAGAGTGACCCTAATTGGGCTAGATTCTAGGCTGATTTAGAGAGAGGTGAGTGGTTGGAGAGGTGTAGAGGCAGGCCTATGAGATCATTTGTCTTGATTTGATTGGTGGAGAGCCATGGGTTTGATTTAGACATGGCCGCAAACAAAGAGGTGTGGGAGGACAACCGACTTAGAGACCGAAGATCCTAACAAGGTGACATCAAACGTAGAGGCAAGATTCAATCCTTTATGGTTTTTTTTTTTTATTGAATTTTTAGGAAAAAATGAAATAAAATGGGGGAATTAAAAATCCAAAATGTAGTTAAAAATGGAAGAATTTTGGTACGAGGTGGGTGCATGTAGATTAATCAAGGTGTAAAATGGAAAAGGGTGGGTTGGGTGGTTTTCGGGTAGGTTTTAGGCTTTTTTTTTTTTAAAATTATAAAATTAGGGGTGTGGGGTTTGGCTATGGAGCCAAACTGAAATTGGCATCGGTCGGTCGCAATCGATGTTAGTCTATCATGCCGGTATCTATAGGAAAATAGTCGACCGATGTCGGTTCAAAGTAACAGTATAAGTCAAGGTGACCGATGTCGATCATTGTGAAAAGTGACTTAGTCTGAATTTTATAAATTGTTAAGGCCAAAATGGGGTAAAAAAGAAATATGAGGGTAGATAGGTAATGAATAAGGGAAAGAGAGATGGATGAGTGAGAGAAGCGAGGTGGGTGAGGGTAAATATAGGTAAACATAGGTGGGTAATAGAGGAAGATTAGGTCACAATGATGAAATAGGTTATCTCGAACTTGTTAAGCTAAATTAGAAGAAATGATAGGTCACATAAGTAGTTAGGAAATAAATAGGTGGGGTAATTAGGTTGTAAACAAATGGGAAAAGTGGATTAGTATTTGATAGTGTTGAGTGGTATGGATGCAAGCATGACATCGGTTAGCGATGCAGGACCATGTCTAATCATTATTAGGGTAGATGCATCTCAACATTACTAAGGATGAGTGGACACATATGCAAGATGTCGATTGGTGGGAATTAGGCACTATAGGTGGATCTGATAGGATCATAGTCTCATGGTCATACTCATCAATAGATGGGATGTAGTGACCAACACCTTTCATCCATCCACCAGTAAGATGACCATTACATTGGAGGATGTATACATGATTCTACTACTACCGATTGTTAGTGAGCCAAGTATATTTGGTATCAACAGATAGAGCCTTCGAGGTGATGATTGAGGTATTTGGGGAGATGAAGAGTGACCTGATAGAGAACAAAGTGCCAGTCTTATTTATGGGGCTTTGTATGTTGCACATCTATAGGAGACACAATTAGTGGTGCTGATGATGGTGGTGGTGGGGTGTTATGCACTTCCTGATTCAGAGGGTGGTCAATTTCCTAGAGATATGATGGGAGTATTGCAAGATATGATTGAGGATTAGGTCTTCTTTACATGGGTACCTACATATTTAGTGTAACTATATAGGATTTTGTGGGCTTACCATAAGATGTAACGCTATGGCATCTGTTTTACATTCCTATTGCACTATTGGGCATATGAGAATATTATGGTAGTGTGGTCTGCGAGCACTACCAAGACTGCATTGGGACCATGGGTGACAAAGTGCAGGTTACAAGAGGTGGGTTGTCATAGGTGGTAATCCTTGAGTAGAAGAGGTAGTACATTACATAGTATACTAAAATTTAGAAATTTGACAACTTTGTATATGATGGACATAGTCTAGTGGACCTATGTCAATTTTCTAAATTTTAGAGGGGTGGTTGAGGAGCTATAGGAGTTACATTTAGTGTGGTGAATATAGGTTAGACGTGTCAGTGAGCATGAGATTATCCCGATTGACAAATTCTGACGCCAATTCAGATTACAGTAGGATGTGTCATCACCCTTCCCACCAGATCACAGAGGATGATGTAGAGACCTTTGTCTTGACCCCGACCCACATACCCCAAAAACAATAGGAGGTACCAATGGATACAAGACTAGATTATGTAGAGACCATTGTGGCATATAGACGGTGGTGGGTAGTGGATTTATAGGTAGTACCACCATAGCCAAGTTAGTCAAACTTAGCCACAGTGATGGTTTAGAGGTATGCCATACGAGGATAGGTGATTGCGTTGGGATTTCAGTTGATAGTGGCACATGCATAGGTAGTTACTTTGACAATGGAGGTGACTACATTACAATGTCATCTCTCTAGTACCTAGACTTAGGAACAAGTACAGTACATGCACCTACAGGGTAGGTGAATAGAGTAGACACTACAAGCGTGAGGTCACTGGTTTACAAGGATAGTTGGTAGCTTTGTAGGTATAGGTTATGGCCTTACTGACTCAGTGTAGTGCATCAATACCTTCTAAGGCACTTTGGGATAGGGTCTCGTCGTAAAGGCACTCGCACCAGACAAGTTCCTCTATTGGTAGGGAAGATTTCACAGTGATAGTTAGGTCGATTGCACCACCCATAACGTATTTATGGTCAGTTTTAGGGATGCCATGAATGAGGCCCACTATTATCGGGACCATCTAGCCACTACAGTGTTGATTTTCTGTCATACGCCAAGTATAGGGCCCAATAGGTAGCTAGTGAGAGGACCAGTCCTAGACTCAAAACTCGGAGTAGCATAGGGGGACGTCATCCCCAAATATAGGGTTAGGGTGAGGCTACTGGGTTCTAGTAATCCTAGCCTTCTTGAGGGCTAGGAGGAGGAGATGGGTGAGAGTGGAGAGGAGGGCATTAGGTGGGGTTGATTGATCATGACATGTGATACTTATATGATGATTTTTGATTTATATATATCATCTTGTGTGCCAAAGTTGTTGTGAGATTATATATGATATTTTTGAGACACTTTGATTATGTATCCCTATGTATATATGTATTGATGCACAGAGACATTCCTCTTTATATATTTGATGATTATTATTGGATGGATGATGTACTCTTTTTAATTTCCATTGTTATTGTGTACCATGGGAACTAGGTGAGTTAGGCATGATTGAGTTAGGTCATTTAGGCATGATGGAGTCAAGTATAGGCCTAGTTTGGTCAGATATAGGCATGGTGGAGTTAGGTATACACATGGTGGATTCAGGATATAGGCATGATTGAGTCAGGTATAGGAATGGTTTGGTTAGGTATAGGCATGGTGGAGTCAATTATAGGCATGGTTTGGTCAGGTATAGGCATGGTGGAGTCAGGTATAGGCATGGTTGAGTTAGGTATAGGCATGGTGAAATCTAGGTAATTTCCAAGTTACTAATCTTATGGAAATAATGTATTGTATGTATGTTGTGGTTAAATTTCCAAGTAGTTAATATCATGAAAATATGAAATGATTTAATTAGAATATGGTCGTGGTGATAAAATGGTATGTTTGTTTGTTTTTATGATATATTAATTTCTAAGTTTTTGTGTGAAATGGAAACTAACTAGAGTAAAATGTGAATGTAAAGCGTGGAAATTGGTGAGGGGTAAAAGTGGTTTAGCTAACCTCTAAGGGCCTCATGCCCTTGGAGTGCTACCTACATAGACCTAGAGAAAAGGGGCCTCAAGCCGATGTAGTTCTCCTATAAGCTAGGGAATAAAATGATAAGGGAGATGAATGGGTCGGTAGGTTTTAGGCATGAGTGATTCTAGGTCATTTAGGCATGGTTGACTATAGGTTGAATAGGCTAGGCTGAGTATAGGTTGAATAGGCATGGTCGTCGTCTATGTTGAATAGGTGCCATTGATTTTGGTGGAAGAGGAATTCCCATAATGTAGGTGTCGAAGTTATAATCCTGTGAAGGAGGATTAATAAGTAAGAAAAGAGGTGAACAGTAAGAGGAGACAAAAATATTCTTAATTGGTAAGAACAATTATGAGTCTATCATATTAAATATTGGTTTATGAACGTAAGACCCTAAATGTGTTGCAAGATTGACTATTTTAAGGGTGAAGAAACTCACATGACCATGAAATGACACATTTTTGAACTTCCCTTGAGTAGGTGGAAGATGAGAAAGAAAAGACGGTGAGGTGAAATGGGTTGTTTTAGCTTAACCTTGGTGTGAAACAACATGTCTCTTCAAAGAAGGTACCCAAGACCAAAATAGGCATTTCCATGATGAAAAAGTGATCTTTTTATTTTTAGTTTTGTTTTATATACTAATCAATATGGGAAGTCTATGTAGGATGAATAGAATATCTCATTGAGGTATTCGTGAAGCTTATCAATATAGGAAGATTCAGAATATTTTTATTTTATTTTTATAGTCTTCTTTTTTCGATAAACTATGTACAAAAGATGGCAAGCTTTGTATAGTTTTCTTTTGAGGGAGCAGATTTATTTATAGTAGCAAGATAGAAAGACATATTTTATTTTTGAGGATTCATCTATTTGCTATAATTTTGACTCAAGGAGTTTGAATTTGAAAAATCTCATATATTACTTTTGAATTGTTTTTTGGACTTTTAGGTCATGGACAAGACTATAGAGAAGTATAGGCTTCTTTTATGAAGACAAACCATAGAAAATAGGGGTTAGATATAAAAAGAGGTTTTAAGTGAAAAATGAACATGGGATTCCATCCTAAAAAGGAAAAAAAGTATCCATGAGTAGATTGGTGGTACTCATATAGAAGATAAGACTGAAATGTGACGTGTAATCACATGATTCTTGTTTAGTCGTTGGTCCTCAAAAGAGGTAAATGAAAGGGAGGGGTACTCGAGTGATAAGTTTGTAATAGATAAAGGTTATTTCAAAATTTATTCAACAATATAATGGTTGAAGATGCAAGGCATTTAGGGGTTCAAGTTTGGGTTTACCTTTGAGTGAAGATAAACGATAAGCACCTGACCCATAGGCATGAGTAATGAAATAGGGTCCAAGACAATTAGGAGAAAATTTTCCCCATTTACTTTTCTCTACCTTTGTTACATGTTGATTTTCCTTCAAGCCAAGGTCATTGACCTTGAAGGTTTGTTCTTGGACACATTTTTTGTAGGCTCGTTTGATACATTTTTGGTAGATTTGAAGGAGATCAAGAGTAGTTAGATGGCACTTGTCTAATAACTCAAGTTGTCCTAAACAATTTAACAAAAATCATCATCGTTGAGCATATCTTTCAGTGAGATACGAAGAGATCAAATTTGGACTTCGAGAGGAAAGACAACCTCTATACCGTAGAACAAAGAGAAAGGTGTGGCAGTAGGTGACGTATGAATACTAGTGCAATAATCCCATAAAGAAAAAGGAATGTGCATGTGCCAATCCTTACTAGTATCGTCAACCACTTTCATAAGAATTTTGTTTAGGGTTTTGTTATTCAATTTAGCTTGGCCATTTGTTTGAGGATAATAAGGTGAAGAAAAAATGAGTTAAATGTTGAAGGCGTCAGAGTTTCCGTAGGGTTTTGTTTTTGAATTATTTTCTATTATCAGTGATGAGGTAGTGAGGAACACTAAAGCAAAAATGATGTGATTTTTGATGAATTCACATATTTTCTCGGCCTTAGTAAAAATGAGAGGTTCAGCTTCCACCCATTTAGTATAATACTCATGAGCGGTAATAATCCATTGAAGATGTTAGAAAGAAAGAGGGTTAATCTCTCCGACAAGAGACAAACCCCATTGAGAGAAATTCCAGAGGTATCATGTGATTTCTAAGGTGTGACTAGGGATTTGATGAAGATTAACATGTTGCTTTGACATTTCACACAATGTTTGAAAATTCACAATCTTTGTTTAGGATTGGCCGAGTAATAGTCGAGGTGAAGGATGTGCTTAGCATCGGCGAAGCCACCGAAATGACCTCCTCAAATCCTGTCATGAACTTCCTTGATGGTGTATGGAATTTCAGAACTTTCAAGGCATCGTAAGAGGATACCATCAAATCCACATTTATAGAGAAGACCACCCATGATGACATAACGAGAGACACTTTTGAGGAAGGCACGTTGTTCATTGCGAGTAAGATCTAGAGGTAGATTTGAAAGGGAAAGGTAGTCAGTAAACTGCTTATACAAAAGGTCATGTGGATCGGTTTCAATGTTTCCTACAAGTTTGACGTCTTATATTAGATAAAAAGGTGATTTCAAGCTTTGTACTATGACAAATATTTTTGATTTGTAGGGTTAAGTGGGGATTTGAGAAGAAGGAAAAGCCATGGTGTCCACAAATTTATTAGTGGAACGCGGTGTGGTTTGAAGTTCGTAATGGTTAAAGGTAGTCAAAAACATGTCAACATGATGTTTATAATTTTAAATTATCTCATTACAAAACTGGTATATACCATTAACTTGGTTCACAATGAGTTGAGAGTTTCCAAAGATATTAATTGATTTAATATCTAATGCTATGGTGGTTTGAAGACCTAACATGAGTGCTTCAGATTCGGTGATATTTTTAGTACAATCAAAATATATTTTAAAAGATAATGGCATATGCTCACCATCAAGAGGAATGAGGATAAATACGGCACTACCTCGTAGTCAATTTTTATACCCCTTAATGAATAAGGACAATCTCATACATGTTATCCTATCACTCGGTGGGCGTTGGGCACTCACTCAAGGTGTGTGTGGGCATCGATACCCTCTTTTATGTGAGTTTTGTAAGAATGTAGCATAGATGCAAAATTTAAAGACAGAAGAAACTCCTTATTTAGCTGAGAATTTTGAGTAAATTTTACACTAATGTATCCATTCAAACAAGAAGTACATTGACAAAAGATAGATCTAAACCATTAGGGAAAGAGGATGCATAATGATTATACTCATTCATATGAAACATGTTGAACATAAAAAAAAGAGATGTATGAACCATGAACCACATATATTCATATTTGAACATGTCCAATAATCACATTACATCTATCAGGGTCATTATAGACCAAAATGATAGTGCAAATTAGAACCATGTAGCAAGACTGGACTTACGTCCCTTACAATGCAAAAAAAACACATGTACCCATCCCTTGATACATCATTCTTCCTACAAATCTCCTATCCCAACCCATAAATCTCTTCATGTAGTTCTATAGAGATTCACCTCTCATCTGCTCTCTCTAATCCCCTTTATGTGTATCTCTATGTCTCTCCTCCTCTTTCTTCTATCGAGCACTTGTATTTATAGCCTTTCTCAACACCTTCAAGCCTTTGTAGGAGTTGCAAATCCATTTCCAAGTGTCCAAGGTGGTCCTCCATGGGAGCATGCTTCTTCAAGCTCAAGCTCTCCACTCTTTACAATGATGGCCTTCTAGAATCTTCCATCATAAGGTATATTCCTTCCTAGGCCACCTTGTTGCTAGGCTAGCACCTTATCCACTCTGCATGTATAGTCAGGTCACGCTTTTCTCATGTTCTTCCTGATATTCCAAATATGGCTAAGTCCCAAAACCTTTTCTCAACCTTGCGTGCATGCCACTTATTCTACTAAAACTTTGTCCTACACATTTTCCTCTTGCACACCCTTCTTTAAGAGGGTCCTACGTGCCCACTCACTTCTTTGTACTTAGCCATTAAATTAGGGGCCCAACATCACCCCAGGACTACGCCTTTTTTGCCCATGATAATACCTTCTCAAAGAATAAAGAATGACTATCCTTGAATAGATTAGAGAAAGAATAAAGGAATGAAGAATTTTGGGGGAAATGAAAGAATGGGGAAACTATGATTATTTCTACAAGAGGAGAGGGAAATATTTTGTCAAGTCTACATTGAACTTATTTCCAGGTATTGACCTCTCTCTATACTTGTTGACAGAGGTCGTCGAATAAGGTGCTCACCTCTTTAAAGCTTAGCCCTTCTCCTTAGGTATCCATCATTTTCACAATCCCCTCTAACTGTTTTCCCAAATCCTCAAATGCGTTCATTCTTCTTCGAGTGATCCAGGGATATAAATATTTCATCCAGTTTATGATTGAACCCCTCAAGGTCTTAATACTCTCTTATTTCTTCTCAACCTCGGCTAGAATTTTGTCTCTTTCAACCCTATTCCCCTTGTTCTTTTCTTGAAACTCCTTGAGCTCTGCCTCATGGGTGGTGACCAGGATACTCACCACTCTATCTCTATTGCTGTAGTTTTCATAGGTAGCCTTAGCGAATTAGGTGGTGTCTTTCACATCCACAAGGACTTTCTTCTACTTTTGGGCCATAATGGCCAAAACCTTCATCTTGTCCTCCTTTTCTCTATGTGTTGATGCCTCCTCTATAGACTCCAAGGCCATTGGTCATCTTTCCATCGTGAGAATGTGAGTTAAGTCTTCTAGGCATTGCAGGCTTGATTCATATCTCTATGCGGGTGGTGTCAAGTCTGGATGCTTCAAGATAATGGCACTTGTGATCATCTCCACCTTCTTAGAGACTTCGTGTACCCTTGCCTTCTCTTCCTTTAATTCATGCCTTAACTGAGCACTGACTATTTCCTCATGTTTTAACTCCTTAGTTCTTTTCTCCATCTCCTCTTCCTTCTTCTCCAGTCTCTACCTCTAGAAACTTCACTCTGTCATTCCTCCTGAAGAGTCTGGCCTCTACTTCCACTAAAACTTTATTCAAAGATTTTGCAGATTTGTTTTTCTGATATCCGTTGAGCGTTTACCAAGGGGTTGTCACCTTTTGAATCTGGTACCTTCATTATTTCCCCTTATCTCACTTCAAATTTTGGTTCGTCAATGTGGGACTCAAATGCCCAAGAAAGCATTTTCCTTGTCTAAGGGTATGCACCTTCCTCATCAAATGATGCCATAGCCAAGAGTTGCTCCATTGGTATGGTGCTTTGAAAGCATACGTGCAACACCTTGTTCGGATCATCAATATAGCCCATCCTCTAAACTTGTGATGCTTCGTGCTTTTTCTCCATGTGTGCACGGCCTTAGGAAATCTCACATACTAAACTAGGATCCCCTCCCATGCTACCATATTCTTTTCTATGCTTTCCTCCTCTACTTCCTTCATCACTAGGTCCACGTTGTGTTCCATCTCTTACTCCACTAGGTCTTCAATGATCTTGGCTACTTCCTTCTCTGCAGCCTTATCTATTTGTTCCTTAGTGAGGCTTGGGGTCCTTTGTTCTTTTGTGACTTCCTCACTTACCCCCTATCCTAAGTGTCCTCTTCTTTCTTGTCATTCTCCCTCTTGGAAAAGATGTATTCATTCTCTTCTTCCTCTCCTTCCTCCTCTGAGTCATGATCCTCGTAGATAGGATGGTCCTTGCCTCCTAGTTCATCTTCATCGTCATCATCTATCTTGCCTCCATAGGCCTCCAAGCTCTTTGCATCCTCTGAATCATTTTCTTCTATCACATTCTGCTTCTTTTTGGTAGGAGATTCTTCTTCCTTCTCCTCCTCCTCTAGTGACCTCTCCTGGGTGATGGTTTCCTCATGCTTCGATGCTTCTTCCTCTAGATTATTTGCTTTCACTGGAGACTTCTTTCTCCATGTATAAGTACTAGGCTTAGCACTTTTCCCCAACGCACTTACCACTTGTGTATCCTAAACACTTGGTGCTTTCTTCACCTCTTCCCTTTCCCTCTTCTGTGGCATAGGAATATTTCTACTTGTGGGGTCCTCGGGGATGGATAAATCATTTTCCAAGTATGCATCCTTTTCAAATTTTATCCTGATGCGAAGGTATATTCTTGTTGCAGCCCTTCCAGTGATTGGAAAAGTCACTGGTTTCATCATTGTATCTTGTGGGAGACATATCTCTCCACATATGCACACTTCTTGGGGTAAACCAACTTCCTGCGTAGCTCTCTGTGGTCTTGATCTACTTCACTAAGGTCAAACCTTAGTCTCTTGGCCTCTTTAAACCTGTTCACCCCCACTTGGAAGTATTGTGTGGTGAAAGAGAAGGGAATATTGCACCATGGGCTCATTGTTTCATCTGTCAACCTAAATCTACCAATGCAGAAGTGTTGATATACATTGAATTCAGTTTGTCCTTGTACGAGCGTGTGTAACTACTCTGAATTCTCCATTCTACCCCGAACGTATCCCTCATGTGCTTGTACCATTTCTCTAAACACACCTTATGAGTGGTTGTCATTGTCTCACAAGTATATTTTTTGAACCGCCGCAAGCAAGGGATCATCTTCTGGATACTCCCAAACAAATGATCCCGCCCATCGGGAACTCCAATTTCTGAGAAGATAATAGTGAGGAGGATGTTGCCAAATAATATTTTTTCCCTCCTATGCATGCTTATGATTTCATCTACGATGAAAGTGGATAAATTGTAGATGGTCCCCTCAACTATTTTCTAGCATACATTCAGCCATGCCTTGTTCACCTGCATCCATCTCTCCTGATCATTAAGCTTTGTAAGAACGTGCCATTCTCATCCTCATCACGGGGTCTGGGATCTTAGCAATGTCAAAGTATCACAACCCTTTCTTATAGGTGTACACAGCTACTATCTCCTTGATGGCCTCCTTGTCACTCAAGTCATCATCTAGACTCTCTCCCTCATAGGTAAGGCCTGTGAACTTTGAAATTAACTAGGGAGTTATGCACATATTGTGTCCTGCAAAATAGAAATGATCCTCATGCACGTGCGACATCAGCCACTAGTAGAGGCACTCAAGCTTTCTGAAGTATGGTAGTTCATAAAGTTACAACAACCCTGCCTTCTCCATCTTAACCTTTACCTCATCATTGTAAATGGGCATGCCTTCTAGTGTTCTCTTGTTGGTTAGGTGCACCAATTCCAAGGCCATCTCCTTCTCTAGTTGTAGTTATGCGATGGTTATAATTACTCACCGTCATCTTCCTTAGGTGTGATTCCCATTCTTTTCTCAAAGAACACCCTATCTAGGTACTGCATCTCTGCATACCATTCTTCATTTATGCTCTCGACGGTTGTTGTTTGTTTTCCCTTACCCTTTTGTTTTTGCTTCTTTGGTGAGATGGTTGGTTTTCTAGGTGCCATCTTTCTGACTAGTTTTAGTACTTAGAACTTCTCCTCTTACTCTGCTCTACTACTCTAACTAGGGCACGGAGTTAGGGTTTGGAAACTAGGGCATGGAAAACTCCTTCTAACTCCGTGCCCTAGTTGCCAAACCCTAACTGGAAAAACCCTTCCACAAGATGATGCTTACTTACTTAACTTCTCCACACCTGTACTCCTTTTCTTACTGGTTTGTGAATTTACCATAACTATGCACTTCAAATCTCTCAAATGCTTCCTTCATCGCAAAGATCTTGCTTTGGATTCCCTAGTTCACAAGATCTTTCTTTCCTTCATAATCGTAATGTAAATAATGAAGTGCTCAATCTCTTTTCCTAACATTAAATGCTCTCTCACCTACCACCATACTTTGACCTTAAATGCAACCTTTTCCACTAATCTGGTCTTAAGCGCCTTTTCCCCACACACCAAATCTTGTGGGAAACCCCTTTACAACCTTCCGCATGTAAAATTCAACCCGACTAAAGACTCTTACGCACGCATTCAACACACCGAAGGCACTTCTTCCGTCATTTTCCATATTTTTTCCCTTGCCTACCTCATGTTGTTCATGTGCTCTTCTTTTTCTTGTACATGGTTTCTTCAAGGCTTTCTTAACACCAACCATTCACGTCCATCTCTTCTCTATGTGCCTATTAACTTTACATGACTTTAGTTCTTTTATCGGGCTATTCACCGCAACTTCTACTACCAATGCAAACTTGTATTATGGGTCTATACTTTGCATTATTCCACCCCACACTAAAATAGATGTGTGGTCCTCTATACATGCACAACCTTCAAAAAGTAATGTGGTTACCGGTGCACATGGCATAAAACAAAACAACAGAAAGGAATGAACAACGAGAAAGGGAAACACAAGAAAAGAAAACTACATAAAGGGAAACTTATACTAAATGGAAAACCTACCTTATTACAAACACCGAGAAGACTTATTTATAGTAGGGATTTTACCTACTCCCATTGAAGTGTCCTAGTAATCTCATCCCATCCAGCGCTTGTAATTGGCATGCACTTGAATCAAGGATGTATGAGATGATGTAAGGGCCCAACCAATGGACTTTTAGCTTCCCAAGATGGTGCAGAAACTTGGAATCATATAGCAAAACCACCGCCCAACCTCAAACTTCTTGTTCTTGATGTGACGATCATGCCATTCCTTTTGTTTTGTTTTTTCAATCTTCTGGCTCCACCTGGTGAGTGGCTTTCTTTCATCCAACTGCATTAATTTTTCAATCCTTTCTTCCAGTGCTTTCTCATCGGCTAATCCTCCCGCACGCGCTAATGCAGTGAAGGTAACATGAATTCAACTAGGAGGATATCCTCCATGCCAAACACCAATTGAAATGGTGTGGCCTTATTTAACCTCTTGTAGATTTTCCTATATGCCCAAAGAATGGTTGATACTTTGTCATACCAATCTTGTCTACCAACATCACAAATATTAGTTAACGTGTGACTAAGCATTTTGTTAAATGTATCAATGAGTTCCATTTGCTTGAGGGTGATAGGGGGTAGTCTTGTGATGGGCCACCATAAATTCTAATAACATAATTCTAACCATCTCATTGAGAAAGTATGTACCTCTATCACTTGTCAAACTTAATGGGCATCCATACATGTTGATTATATTTTTCCATAAAAATCTAACAGCTATAGACATTTTAAAATCCTTCATAAGTGTTGCCTCTACCCACCGTGTCAAATAATCAGTGTAAGTGATGATATACCATGAACCAGTCCTTCACGCTACTAGCGAGATTGGTCCTACAAATTCAATATCCCATTTCTCAAATGGTTCTGTGCTAGCTATTGGTCATAAGGGCATTTCATCCCTCTTTCCAGTTTTCTAAGGTGCTGAAATGGTCACAGGCCTTTCAAAACTCAATACAATCTTGGTAAATGGTTTCCCACCAAAGCCCTCGAGTAGAATCTTCTGCATGCTTACATTTCCTACATAGTGTCCTCTTGTGATCCCACCATGTGCTTCTTCCATAATTGCAATGTACTCATGTTCTAGCATGCATCGGTGTAGAACCTCATCACAACCCAATTTGTATAGATCTCCGCTAATCAGCATGTAAGGCATGGCACATATGGCCAATTTTTTCCTCTCCAAGGCCTTCATTCCTTCTAGCGCCATACCTGTCTTAAGAAATACTACAATGTCCTCCAAATCTGAGGGCATGTGACGTAACTTAAACAGTTCTATGTCTGGCATAGTCTCCTCAATGCTCTACACATCCTCCCTTGAGTCAATCCTAGACAGATGATCGGGTCCAGAATTACTCTTTCCTAGCTTCACAACCACGTGAACTCGAATTCTTGAAATAGCAGGACCCACCGACATATGCGCCCTTGAAGAACAGGCTTATTGACTAAGTATTTTAATGCCATGTGGTCTGTGTAGAATATAAAGGGTGTTGCCAACAGATACTACCTAAACTTATGCAATGTGTAGATCATGGATAATGCTTTGCGCTCAGTAGTTGTGTAATTTTTCTCTCATTGGTGTTAACTTTCTACTAGAAAAACACAAGGGATGATCAACAATCCCTTCACTAGGTTATGTCAGTACTGCTCCAATGGTTGTGCCTGAGGCATCAACATGAACATGGAAAGGCTTATCCCAAGAAGGGAATCATAGTATGGGTGTAGTGACAAGCTTATCCTTTAAAGTATTAAATGCCTTTTGTTGCACCTCTCCCCAAAGGAAGGAACTCTTGTGTTTAAGCAACTCTTCTAAGGGCGTGACTATCCTGGCATATCCCTTGATGAAATTTTTGTAATACCCTGTATGCCCAAGGAATCCACGTACTACACTTTGGCTAGTAGGCTCCCCCAACCCCACAATGACAACAACTTTGGCGGGATCTACTAGTAAGCCCTCCCTACATATGATGTGCCCTAATAATGTTCCAAATGGGGTAGTAAAGACACATTTCTTAATGTTGAGGGATATTCTCAACTGTCGACATCTCTCAAACATTAATCTTAAGTTATCATAGTGGTCCTTCACTAGCCCATACACTATCCAATCATCTAGATAGACTTGAAGAAATTTGTGGATAAAGTCCTAAAATGCTTGTACCACAATGCACGAGAACACAACAAGCACATTCTTCAACCCAAAGGGCATGACCGTATAGGAAAAAATTCCCCACTCAGTGGCAAAAGTTGTCTTCTCCTAGTCCTCCTTTACAATCCAAACCTGGTGGTACCCTGAAAATCCATCCGTAAAGGAATAGACTTTGCGTCCAACCACTCCTTCCAAAATTTCTTTAGTGAAGGGGGTTGGAAAAGGATCAATGACAAAAATGGCATTCAACTCCCTATAGTCTACACATATCGTTATCCTTCCATCCTTTTTGATACTAATGACCATTGGACTTACCCATTCTAACTCTTCAACAGCTTTAATGATACCCACCGCTATCATCTTATCTATTTCTTCCCTGACCTTCACGTGAATTTTAGGATTCATTTTGTATGGCCTCTTCCAAACCAGGCACACACCCTCCTTTAACTTGATCCTCATTTCCCCCAAGGAATGGTGAACGCATTTGAGTTCATGATACCCATGAGGGAATAAATCCTGGAACTCACGTAACAGATCAATGATCTTAGAGACCTCCTTCTTTGACCAATAATCCCCAATGATGGCCTCCTTAGGTTCCTCTTCTGTACCAATGTTAACCCTTTTTGTCTTTAATGGTTCATGGTAGGCATGTGCCTGCTCACCAAGATTTATCTATCACTTTGTGCATCCCTATAGAATGGTTAACATCTAGAATCTCCATTTCCCCCATTTATGACATAAACCATCTTTCCTTTTTCCTTTTCTATGCATGCTTGCTCAAACTTCATCTCCTCTGACTCATCCTCATTAAAGTGTGCCTCTAAACTAGGCTCACCTAGTAAATCTAGTAGCATGTATTTTGTCATGGCACTATCCCCCATCGTAAGGTGCTTGACCACTTGTAATGCCTTATCTACTGATGGCTTTATACTCGATATTCAAAAGGTTGGATGAGATCAGTTGTCAGCTCCTACCAATTTCCTTTTTGGCAATGTGTTTCTGAATGGATATACCATGCACAAGCATAACCTTATAGTGTGGAATACAACTTTTGTACCCATAATGATGGTGGCAAGGCTTCTGCGCCTTCTCATATGCTTGGATATGGAATAAAGTGGTCTCTTTACTATGGTAGTCTTGAATGACCGTGGGTGTGTTGCTTCTAGAAAACCTTACAGAGAACATGATACTTACCTTACACCACTCCAGGAGATGCTCCCGTTGTGTAGGCCACCAACGTGTTGCAATCCCAAGTAGGTTCTAACTGAGCATCCCTCTTCTTTTGTCCTCATTTTTCCATTGAGCTTCCATGTCCCATAAGAAAATTTTAGGGTATGTCCCTCCAAAGTAACTTGGTAACTTCTTCCCTCCTAGGCACTTGAGTGAGTGTGCCTTGGTCACTTTTGTTATAGACCCCCTCATATTTTACCCAATTAACTCATAGGTCTCATGTGCCCAATTATCACACACCATGCTTGTGGTATCACTCACAAACTGGGCATCCTCAAATTGGATAACTCCTTCTGTAGGGTGAATTATCTTTGGTTCTCTGATGAAGAACACATAAATTCTATCAAGGACCTCTTCTCCCAAAGGTTCAATGTAAGGTGTCGACTTCCCATCCGTCAGAGGGATGATGACCCACTCTTCCTTGTTTTCGAAACTAATATGTCCTTTTTTAACCAAAGGTCAGCATTGTTCTTATAGCACCATGGGTGCCCAAGTAATGCTAGAAAATTTTCTGCCTTGGTGAGTGCCAAGACTTCAAAGTATCCACTAAACTTGGCCCCCTAAATGGTAATCATTGTATCCTTTAATAATACAATGGGCATTGCCTTAGTTTTTTTTTCCATATATAGTACATTCGAAGATGGCTATAATGCGGGCCTTCCCATTTGATGTCGGGCATCCAATGTAATAACATTGAATTCTTATCCCATGTCAATTAATATGTTACTTAGAAGGCAACCATCCACAATTACGTTTAGTGTGATTTCTTTGTCATAATCAAGACTATGGGGGAGGTTTACATGCACTACCCGCCTTTTACGCTCCACTCCAAATGAGTGGCATCTTTTCTCATAGCCATTCTCCTAGTAAGGGAATAATAATCTGCTTCCTTAAAATTTTGCATACTTCCTTAACCTCATCTTGGTCCTTCTGCAGAGCCTTAGCATTTCTTCTTTGCTCCTATTGCTGGATCGCTCCTTTAGATACTAGTTTCTCCCCTGAAACTCTAAATAACATCTATTATTTCTTGATACACCTCTTTCTACGGTGGGCGGGTCCAGATATTTCTTTTGCACCACTTCTTCTCTTGAGACTAGAGTATTTTTCTTGGTACTTTTGGCACATGTAGCCTCTACTGTCTTTGTCACTAGAACAAGTTCTAACCCCGACTCACGTGCCATTCTAGGCATCCACTATGTGATGGCCTTATTTTTACTTACCATCTCAATGGCCTTTTCCTTCCAATGCTTCTGGATCTTGTGCTCAAACAACTAAGGGTACTCCTCATACTTATTTTTTTTCCCATACCACGCGCACTACAATAAATCTAGACACTCATGCCTATAATGTTCTGTAGATCCACAGTTATAGTAGGTTCCTCATGGGAACTTACTTATTCCTCATCCATGGTTACTCGCAACCACGTAGAATCCTCCATGAGAAACTCTTCTACAAGCCCCTCCATCTGCACGTCCTTCATAATGGTGATCATCTTCCTTGGAACCATTAGATAGGTTGGTCTGGTGTACATCATGATTAATGGCCTCATGGATTTAGTCAATAAGCCTATAATCCTTAGTATCATGGGTCGTAGAGGTGCATATATTACAGTAGCAAGACACATTCTTCTGAATTACATGCTATAACAGGGGACATCTACTCACATCATGGTCCCCATGAAAATCTCACAATCTACCGCTATGGCGTGTACTGATTTCTAGGGGCAACTATCCTTAGCATGCCCCTCTACTTCACAATTTATACACCACATTCTACTCGCGAGTCTCATGGGATGAGTTTACGATATTTTTCCAACTATTTAGACATGGCGTGATTTTAGCCTCTAGAAAAGGGCTCACACTAGTATCAACACTCCCAACTACTTCAGCTCAAAAGGCACCTCTAGAGCTCGATGTGGGTCAAGAAACATTTTATGGGACAATTCCCTCCTAAATGGAGTGATCAACCCTCCAAGAAACCATTAATCATTCTCGTGAAAGGTGAATGTCATATGACAATTTTTATAGGAGAGTCTTAAACCATGTGTCATACTCCCGCACACTCTCTGCCATTCCTTGTTGGATCTCCTTCAAAGCGTTGATGCTCTTCTACTCAAACTCAGGGATGTGGATTTCTACTAGGAAGGAATTTTTCAACATGATGTAATCTACCGTTGTCTAATGCAAGTCATACTTCTCATACCAGCTATGTGCACGCCCTTGCAACATCATTGCAAATTGACTGGCCTTTCATTCTAGGGTTTTGATCCTTCGCGCGCGCAGGAATTCACACTTGTGAACATGCTCCGCAAAGATCCTCTATACCCCGGTAGTCCGGAAAGTGTAAAGAAAATTTAAATATTACCTAAGGAGGTGGTTGAGGCCCTTTTCCTCTTGATCCAGATCCTTTGTTTCCTTCGATGTTTCTCCGGTGTTCTCGTTATCCAGATGAACCCCTACTTATTTTGGCTAACTTGCCTTCATTTATTCCTTCCTTGTGCTTCAACTTCAATTTTCACACATTTCAAGCACTTAAAGGATTATGGAAATGGATTCATCAGATAGATCATTCTTTTCCCCTTCTAGAAAGGTAAATAAGTTCTCCTAACTCCAAATATTTTGCAAGTTATGGCTTGGTGGAGTTTGGGGGGGAAATTTTCCCAAGGCAGTCCCGCGGGAAAAAAATTAGCACATAGCCCTTTTGGGAAAAAAATCTCAATGGAAACTTTTGGCCCAAGGGCCCACAAGGAGTTTGCAGGCCAACACATGTCTCAACGGCGGACGTCAGGGGAAGTTTTTGGCACTTGGCCCTTTTAGTAAAAGTGCGCAAAGGTAAAAGTTGGAGTGCATCACCGCCAAACGATGTGAACGCGCCGCGTGTCATATCAAGGTAGGAGTCGGGGTGGCGGAAGATTTTGGAAATTTTTTCCAAATTCAGAAAAGGCATAAATGTGTGCATTGAACCCATGGCCCCATCGACCAATCAAATGGTGCCACATGTCCATGTTGGTAGCAGAGAGATGTCGGGCCAACGGAGAATTTCGGGAAAAATTTCCCAATTGTGCAAAAGGGCAGAAAGTGATCCTGAGGCCCGTAGATTAGCCATAGGGTGACACGTGGCAGAAGAGTGGTGGGGTGTGGAGAATTTTTGAAATATTTCCCAAATTCAAAAAAGAGGAAAATTTTCAAGTTCCACCGCCAACCCGAATTTTTCCCTAAAATTGCCATTTTTGCCCTAAATCTTCAGAGGGGCATAACTTTTGATCCCGAGCTCATATTTTTCATGTTATTTATATCATTGGAAATCTTGTGAAATCATCTACATGATGGAGTGTTCAATTTTATTTTTGATGGAGATTTTTGGAGAAAAATGGGAAAACGTCTCTGGCATGTAAAAACATAAACATGGTTCCCAACCACCAAAATTAATGAAGTATGGGCCTTTGTTTTGCTCTGCAGAGCAATGTACTTTGGTGTATGGGTTTTTCCATGAATCCCATCACTTTGTAGGTGATATTGAAGGGATTTGTTGGTGGTTGGAGTTTCAAATTGATTTTCCCGCATTTTCCACATTTCTTTCATTTTGTTTGATGGTTAAAAGCTAGTTTTGGCTCATTTGTAAAAAGTTGTTCATTCTTTCTGCTCTGCCCTCCCTTCTTTTCTTCCCCAAGGTTGAAAATGGAGTTTGAACCTCCTCCCCTACTCTGTAATGGATTTTTTTTCCTCTTACCAGTAAAATGATGTTTTGTGCAAACTTCTGGAGCAACAAAAACATGTTTTGTGATGCATCTATCCATCCTTGCTTGTTTTTTGCTTGTTTTCTTCTTGCCTCTCTTCATTGTTGGTATTTGTGCATGTTTGGATGTCATTGCAGGTTTTGGGGTTGTGTTCATGGAGTTTTGGAACATTTTTTGTGAAATCCATCCTTGGTTTTGTGATGCATGTGTCCATCCTTTCCATTGCTCACCTCTTCTTATTCCATGGCAGCTTTTATTGATGTTAAACACTTTCCTTCTCCGGTGTATCACCATTTTAGTGTAGGTTCTATTTTTCCATCTTTTCTCTCTCTCTCTCTCTGTCTCCTTGGCATAGTTAGATTAGGATTAGATTAGCTTTCCAACACTAGAATAGCTTATGGCGGGTAGTTTAGGAAGAGGAACTAGCCTTCTTTGGAGAGATTCCCCATTTGTAAAGGTCCCATAATTTGGGAAAGCTCAATGTTGTGCATTCACACCAAATGACATTGCCTTAGAAAAGTAGATCCATAGGTCATTTTGGGGTCTTTGTGAATTTGCACTAACAGCTTTTGGCACACCCAAAGGGACATTAGATGTATTCCACTATATTTTTGACAGATTTTGACATTAGATTTAGCCTTTTGAGGCATATTCAAAAGCACATATGGTGATTTCATCTGGTAAACAACTCATTCTCTAAGTTACAAACTTGTTTTCCATTTATTTCCATTTATTATTCTTTCCATCCCTTTCACTCTTTTCCATTTCATGAAGTTGTGCAATCATGACTTCATTTCCATCATGGAATTCACATTTACAACAATAGTACATTCCACCTCCAACATGTTTTACAACTCCTTCAAATCAACATTTTGAACAAATTCAAAATCAGCATGCATACCCATATGAGTAGCAATGCCAAAGTTAGTTTGGCTTTGAAGCATATCAAGCACAAGAGTATGCATATGATGAGGGCAGTCAAGAAGAAAATGTAGATTTTTTGGAGAAGATCCAAAATATGGAGATTGGCATGGTGCAATCAAGGGCTCAAGCACAAATGAAGGCATTTTAGATTGGTTTCAGAGCACCCTGTCCATGGGGAGGCCCTTTTCCAAGACACTTCAGCCCTCAGGAGAAGTTGGACTTCATGATTGAGATGCTGCCCCAACTTGCACAATGGACAACAGAGATAGAGGCCTACAAACTTGGTGTTGAGCAACCTTGTCAATGGGTAAGTTCTACACCATCATCTGGTTTTTCTCCTTCCATTCCTCAAGCAGCACCATCTCAATTTGGGATTCAAATTCCAAGCTTCCCATTGAATGTTGCCCCAAGTGTTGATTCCATTTCTCCATTCCCTAGTCTTCCACCCCATCTCAATTCTTTTGTCCTTTTCCCTTCCAAACAGCCATTCCCTCCAAAGAAACAAGAAGTTCTACCTCCTCCACCACCACAAACAAATGCAAAATTGGTTGAACTCCAATTTATTTCTCCTCTTGCCTTCCCAATTCCATGTGGGGAAGAAGAAATTGCAAAAATCAGTCATGAAGGACAGCAAGAGGAAGAACCAAGCAAAGAAGGAATGATTAAGAGCTTAGTAAGTTTGGCTCTTAGATATGGGATTAAGAAAATTCCTTTGCTAGTGAAGCCTACAGAGGAGGTAAAGGTTGAAGAACAAGTGGTGGCCAAGGCTGATTTTGAAGAGAAAAAAGAAGAAGCAGATCAGCAATCAATTTTCTTAGAATGTAGTGTCCATGTTGGCACTCTACTTGAAGAAAATGTTGATCCAATAGAAGTTGCACAATCAGCCATGGAAGAAGAGAGCTCTAAAGGAGATCTTGCAGCCCCAACTTGTCCTCTAGAGCAGCAGATTGAAGAGTTTGATTTGAAAAACTTCATGCTAGAGGAAGAGGTCATTCAAGAGCAAGATGGTCTTCAAGCAGCAGAGGAAGAACAAGGTGCTCCAAATCCAAAAGAAGAGGAGTACATTCTAGTTGTGGAGGAGAAACATGCAAGTCCAAGAGCTTTGAACTCAAAATAGGCTATAGAAGAACTTTTAGTTCTTCCTTCCACTTCATCTCTCTCGAGTTCTAGTGTTAAAGAAGAGTTTGATCTTTCAAACTCAATGATTGAAGATGAAGGAAACCATGGTGAGAAAGTTGCAGATCAAGAGAACACCATGGAGGAAGTTGAACATTTGCAGCAGGACAACAATGAGATAGTTTATCTGTCAGATTTGGAGGATTGTTTTGATGGAGAGGAACCAGTTGAAATCACACCATTTTCTCCTCCTTCATCCACCTTCCAAACACAAGAACCTACTGTCATGAAGGAGAACTTTCAATTGCAGCAGCCTACAGTTTGCAACATGCCTCTTGAATCAAAGTTGGAAGAATTTGATCTTCCAAAAGCTATAATGGAGGAACTCCATAACCAACAATGTATTGCAGCAGGTTACAATAATGCAAAAGCAACTTCATTAGATGTTGCAATCAATAATGATGAGCTGCATATTATAGAAGAGTTCCATACTACCATGAAGGAAGGAAAAGAACATGAGGATTCCATCACCTCTTCCACATCATCCATCTAAGAAGGTCTACAAGAGGACTCCATTTTTGGAGTTGAAAATCAGAGCAATGGGCATATCAAATGGATCAGACCTTGCCCAATTAGGTAGTTGGCTTTATTGGAGCCAAAGGAGAAGTCAAAACCTATCATGCTTTCTTCTAAGCATGAGGATGAGCTACGAAGTACCAAGGATCAACTGCAATACCTCTTCAATCCAAATGTAGAGCAACTTAAAGAGGTATTCAATTTGCTTTTAGCTGACACCTTGATAATTTTGGTAGATGACCATCTCCTTGTTGATTTTCCACTCATCGAAGCAGCCATACTCAGCTCCAAATCATTTACATGGCTGCCAATTTTGAAGAAAGGAAGCTATTTTGCACAACCAGTTGTAGGGTTTGTTTAGCTTACCTTTGCTTCCAGTAAAATTAGAGTAGGTAGGTTTGCTTTCAAAAAATAAGTGCTTGTGCACACTCTACATATCCCACTTGGGGTATGTATGATTTCCAATTTTTACATAGTTTTTGGTGTTGTTGTATTGCTCTTGCACAATCCATTTCAGTGGCATTTTGGTGAAGATCAACTCCAAGTTCAGTGGGTTTCCAAGTGGCTCAGAGGACGATTTTCATAGTTCAGATCAGAATTAGTTATCAAGCTTGACTCCATACCCAATGGATGCTTCAAAGGCCACTGATCATTCATCTAGTAGGAAAATGACCCCTCTGAGTCACCAAAATTGTTATCCAAAATTAGCCCACTACTTATTTTGGATAATTTACCTTCATTCTTTCCTTCCTTGTGATTCAACTTCAATTTTCACACATTTTAAGCACTCAAAGGATTCTAGAAATGGCTTCATTAGATAGAGAATTCTTTCCCCTTTCCAGAAAGGTAAATAAGTCCTCCTAACTCCAAATATTTTGCAAGTTATGGCTCGATGGAGTTTGGAGGGGAAATTTTCCCAAGGCGGGCCTGCGGGAAAAATTTTGGCACTTAGCCCTTTTGGGAAAAAAAGCTCAATGGAAAATTTTGGCCCAAGGGCCCGCAAGGAGATGAGAGGCTAACATGTGTCTCAGCGGTAGGTGTTAGGGGAAGTTTTTGGCACTTAGCCCTTTTGGTCAAAGTGTGCAAAAGGCAAAAGTTGGAGCGCATCCCCGCCGAGTGATGTGAAGGTGCCACATGTCGTATCAAGGCAGGAGTCGGGCGGCGGAAGATTTTGGAAAATTTTTCCAAAGTTGCAAAAGGCACAAAGGTGTGCATTGAACCCATGGCCCCATCAACCAATCAAATGGTGCCACATGTCCACGTCGGTAGTGGAGGTCGGGCCGACAGAGAATTTCGGGAAAAATTTCCCAATTGCGCAAAAGGGCAGAAAGTGATCCTGAGGCCCGCAGATCAGCCAGAGGGTGACACATGGCAGAAGAGTGGTGGGGCATGGAGAATTTTTGGGAATATTTCCCAAATTCAAAAAAGAGGAAAATTTTCAATTTTAACCCCCAACCTGAATTTTACCCTAAAATTGTCATTTTTTCCCTAAATCTTCAAAGGGGGATAAAGTTTGATCCCGAGATCATATTTTTGCATTCCTTATATCATTGGAAAGCTTGTGAAATACTCTACATGATGGATGGTTCAATTTTTATTTTTGATGGAGATTTATGGGATAAAAATAGATAAATGTCTTTTCCATGCAAAAATGTAAAAATGGTTCCCAACCACCAAAAATTAATGAAGTATGGGCCTTTATTTTTCTCTACAAAGAAATGTACTTTGGCGTATGGGTTTTTCCATGAATCCCATAAATTTGCAAGTGAGATTGAAGATATTTTTAGTGGTTGGAGTTTCAAATTTATTTTCCCGTGTTTTCCACATTTCTTTCATTCTGTTCGATGGTTAAAACCCGGTTTTGCTCATTTGTAAAGTATTATTCATTCTTTCTATTCTACCCTCCCTTCTTTTCTTCCCCATGGTCAAAAATGGAGTTTGGACATCCTCCCTACTCTGTAATTGCATTTTTTTCCTCTTACAAATAAAATGATGTTTTGTGTAAACATCTGGAGCAATAAAAACATGTTTTGTGATGCATCTGTCCATCCTTGCTCATTTTTTGCTTGTTTTCTTCTTGCCTCTCTTCATTGCAGGTATTTGTGCATGTTTGGATGTCACTGCAGGTTTTGGATCTATGTTCATGGAGTTTTGGAACATTTTTTGTGTGAAATCCATCCTTGGTTTTGTGATGCACTTGTCCATCCTTTCCATTGCTCACCTCTTCTTGTTCCATGGCAGTTTTGATTGATGTTCAACACTTTCCTTCTTGGTATATCATCATTTTAGTGTAGGCCCTATTTTTGCCTCTTTTCTCTCTCTCTCTCTCTGTCTCCTTAGCATAATTAGATTAGGATTAAATTATCTTTCCTGCGCTAGAATATCTTGTAGGGGTATTTTAGGAAGAGGAACCAAATAAGTTCTCTGGAGAGCTTTTCCCATTTACAAAGGTCCCACACTTTGGGAAAGCTCAATGTTGTGCATTCACACCAAATGAAATTGCCTTATAAAAGTAGATCCATAGGTCATTTTGGGGCTGCTATGAATTTTCACTAATAGTTCCCTCCACCATATCCACTAAATCCACCAAGTCCTATGCCTCCCGATCCACTAGTTCCACCTCCGACCCTCATGCAACCAATAATGGGCCTGAAGTGGTCGCGCCTAGTGTCCCCAACATTCCACTGAACTGCATGCCAATGGTCTATGAGATTGTTCCACTACCAAATGTGTGTCCCGCACCACTCCCCGACGCATTTCCCAAACCTTGTGTATTTTCCCCTTGCCCAAAAATTCCTCCAAACACTAGAATGGTATGTGTAGCCATAAAAGTCCCAAACGAGAAATTATATCTCCTAGGTGCCAATCGGTCACTTCCACCGATACAAATTGGGTTAACAATACTTCTCCCTTGATCTAGAAAACCAAGTGCTAAGGTCTGGTCACTAGGTGGGTTCAGATGCGTGCCAATGAATCTTCTTTCTCCATGCGATGAACTCTCATTAGAAGCTAAAGGGGTCTCTCTCCCACACTTCCCAAGATGGGGTAGCACAGACTGCTCAAGTTCCATGTCCTCTACATGAACCTCAACTCCTTTGCTCAACATCTACCTCTATAGATCCATCACACTTGGAACATCAGGTTTTCTAGAAATCTCCCTTTCACATTCTTCACTATACTTGAGTCATCTCTCCTCCCTTTCCTTTTCAGCCCCAATGTCTCGCCATCTTCTTCCTCCTAGCTTCGTCATCCAAAGACTCGAAGGGTTTAGCTGGCCAAAATAAATGCCTCTAAACTCAAGGTAATGATTAAGATCTTCATCGCCAAAGGAATAACACGTAGAAATGATCCTCTGGGCTCCCTCAGAAACTCAAACTCAACAACTTTTGGATAAGAGTACGTAGAAATGGTGTATTCTAGAGTGTAGTTAGATAGCACTCCCTTCCACCAATGATCCACAACATGAGTCCACATTAGATCTCGTATCTTCAACCACCGGTAATCATCTTTGGTCCATGCGCACACTCTATAAGTACTAGCTTGATCTAGACACATATGTCGAGAGCCATTCATACAAATTTCTACTGGGAAGCAACAGATAAAATTTTCATACAACTCATGGTAGAGGTTCTCTTCTACCCATATACATCCATCAAACTCAGGTCCAAAGTTGTTGAATCTCTAAGAAAAAATTTCCTCCATGCTCTTGAACCATGTTTCAACACTTTCCAAGGTTAAATGCCCTATCATCACATAGTACAGATACAAATATGCATGCCATTTCTTACAATAACTTCAAGAAGAGGTCTCGAATAAAGATTTCAAGATGTAGTCAATTTTTATACACCTTAACAAATAAGGACAATCCCATGTGCGTCACCTATCACTCACAAGGCGTAGGCGCTCACCCGAGGCACGCACAGGGGTTGAGCCCTCTTTTATGTGAGTTGTGTAAGAATGTAACATAGATGTGAAATTGAAAGACAGAAGAAACTCCTTATTTAGCTAAGAATTTTGAGTAAATGCTACACTAATGTATCCATTCAGACAAGAAGCACATTGACAAAAGATAGATCTGAACCATGAGGGAAAGAGGATGCATAATGATTATAATCATTCATATGAAACATACTAGAACATAAAAAAGAGATGTATGAACCATGAACAACATATATTCATATTTGAACATGTCCAAGTAATCACATTACATCTATCAGGGTCATTACAGACCAAAAGGATAGTACAGATTAGAACCATGTAGCAAGACTAGACTTACGTCCCTTACAATGCAAAAAAACACATGTACCCATCCCTTGATACATCATTCTTCCTATAAATCTCCTAGCCCAACCCATAAATCTCTTCATGTAGTTTTGCAAAGCTTCACCTCTCATCTACTCTCTCTAATCCCCTCTATGTGTATCTCTATGTCTCTCCTCCTCTTTCTTCTACTCGGGCACTTCTCAACACCTTCAAGCCTTCGTGGGAGTTGTAGATCTGTGCCAAGTTACCAAGGTGGTCCTCCATGGGAGCATGCTTCTTCAGGCTCAATTTCTCCACTCTTTGCAATGATGGCCTTCTAGAAACTTCCATCGCAAGGTATATTCCTTCCTAGGCCACCCTGTTGCTAGGCTAGCACCTTATCCACTCCACATGCACAGCAGTCACACTTTTCTCATGTTCTTCTTGATACACCAAATATGGCTAAGTCCCAAAACCTTTTCTCTACCTTGCACATGCACCACTTGTTCTACTAAAACCCTCTTATAACCTTGTCCTATGTGCTTTCCCCTTGCGTTCCCTTGTTTAATTTGGTCCTACGTGCCCATGCGCTTCTCTGTACTTAGCCAATAAATTAGGGGCCCAACACTACCCACACACTGACATTTGGAACCATCAAATAATAAGGTCATCTGGTAAATGCTATCGTCTAGGGAGAGGGCAACGATGGATTCATCAGGGAAATCAAAGTTAGAAGATTGGTTTCGGAGAGAGTTGTGTATGCTATTTGTCAACAATGGTTTGTCCTTTGACATATTTTTGATGCATGAATTCGAGATCTAGGTCTATAAGAAGCATGATCCAACGTGTAGCACGTTTATGTTGGTAGGGATTAGCATATATGTAATGTAAGGGGTCAGTATTGGTGACAACAAAGGTTTTGTGGTTGAGTAGGTAATGGCGAAGTTTAGTGGCGACAAAAAATAAGGCTAAGTAGAGTTTTTGGCATGAGTGTATCTAGTTTCATAGTCTAAAAGCATACAAATTATATAATAAACCACTTTCTCCCTATTTTGGTCATCGAGATGAGCAAGTATGGCACTAATGGAATGATAAGTAGCATAAATGTAAACGTAAATTGGTTGGTCATCCTTAGGGAATGAGCACAAGTGGTTGGATCAGTATTATTTTAAGGCATCAAGGATTTGTGGCATTCATCATCCCATTTGAAAGAGACATCCTTTTTTAGAAGATGATGAAATGGATGGGCAACAGTGAAAAGCTAAGAAATAAAGTGATGAATAGATTGCAACTTGGCTTACAAACTATAAAGTTGATGAAGGTTAGTAGGTGGAGCCATCTTGAGAATAGCCTTGATTTTAGCGGGATAAACTTCAATGCTATGCAAAGAAATGATAAAACCAAGGAGCTTTCGGGAGAAAATAGCATAGACACACTTCTTAGGTTGAAGGCTAACACGATTTGATGAGATGGCCAAAGATAACTTCAAGGACAGCAAGGTGCTTGGCCCGATGTTTGGATTTGGAAATAATATCGTTAGTTTAATATTCCAATATTTTATACATGATGTCATGAAAATATAAGTCATATCCCACTGATATGTAACACCAAAGCATTTTTAAGGCCAAAGGGTATGACATGATAACAGTAAGGTCCCCAAGGACTCGATGAAGGAATTCTTGTGTTGATCTTCCAGGGCAAGTAGTATTTGGTTATAACTCGAGAAACCATCCATGACTGATAGCATCTCATGGACAAGGTGATGAGATCAACTAGTTTGTCAATACTAGGCAGAGGAGTGTCATCTTTGGGGCAACCTAAATTAAGGTCACATAAATCCATGCAAATGTGGATTCCCCTATCACTTTTGCGATAAAAATATTTTAGAGATCCATGGGGATGATTAATGAGTAGGATGAAAGAAATTGAAATAAGGCACTCGGAGTTCTTCTCTCGAAAGAAGGGAAATGCAAGGATGTATTTTTGTAGCTTTTGTTTCATGGGTTTAGCATCAAGAATGGTTATGATATTGTGGACCAAAATTTTTGGGTCAATACTAGGCACATTAGCGTAGGACCAATACTGGGTATATTTGAGTTTAGATATACCATCCATGATCAATTCCACTTTTCCCCATATTAGCATTATCTTTCCTTTATGGCCTGCATACACAAGACTTTGCATCTTTTCCCAAATAATCAATAGGATTAGTCAACAAAATAGATAACAAAATATTTCTAAAGAATGAACAAGATATATATCCTATATTCTATCTTAAGCAAACTATAAGTTCCTAGATTACATTTAAATCCATTTTCAAAGGTAACTTGGATTGACAAAATAATGGTAATTTATGGCCTCGTCATTGCCCCACACTTAATCTTATGCATGTCCTCATGCATTATATTATTATCTCCTCTTCTTAGAGTCTTCTCCACATTGAGCTTATGCATGTATGCATTCCATATATAGTTCAAAGACAAGTTCTTGTGGATCTCTTTCTACTATTTTTAATTTCATTTCTTTTGCAGTAGGTTCTTGTGTGGATCTCTTTCTGTTGTTTTTATTTTCTTTCTTGTACAATATGTTCTTGTGTTAATCTCTTTCTACTATTTTTGATTTTATTTCCTGTACAACAAAGATCTTATGTGGATCTCTTTCTGTTGTTTTTTATTTTCTTTCTTGTACAAAAATTCTTGTGTGGATCTCCTTCTGTTGTTTTTTATTTTCTTTCTTATACAACAGGTTCTTATGTGGATCTCCTTCTACTGTTTTTAATTTTATTTCTTTTACAAAAAGTTCTTATGTGGAGATCCTTTTGTTGCTTTAAATTCCTTTCTTGTATAGCAGGTTCTTATGTGGAGATCCTTCTTATACTTTTCATTTCATTTCTTGTGCTAAAGTTCTTGTGTGTATCTCATTTGTTGTGTCTCATATCTAAAATCAAAATGCACACCTCATGCTTCTCCTTCTCTCTCATACTTAAACTCATGAATGTCATCATGCATGTTGTTTATTCATGGCTTCCCATAAATTAGACTCTAAAAATTTGATTGCAAAGAGGTGCACATATTTTTCATATAAGTAGGGGAGATATGAATTTATCTTTTCTTCCTTGGAGATTTTAAAAGTGGATCTAGCTATAATAAAAAAATTGCAATAAAGCTTAAAAATAAAATAGTATAACAAAATAACTTGATCATACCTCTAGTTTTCCTTGTCATCCTATTATTAACATGGTCAAATAGTGCCTAGAAAAAAGCCACCAGTGTGTAACAGCTTGATTACTTTTGAAGAAGAGTTGTCTTTTGTGTTTTTGTCTCAGTAATTAGTCGCAAGTTGGTTTTCTAATCAAAGTTATTTTTTTTGCCTTTGATTGGCCAGCAATCTGGTTTTCCAATCAAATATTTTTATTTATTTTTTAGCCTTTGATTGGCCAACAAGCTAGTTTTCCAATCAAAGTTTTTTTTGCCTTTGATTGGCAAAGCCAGTAAGTCGGTTTTCCAATCAAATCTTTTTTATTTTATTTTTTTAAAATGATAGCATGAGAAGGATTAGAGAAAAATTTGATCCATCATCAGACTATATTCATCAAATTACAACTTGTGTAAAATAGGAAGCAATTTCTGAAATCTCATAAAAACCTTTTTGTATACTTGGTAACTCCAAGAAGATTTCAAAAATTGTGTAGACAATATCTAGGTCTTCAAAGCCCATATTGAATTGTGCATTATTGGAATTACCATAGTAATCTTCAAATCCTGAACTAGTGATCTCAGGAGATGGATAGTTGTTAAAAGAGAGAGTGAAGGTATCTGTGTGTCCCTCCAAAATTTGCATGCTCCTTGGTTGATACTGTTGGTGCTCCAAAATCTGCATGCTGGTATCAAGAACAACTCTAGAAATTCCTATAGATCTAGTCCTCAAATGTTAGTACACAAAACGTTATTTCCTTGATATTCACCATAATTGTTTCTTAACGTTATACAAGCATATACAAAAATGAAGAAATTGAAAGACATGAAAACAAATTTTCTAATGGATATGGTTCAGGGATTGAATTTTATTATGGGATGAAAACTAATTTGGATGGGTGGATTTATTATGAGTGATTTTTTATTTTGTCTCTAATGAAATCCCTGAATATGGATGGAGTTAACTAGAAATGCTACCACTTCATTATTACAAACTAGATAAGCCAATTTTTTTACTAAGGTTATGTGTAATAAGATCACTGAGTTGTTAGTTGATACAAGGGGAAATAGTGGTGGTTATTAAGAATGACATATGATATTTCATCAACTGGATCTACTTCTAGATTCAATATCATATTCTACCATTTCCATATCTAAATTCTTTGTTCATACCATTATACCTTCTTGATCAAACATCACAGTCATTTTCTTATACACAGAGTTAGTTTGTGGGGAGATAAATATTTACAATCTAATATTCCTAATTACGAAATGAAATTTTAATCTACTTGCATGAAATAAAATTCTAAAGAAACTACTTACCAAATACTTCATGTCACAGAATTTTCTAAAAGGTATTCTACTGTCACTAGAATATTCTTTTAGAGAACTCTGAATCTCCTAATAACACCGTGTCCCCGGCAAATGCGGCCAAAATGATGAGGGTCGTCATTCCTCGCCATTAATAATGTAAATCCAAGTTGGTGTCTGAAGGTTGTATGTATTAAGAAAATAATATCTTGAAAACAAATCCTTTAAACACAAACCAAACGTGCATAGAATACATCACACATGCAGAAATTTACAAGCACACTTGCAAAAATGTAAACACACTTGCATAAAGGAAATCACACTTGCAGGAATATAAAGGCACGCTTACATAAATAAAGGTTACATGAAAGAAATGCCACTTGCATAAATGAAATTTCCAAATTAAAAATAACTGAAAGATAAAAATACACTGCGCAGTTCACAAAAAATTGTATTGAAGAAGGATCATATAACATGAAATCGAAGTTTATGAAAAAATAAATACTATAGAAATAAAGAAACAAACATTAACAGATTGATCCATCTTCCTTGGAATGAGTGGACAGCTCATTCTTGGAAGACGACTTAATTCATACTTTTAATTCATAACTTTCTAATAACTTTACTTTAAATGATTGGAAACAAAGAATAGATCTTATTTCTTGGCGTAAAGGAATTACATATCTAAGTGTGGAAGGTTGCATTTATAATTTATGCATCCAACCAACTCCTAAATTTGGGAGATACAATATGATCTTATCTTTATTATAATCCTAACAATTAATATTCCATCTCCACAAAATATGGAGAGAGATATATTATTGGAGTCAAAGTCTTATCTCACTTATTTTAGGAAGATTTTCTCCCAAATCTTCTCCTTGCTTTTTAGGTAAGGAGAATCATAATGATTTTATTCCTCTACATTATTGGAAGGAGGATTTTCCTCAAAATATGATGAGTTTTATGTTTCTATTTATGGAACTTTTAGCTCGTGTGATACACTTTTCCTCAGACTATAGCTCACTAAAAGCTAAATCTCTCTTCATTGGTAAAACTCATAGCAAATCTAAACAAGGATTTTTTTTAAACACATTACTATAAATAAAACCTCTCTCAAAATTTATATTTTACTTTTCTATTTCTATTTATGGAACTTTTAGTGCTCATGTGATACACTTTTCCTTAGATTGGGGCTCACTAAAATTTATATATCTCTTTATTGGTAATAATCAGAGCAAATCTAAATGATTTTTTTCTTACTCACATTGTTATTAACAAAAACCTCTCTCATATTTTCCATTGATTCTCTCGATCTTTCACAATTCCTCAAAATCAGTAAAAAATCGTGAGTTTCGAACTAAGCCTACAAGTTCTCAAACTAACTCTTCGAGTTCCGTAACTAAGCCTCGTGAGTTCCTGAACTAACTCTATGAGTTTCAAACTAAGCTGCGAATTCCGAGAGCTAACTTAAAACAACTATAACTTTTTCATATGATCTTAGATTGAGATGATTCTTTTTTTGAACTTACATAATTTTTCGAGAGGAATTTGAATATAAAATCATATTTAAGTTTAGATATACCATCTATGATCAATTCTAATTTTCCCAATACTAGCATTATCTTTCCTTTATGGCCTGCATACACAAGACTTTGCATCTTTTCCCAAATAATCAATAAGATTAGTCAACAAAATAGATAACGAAATATTTCTAAAGAATGAACAAGATATATATCCTATATTTTATCTTAAGCAAACTATAAGTTCCTAGATTACATTTAAATATATTTTCAAAGGTAACTTGGAAGGGAAAACTAATGGTAACTTATGGCCAATTTATGGCCTCATCATCGCCCCCACACTTAATCTTATGCATGTCCTCATGCATTATATTATTATCTCCTCTTCTTAGAGTCTTCTCCACATTGAGCTTATGCATGTATGCATTCCATATATAGTTCAAAGATAGGTTCTTGTGGATCTCTTTTTGCTATTTTTAATTTCCATTCTTTTCAGAGCAAAGAGATTCTTGTGTGGATATCCTCCTCTTGTTTTTTATTTTCTTTCTTGTACAACAAGTTCTTGTGTGGATCTCCTTCTACTATTTTTTATTTTCTTTCTTGTACAGCAACAGGTTCTTGTGTGGATCTCCTTCTATTGTTTTTTATTTTATTTCTTGTACAAAAGGTTCTTGTGTGGATCTCCTTCTGCTATTTTTTATTTTCTTTCTTGTACAGCAGGTTCTTGTGTGGATCTCCTTCTGCTGTTTTTAATTTTCTTCCTTTTTCATTAGGTTATTGTGTGGAGATCCTTTTGGTGCTTTTAATTTCCTTTCTTGTATAGTATATTCTTGTGTGGAGATCCTTCTTCTACTTTTTATTTCATTTCTTGTAAGAGGGTTTTTGTGTGGATCTCATTCATTGTGGTCTCATATCTAAAATAGAAATGTATACCTCGTGCTTTTCCTTCCATGGCTATCCATAAATTAAACTCTAAAATTTTGATTGAAAAGAGGTGCACATATTTTTCATATAAGTAGGGGAGATATGAATTTTATCTTACCTTCCTTGGAGATTTTAAAAGTGGGTCTAGCTACAATAAAAAAACTTACAATAAATCTTAAAAATAAAATAGTAGACGAAAATAACTTTATCATACCTCTAGTTGTCCTTGTCATTCTATTGTTAACATGGTCAAATAGTGTCGAAATAAACCACTAGGCAACAATTGATTACTTTTGAAGAAGAGCTGCCTTTTTGTATTTAATTGGCCAAGTTAGTTTTCCAATCAAAGTTGTTTTCTATACACTTTTCCTCTGATCGCAACTCACTAAAAGTTAGATCTATTTTTATTGGTAATACCTATAGCAAATCTGGATGAGTTTTCTTTAATCACATTGCTATGAACAAAAACCTCTCTCGATTTTCCATTGGCTCAAAAACTGCCGAAATCTATGCATTCCGAACTAAGCCTCATGAGTTCTCGAACTAAGCCCGTGAGTTCGGAACTAACTTTGTGAGTTTCGAACTAAGCTCATGTGAGTTATGAAGATAACTTAAAAAAGCTATAACTTTTGTATACGATCTTGGATTAAGATGATTCTTTTTATGAACTTGCATAATTTTTTGAGAGAAATATGAATATGAAATCAGATTTGAGTTTAGATATGCAATCCATGATCAATTCTAATTTTCCCAATACTAGCATTATCTTTCCTTTATGGCCTGCATACACAAGACTTTGCATCTTTTTCCAAATAATCAATAGGATTAGTCAATAAAATAGATAAAAAAATATTTCTAAAGAATGAACAAGATATATATCCTATATTCTATCTTAAGCAAACTATAAGTTCCTAGATTACCTTTAAATATATTTTCAATGATAACTTGAAAGGGAAAACTAATAGTAATTTATGGCCAATTTATGGCCTCATCATTGCCCCACACTTAATCTTATGTGTGTCCTTATGAATTATATTATTATCTCCTCTTCTTAAATTTTTCTCCACATTGAGCTTATGCATGTACACATTCCATATATAGTTCAAATACATGTTCTTGTGGATCTTGTTCTCGCTGTTTTTAATTTCCTTTCTTTTCAGCAGTGAGATTCTTGTGTGGATCTCCTTCATTGTTTTTTATTTTCTTTCTTGTACAACAAGTTCTTGTGTGGATCTCCTTCACTCAAGCTTTTGATTTTCTTCCTTGTACAACAATTTCTTGTGTGGATCTCCTTCGTTGTTTTTTATTTTATTTCTTGTTTTAGTTTGTTCAATTTCAAGAAATTTGTCGTCCTTAGTGAAAAAATTGAATTCTAAGGCATCTTTGACATTTTCTTTATTTTGACGCGTCGATGGGTGTCATTTTCCCATCAATTTATTCTTCAAAATTCATTGAAATGTGGCTTGTTCTAATTGGCTGAGGGACGGTGGAAAATTGTTTTAACTTATCACTTTTTGCTTTTTTGGCAAAAGGGTGAATTTGGTCCCATGGCTCCGCTTTACTCTGATTGGTTCTAATGTTGCTTACGTGGCGTGTTTTGATTGGAGGAGGAGCGGTGGGTTGTTTTGAGAACTTTTTATTTTTAACTACTTTGGCTAAAAGTTTCAAATTGCCCCGTGGCCCCACCAAGTGCTAATCTACCTGAATTCAAGCGCAGAGAAAATTTCTAAATTTTTCCTAAAAATGATGATGTGTCCTCTTTTGATTGGATGAGAAGTAGCGGGTCTTTTTGTGCAAAAAGAAATTTTGGAAAAAGATTTAAAGTGCAAAGAAAATGCCTAAGGCCCGCAATGAATCGGGAATGGAACACGTGACAACTTTAGAGCGGGACGACCGGAGGCGTGGTCTCATGGGATACTTTGAAAATTTTCCTTTTTCCAAAAAGATGGAAATGTGTAGAATCGGTCCACAATTCCAATGGGGCCCACTTTGGGACATGTGTCAAGCCCATTTTCATGAGGTGGAGGTGTGGGGAAAAATATCAAAATTTTCCATTTTTTCCCAAAAAGTTTAAAAGGTAAAATGAAGCTCCTAGGTCCGCATCCAATGGAATGGTGCCATGTGGCTACTCAAAATAAAAGGGTCAAAAGTTAAAAATGTGAAACTCGTGCCCATGCTGAATCAAATCTTGCCACGTGGTTGTTTCTTTTTTAAAATGAAAATGGAAAAAGGTGCCTCCAAAGCCCATCTCTAATGGTTTTTCTCCACATGGAGGGCGTAGATTAAAAGTTGAATGTCAAATCAATGATAGTTGTGCATCGTTTTTTGTTCTGCCGCCATTTTTACCCTAGAACAATCCAGAAAGGTTGAAAATGCATTTTTGCATCAATTTTCATCAATTTTTGACAAATTTGTGTCATTTGTGCCTACAAGGACCAATGCAATCGGTTTTGAGGATCAATTTGAAGATCAGAGATGTTTTTGAAATGAATTTTTTCCCTAACCATCCAAAAATGTGAAATATTAGATCCAAAAGTTGCAGAGTCAAATTTTAGAGGGATAAGGATGAAATAATGAAAGGAAGGGGGTCTGCATGCTTTAAAGATGAAAATCATGCCTCCACAATGGATAATGATGTGAATTTTGCAATGATTCATCTCTTTTTGAGACAACTGGTCACTTTTTGGACATGTTCTATTAAACGTCCCTGTCTCGCAAATCATGAGGAATTTTTATAACAAATTTTATCCTTTAGCATATTCTTTTCTTGGGAAAGAAGGCTTGAAGGAGATTAAAATCTATATATCATGTCATGCAAAGGGTTGGAAGAGTTTTAAAAAGCCTGGAAAACTAAAAATTTCACGAGAAAATCTGGGAAGAAGCCCATTCTCTGAGTGACCACTTGAGAAACTCATGTAATTCTCTCTCAGATCGATTTAAAATCATATTAAGCTGATTGCACATGTATAGCCATTAACAAGCTCTAAGATTTTTTTCAAAACATTCCCTTTTGATAAATCTGATCATTTTTGAGTTATTATGTGTTGTCTTTGGGAAAAATCTGTGAATGCTTACATTTCATAATGCATTTCAAATTTGTGTTTCTTGTTTCCTATTGCAGTCTTGTGTTTAAAATATCTCTTGATCATACATGGTCTCATTTCTTGTGATAGTTTAGTGGAATTTGCAATCTCACATTCAAAAGAGCTTTCATCTGATAAAGAGATAAACAAATTTAAAATCACTTTACCTTCCTTGATTTTAAAGATTGTTTATAAACCTTTGGGTGCACCTTAGGTCATGATTAAATAGTGATTACTAAATTCTTCATTGGTTTATTCTAACTCAAGATTTTTGATAGATGATCAAGGATTGTGTGGAAAAGTGTAGATATGGGCCTCCATTTGATGCACATATCCTGGTTAAAGGGATGATTAACCATTTTGATACTTTCTCATTGTTAAGTTTCTCAATATTTTTCTCAAATCCTCATAGAGTCCGGTGGATCTTGATTTGTCTTGTCTAAAATCCCACCTAAAAATCATTTAAAACAACTAATCCTACCTTGTTTTACCCTTGTTTTGCCCTTTATACCCACAAAAGATCAAAATCCAGTTGCTAAAGTATGTAGAACAAATCAAGATTTTAAAATGTCTTCAGTAACCCTTTCCTTGCATTGAAAGTATCTCCATAATCTGGAAGTGACAACTTGTGAAAGTCAGATTTGGGGTGTTGATCATATTTTCCCAAGGCCCTTTTCATATTATTTACACAAATTGAGGGATATATTCATCTCCTTCACCATTTGAGGGTTACAAAATAGGTTCTCTTACCTTGGTTGAAAGGCACAACCTACAACCATTAGGGACAAGATCAAGTCCTATTTGAGTGTTATCCATCTCTCCATAAATCTTAGTGCCGCCAGCATCATATCCCCGGCTACAAAATGACACACACCATGATCCATCTGTCTTCAAGCTTCATGTCATATCTTTGATGTTGTTTAGACTGAAAAGGAGAACAAATTTGGCTATCAACACCAGTGGCGTCGTTGCCAGGGATGAAGAATTTAATATCCATACTAATTTGTTAATCTACTTCTAGTTCATATTATTTTAAGCCCGTCAACACCAGTGATGTCATTACTAGGGAAATTCTTAGTTCAAGCTGATCCATGTGGATACAAATTTGAAATATTTGAATGCATATCAAACCCTGGTATTGTCTCTTGCAAGTTTTGTCTGCAAATATATTGTTAAATCATCATTCTATACTCAAATTTGCAAGGTGTATGTAAAGGTTTCAAACTCTATCTATAATTTTATCAGTTTCTAGAAGTAGTTGCACTTCATTTGCATTTGTGGTTGATAGATTCAAGAAAAGGAAGGTCTGATCTATAAAGTTTGGCAAGATTTTCAAGATCGATAGGTATTTGACAGTATTTTATTGCATTTGAAATACTAGGATGAAAGTCCTTAGTGGTGACTCCATGTTTTTTTTATCTTGATAAATACCAATGTCTTACCTTTCTGTGATTTGTTTTTTTTGGTGTTGCTAATCTCTACAAAATTGGAAGGAAGAATATTTCTCTTCATTAGACACTCTACTAAGAAGTTATTTTCGGGTTCAAGGAACTCGTGAGTCGAAAGGGAGAAGGGTTTGGAAGGTGGTTGGAGAGCAGAGCTCAAGGAAGGAAGTTCCCTTCATTGAACTTGAGATTGATCAACTTGTCATTGAGGACTGCAGTTCTTCTTCAGGTAAATCTGAATCAGATATTCCTCTTGAAAATTTTCATTCTCCATCTAGAGAGGGACCTTCATTTGTCTTTGAAAATATTGCTCCTCATTCTACCCCTATTTTTTCCAAATCTGCTAGAGTTTATCAAGAAGTTGATCCTATAGGGGATATCCATTTTGAAGATTACATTTCTATTCCCCAAAGACCTCTCACTCCTCATCATTTTGTTTCTCCTCCAAGATCACCACCTCAAAACAATATGGCTCAGCCTAGACCTCCATTTGTTGTTAACACCTTTGGTCCTATAAACTTTAGAGGAATGGATGGTTACCCAAATGTTGTCCCACAAGATGTCAGAAATAGATTGCCAAAATTCCAAGGTAATAATATAATAACTGGTGATCAGCATCTCAAAGTTTTTGTTAACATGATGGAGGATTTTGAAATATAATTTGAAGATGTGTATGTCGATTGTTCATTCATACACTAGACGAGGATTCAAGGGATTAGTAGAAGGCTCTGCCCGATGATTCTATTGATTCTTGACCGAGATGAAAAATGCATTTAGGTTACAATATGGTGACAAAATTGATCCTAGGTTTCTCTTATCTGAGTTTGAAAATATCAAGAAGAACCCCAATGAATTAGTTCATGACTTCAACACAAGGTTTAACAAAACTTTGAGAAGGTTGCCTATTAATTTGAGGCCATGTGATGAGTCATGCTTGATCAAATATGCAGATGCATTTGATAAGAAGGTAGCCTACTACTTAAGAGACAAAAACCCTACTAATTTGAGGCAGGCCTTCACCATGGCACTACAAATTGAAAACAATATCAAAGCAATTGGGAAACCTCTCAAGAGAGATGGTGTAAAGCTGATAAACCCTAAAAAACCTCAAGCTAGCAAGGGTGCTGATTTGGAGGAGGTTGTGAAAACTTTGGTAGGGGTTGTCAAAGAAATCTCATACAAGCTAGCTCGGGAAGAGAAGGGAATTGGGAAGAGCACACAAGGTCAACAAAAAAAAAAAAACCATGATATATTTTTCAATCATCCTAGAGGTGATCAAATATCTGATGGTAGAGGGAAAGGACACATGGGGTCTTTAAATAGACATCCTCAAGCACATGAAGGAAGAGTGTTACCTGATCCGCTAACTGTTAGGGTTGTTGTTGTTGAGGAAGTTACTGATATTGGTTGGTGTGATAGGTGTTTTCTACCCCATCCTCCATGTGAAGTGGACTAGCAAGATGGTGAAGCTAATAATGATGATGGTACTAATGATGATATATGCAGGGTGGGCTGTTCTTCAGGCTCAAAAGAAGGAGCAACATCAACTGAGGTAATAAGTGCAAGGATAGCTGCAACCTTTTGGGATTACATCAAATGGGTACAAGTCCTTCTTCCCTATCATACTCTTGAGGTAGATGTAGTGCAAGATTTTGAGATTCCTAACAATGACTTTGAATACTTAAGAGTTTTGATGATGGTGGTATCCCTTTAGAGGAAGATAGAAAATTGTTAATGAATGCTGGTGTGGCTCAAGAGAAAGAGTATAACACTAGGAGAAAGGTTGTTAAGGGAGTTAGGCCTCAAGCCAAACCTAAAACACCCTTTCCTACAAGTATTCCCAAAGAAGATCCTAGAAGAGAAACACCTACCAAAAGCTCTACTGTCCCAAGTAAAAATTTCATTCCTCCTCATGCCCAAGCTACCAAGAATCCCATGCCATCTAAGGAATCTTCTTATTTCCCTTCCAATGTTGCCTTATCAAAGTGAGTGTTCCATATGGCATATCCCAGGTATTGAGCCAAATCAAAGTGAGTGTTCCAATCATTGGGTTTCTTAGGATTCCTGAGCATAAGAAGAGAGCATTTGAGTACTTAGGATTGAAAGAGGAGAAGAGTACCCCAAGTAGAAATGTAAACATTGTTGAAACTCCTCAAATCATTGTAGACCTTGAAACACCACCAGCATTAGAGGATCTTGGAGAAACACCTAAGGTATACTTGGGGACATCCTTGGTTGATTCCTAATTGAATGTTGATCCATTCTGCATACAAATTTGATCATAAAGGATAAACTACTTCATAATTATATATTTGATGTTGGTGCATCATGCAATGTCATTCCTCTAGAAGTCATGAATGAGTTGGATATCAAAGTGACAGATATCTATGGAAAGTGTACAACCATGGATGCAAGAGAAGTGCCAGTAGTTGGTCATGTGAAGGGTTTGGTGATACAACTTTTAGCCTATCCGAGTAAGAATTTGAAACTTGATGTTGTGATTGCTGATTGCCATGCCAAATGGGGTATGTTTTTATCAATAAAGTGGGCTATAAGTGTTGGTGGGGCTGTTCAAATGGACATGTCTTTTTCCACTATTCCCATTGAAGGCAGCCTTTGTCAAGCTCTATGGAGAAAAGAAGATGTTACACCTTATTAAAGATCCCAACAATGCTTCCTATGAGGTGTTGTTTGTTGATGTAGATGCTGATAACTTTGTTGGGTTTACTGATGGCAAAGAACACAAGATGGATCAGTCAAAGTTCCTTGAACAAGTAGGTTCCCCTTGGACCTTGCTCCAAATTTGGAAATGGTGCTTTGGTATAATTCTGATTTCTCCTAGCTTGGAAGAGTTTGTTTTTTCCTTCAAGCTTAATTTTGAATGTACTAACAACATTACTAAGTATGAAGCCTTGTTGTTGGGTCTGAGAATTACATGGAAGTATGGTGTTAAGGACATAATTGTAAAAGGATATTTAGAGCTAGTTTTCAAACAAATAAGAAAATTGTATGCTACAAAAATCGAGTGGATGAAACAGTAAAACATGCAAATTTGGGATCTAATTGAGATGTTTGATTTCTTCAACATTGTGCATCATGATAGGAGTTTCAATGCTGCTGCTAACAAGTTGGTAGTGTTGGGGTCAAGATTAGAAATTGCACCATTTCACCTTATTGTGAATAAAATATTAAAGTGTTAACTAGGCCAGCTATCTCCCATTACAACATCAAGCATTGGCACGTGTTTAATAATGATGCTCAAGTGAAAAGGTTCTTAAAAATCAAGGTGAGTTTGTAGATCATAATATTGGTTGGGAACCAATGGTGTGTGTGACTAAAGGAATAGATACTTTGTTTGGAAAGGATATTATCTAATTGAAAACTAACACCATTCCTAGAGGTCTTGTTGTAATTGACTCAAATTTTGACAATGTTGATTGCATCATCAATAGAAACATGTCTACCTCAAGGGATGTGGAAGAACATAACTTTGGAACTAATGATAAACCAAGAAAAGTTTGGTTGGGAAGCAATCTAAACAAAGAGGAAAAACAGTCCTATGTTCAACTATTGAAGAAATATCAGGACTGTCTAGCTTGGTCTTATTCAAAGCTGAAAGCATACAGAGAGGACTTGTTTCAGCATGAGATTCCTCTTGAAACAAATGCCAAGCCCTTCAAAAAAATTAGAGGCTAATTAATCCACTCCTCTCAATGAAGATGTAAGATGAATTGAAGAAACTAAAGGAGGGAGGGATCATTCAGCCCACAAGGTATTCATCTTGGGTTGCAAACCTTATGCTAGTCAGAAAGAAAAATGGAGATATCAGAATTTGTGTAGACTTCATAAATCTAAATAGAGCTTCATTGAAAGACAATTATCCTTTGCCAAACATTGAAAATATACTACAGATAGTGACTAGATCTAAATTGTTGTCCACCCTCGATGGTTTCTCTAGCTACAACCAAGTTGTTTTCAAGGAGTCAAAAAGATTTAAAACTACCTTTACCAGTCCTTGGGGAACATATGTCTATGTAAGAATTCCTTTTGGTCTCATGAATTCTGGAGCTACCTTCCAAAGAGAAATGGATTTTGCTTTTGCTGGTTACATAAATGACTTCATTGCAGTTTATTAGGATGATGTGACTGTGTTTTCAAGGAGCGGAAGAGATCACTTGCAACACTTGGAAATAATGTTGATTAGATGTAGAGAATTTGGAATCTCTTTTAATCCAAACAAGTGCCATTTTAGAGTGTAAAATGCCAAGCTGCTTAGTTATATTTTTCAAAGGCTAGTGTCATGATTGACCCTGAGAGGGTAGAAGAAAACAGCAAGGTTCCAATTCCAAGAACAAAGAAGGGCATCCAATCCTTCTTTGGGCGGATCAATTTCATTAGAAGGTTTGTGTTGAATTTTGTTAAATTGACTCTTCCTATTACATGCATGTTAAGGAAAGACCAAGTTATCAAATGGGAGGAGGCTACTATTCAGGCTTTTGATGGAATGAAAGAAGCATTGAAACATGCACTGTCTTGGTAGCTCAATTACAAGAAGCCTTTCCAAATATTCTCCTTTGCTTCTAAAAATACCATTGCATTTGTTTTGCTGCAGAAGGATGAAGATGGGGCTGAAAGGGCTATTGCCTTCTTTAGCAAGGCTTTACCAAATTGTGGAGTTAAAATACACAATCATGGAAAAATAAGCATTTACCTTAGTAAAAGCAACAAAGGTTTTCGTGCCTTATATCTTAAATTCAAAAGTTGTTGCTTATGTTCCCACACCATGGTAAAAGACATCTTATCAAAGATTCGATCTCAAGCAAAAGATGTAGATGGGTGAAAACTAGTAGGAATGTGACATGGATATCGAAACCAAAAAGTTGGTGAGAGGTTTGGGTATTCTAAGCTCATGGCTAAGATCAACTTGCAGACTATGGAAGTGAATGAAGTAGTGGAAGAAATGGCAGATGTTCTTGAGAATTTGGTAAGTTATGAGTGCTAGAAGGATGTAATATTTTACCTCAAACACCTATGCTACCCGATCATTTGAATAAAAATCAAAAAGAACCTCAAGATGGCTTCTCAAAAATACATCATCACCGACTTTGGGCTAGCTTGGAAGAACCTCAAAGATGTCCTCTTGAAATGTATAACTAAAGATGAAGCTCCCAAAACATTTTTTTATTTCCATGGGGAGTTTGTGGAGGACACTTTTTTGGAAGGGTTACAAAGACACGAAAATTTTGAGAGTTGGTTATTGGTAGTCTAGTCTCTTCAAAGATGCAACCCTACTTGGTTAGAAAATGTGAAAGCTACCAACGCTTCTCTAGAATAATGAAAGCTTTAGGATCCCTTCCTTTGCAGCCCGTATCAATTGAATCTCTTTTCAAACAATGGGGAATAGAATTCATTGGTGAGATTTCGAGATGCTTCTAGTGCTTTGGACATAAGTGGATCCTCAGTAGCCACATTACTTCACCAAGTGGGTAGAAGCAATCCCCACCAAGCATGCAACACACCAAGTTGTTATGGAATTCTTGTTGAATCATATCATATGCAGATTTGGTGTGCTCAAGATTGTTATTATAATGCCATGTGTTTCAGAGCTAAACCCTTGATGGCAATGTGCAAGGAGTATGGAACCAATCTGACTTATGCTTTAAACTATAACCCTCAAGGAAATGGACAAGCTAAGTCCAGCAATAAGAACTTGTTGAAGATCATTAGGAGAACCTTGGAGTTGAACAAGAGAAAATGGGGTGAACAACTGAAATTTTAGTTTGGGCTGATAAAATCACTACCAAAAGAGCTACTGGTAAGAGCCCATTTGAGTTGGTGTATGGAACTCAAGCTCTACTACCCTTACATGTATAATTATCTTCATTTTAGTTTGTTCAACAACTTGAAGATCAAGAGGTCAGCCCATATGAAGCAAGGATTAATCAAATTGTTGAGTTGGATGAAGAAAGAAGAGCATCCCACCAAAGGCATGTCAGATTTAGAGAGAAGTTGAAGAGGTTGTTTGACAAGAAGGTCACTCCTAGGGATTTCAATGTTGGAGATTTGGTTTTGTTGTGGGATAGTAGGCATGAAGATAAGGGCAAACATGGTAAATTTGATGCATTGTGGATGGGCCCTTACTCCATTGATATCAGAATTGGTGAAAATACATTTTTCTCAAGGACTTAGATGGGGAATTGCTTGAACTACCTATTAATGGTAGGAATCTGAAGCATTTCTTGGATTAATCCCCAAATTTGAGGTATGCACCACTTGTATAGTGTATAGTCTTTGTTTTTTGGCTCTGTTTTTACTTGTTTTTGTCTGGTTTGTGGTTTGCCCTGTTCTTGGTAGCCATTTTTTATCGATTGGGTCTAGTTTTTCTACCCTACATTTTTGAATCCATTTCCCAATGGTTGTTTTTGCAATTGGTCTGCTTCTTTTCTTCTTGTGGCACTCGTCACTGGGAGTGCCCATCCTGAGCAGAGCCATTGTTGGTGCCATTTTTGAGCTTACACTATTTTGCCCTAAATTTTTCCTTCATTCTACATGCTCTGAAACATTTTTCTCTCAAATTGATGGTCTGAAAATTTTTTGTCTAGTTAAATGCTTTGAAATGCTCACAAACTTGTTGTTTTTCCCCAATTTGAAAGAAATCTGCATGTGTGCCCTGTTTTATGCCCTAATTTTTCCAAAATCAGTGGGCTCTACCATTTTTCCTTTTTGCCCAATCGCGGAAGTTTAAAATTGATAATTTTGCACTTGTATGCCATTGAAAATCCAATTCCATGATCAAAAATGCTTTGAAAACATGTTTCAGTTGGTTCAATTTTGAGAAATTTGTCATCCTTAGCGAAAAAAATTGAATTCTAAGGCATCCTGGAATTTTCTATGTTTTGAAGGTCAGACAGTATCATTTTCCCCGTCAATTTCTTCTTCAACATTCATCGGCAATGTGGCTTGTTCTAATTGGCTGAGGGACGGTGGAAAATTGTTTTAACTTATCACTTTTTACTTTTTTGGCAAAAGGGTAAATTTGGTCCCATGGCTCCACTTTACTCTAATTGGTTCTAATGTTTCTTACGTGGCGTGTTTTGATTGGAGGAGGAGAGGAAGGTCATTTTTAGAATTTTTATTTTTAGCTACTTTGGCTAAAAGTTTCAAATTTCCCGTGGCCCCACCAAGTGCTAATCACCTAAATTCAAGTGGCGGAGAAAATTTCTAAATTTTTCCCAAAAATGATGACATGTTCTCTTTTGATTGGATGAGAAGCAGTGGGTCTTTTTGTGCCTTAAGGAATTTTTGAAAAATAATTAAAGTTTAAAGAAAATTCCTAGGGCCCACAACAAATCAAAATGGAACACTTGGCGGCTTTAGAACTAGGGATAGAATCGTAGGTGAGCATCCATGGGGATAATTTGGAAAAAATCATTTTTCCAAAAAGGTGGAAATGTGTAGAATCGGTTCACGATTCCAATGGGGCCCACTTTGGGACACGTGTCAGGCCTGTTTTCATGAGGTGGAGGTGCGGGGAAAAATATCAAAATTTTCCAATTTTTCCTAAAAAGTTTAAAAGGTAAAATGAAGCTCCTAGGTCCGCATCCAATGGAATGGTGCCACGTGGCCACTCAAAATAAAAGGGTCAAAAAGTTAAAAATGTGAAACCCGTGCCCATGTCAAATCAAATCTCACCACGTGGCCATTTCTTTTTAAAATGCAAAATGGAAAAAGGAACCTCCAAACTGTCTCCAATGGTTTTTCTCCATGTGGAGCTTGTAGATTAAAGTTGAATGTCACATCAACAGAGGTTGGCATTGTTTTTGCTCTGAACGCTCCAGAAGTTTGGAGATGCATTTTTGCATCAATTTTCATCAAATTTTTGACAAATTCATGTTGTTTGTGCCTGCAAGGACCAATGTAATCAGTTTTGAGGATCAATTTGAAGATTAGAGATGTTTTTGAAATGAATTTTTGTTTTTTTCGATGTTGCTAATCTTTGCAAAACTGGAAGGAAGAATATCTCTCTTCATTAGAGACTCTGTTAAGAAGTTTTTTTCAAATTCAAGGAACTCAAAGTTAGAAGGGAGAAGAGTTTGGAAGGTGGTTGGAGAGTAGAGCTCAAGGAAGGAAGTTCCCTTCATTGAACTTGAGATTGATCACCATGTACCATTGAGACTCAGCTCTTCTTCAAGTAAATCTGAATCAAATATTCCTCTTGAAAATTTGCATTCTCCATCTAGAGAGGGACCTTCATTTGTCTTTGAAAATCTTTCTCCTCATTTTGCCCCTGTTTTTTCCAAATCTACTAGAGTTTATCAAGAAGCTAATCCTATAGGGGATATCCATTTTGAAGATTACATTTATATTCCCAGACCTCTCACTCCTCATCATTTTGTTTCTCCTCAAATATCACCACCTCAAAAACAATATGGCTCAGCCTATACCTCCATTTTTGTTAACACCTTTGGTCCTATAAACTTTAGAGGAATGGATGGTTACCCAAATGCTGTCCCACAAGATGTCAGAAATAGATTGCCAAAATTCCAAGGTAACAATGCAATAACTGGTGATCAGCATCTCAAACTTTTTCTTAACATGATGGAGGATTTTGAAATAGAATTTGAAGATGTGTATGTCAAATTGTTCATTCATACACTAGAATATGTGTATGATATTCTTCTAGCGCAGCTTTTTGCATACCTCCTTCAAGTCATCTATATCTAACTGGACCATCTCTTCTTCCTTTGTTATGTACCTTGAGATATGATAATATAATATATATATATATGGGTTGATAGAGATGCCGACATGTGGCACACATCCCCTTTGTTAAATGTATGGGTTCACATGGGATATAATATTATAATGTATATGGGTTAATGGAGATGCTGACATGTGGCACACATCCCCTTAGTTAGTTATATGGGCTCACATAGGAATTAATTATATTGGGTAATGGGTCGGCCTACATTGGGATTAGGTGTTACCCATCCTATTTAAAGGATGTGAGTATCATTATGAGGATGTCATGTATGTATGAGTTGAGTCTTCTACTTGGTATAGGTATATTGGAGGTGTCCCCCTCGAAGTGGATTCCCATCTTGGGAGATTGTGGAGTTACTCCTTCCTTAAGGAGCATTGTATGGTGTTGCCCTACCTTAAGGGTATTATTCTACATATATTGAATATTTGGGCATCTTGGCCCCCATATCTCTTGTGTTGCATTATCTTCTACAGATTATTCATTTATTATATGCAAAGTTCTTATCATCCTTCTTATGTTCCATCTTCCAAGATTGCTCCTTTAAACATTGTATTTCCCCCTAAAGGTTTCGAGTACATCCATGGTCTCCTTATAAACCTCCTTCCGGTGCACACTATCTGGATACCTTGCATGTAAAACATCCTCCTTAGTGACAATAGGCTTCTATTGTAACACTTCTCTGGCGCGCATAGCTTTAGCACGTGTTGTAATCTTCATAGGTAATACCTCAAGTTTCAAAGTACAACTTTTATATCCACTAATTTTTTGAGGCACATTGTATTCTAACCATCCTTGTGCCCTTGTTTTCATGTTTATGATGCTTGCTAAGATTCTCATATAGGTCCATTCATTTCTCATAGCTATGACTCTTCCAACAAAAAGAACAAGTAATATTTTGAGGACATTCGAGCCTGTAGTGGTAAGGAGATCCACATATAAAGCACATTTCGTAAGGAAACTTGCCTCATCCACCACCACGGCCTTGACCCCTGAATCCACAACGGTATCCTCAACCTCTGCCACATCCTCCTTCATAGTGCCCCTCATTCTGATCATAGTGTACTTAATTTTGATTATGATCCTAGTGCTCACCTTTACCCTTAGATTTATTTGATACTCTTGTCTGTCGCACACCAATATCTATAGCATCATGGATCTGACCAATCAACCTACAGTCTTATGTATCGTGAGTCATGGACTAGAAAATTTTACAATAACAAGATACATTATTCCTTATCATGCATTATAATAATGGTCATTGGATGGCATCATAGTTCTAATGAAATATCTCATAGTCTAGAAATAATGAACGCACTATCCTACGGGGACAACTATCCTTGGTGTGCCCTTCTACTTCACAATTTGTACACCAAATCCTAGTGCACATCTCATGTGTTGAATTTATCGATAGTTTCTCTAACTACTTTGCCATAGCTATAATGTGTGGTTTTAAGAATGGGTTGACTCCAATGTCTATACTTACAATTACCTCAAAGATGTAAATCTCCCTCAACTTCTTCACATAGATCAGTGTATGTCTTATGTGATAGCGCCCTTCTAAAAGGTGTGATCAGTCCTCCAATAAACCATTATGCATGCTAGCTTGCATGAATATCATAAGAAAGCTTAGATAAAAGTGTTTTGAAATGGGCATCATACTCCCGGACACTCTCAGTAGTGCCTTATTTAATATCCTTGAGTGCACTTATACTCTTCTACTCAAATTCAGGATATAGAACTCTTTAAGGAAAGCATCTTTTAATGTTGCATAATCTATGTAAGTTTGATCAAGGTCAAACTTCTTGTACCAACTGTGTGTGCATCCCTATAATGTAGTTACAAATTGACTTGTCTTCCACTTAGAACCTATGATCCCTTTTTTACGCCACAAGATCTCACACTGTGCATGTGTTCAGTAGCATCTTCTATGCCCCTATACTCTGGAAGACGGAGATACATCTCCATGTAAATATTTTGGGGTTGGTGTGGACCCTTCCCACTTGATCCAGAACCTCTTGTGTTACCTCTACCTCAAGAACCACCAGATCCACCACGAATTAAACCACCTACACCTCCCGATCCTCCACCTATAGCCGTAAGCACTGTAAGATGTACTTCCCGTGTTTTAACAATAGTACTTGAACTAAACTCCTACGGTTTGCGTGTTGGTTCTACTCCTAGAAATGAGTCCAAAAATTTTTGCGCTCGATTATGTCCTAATGATGCACCTAAAAGCTACCTCCAAAATAATAAAGACACGAGTTTGCCTCCATAGATGTACTTGTTATGTGACCTACCCTTGCTTCCCTACTACCCAAATTAGCTTGATGACTATTAGATGCACTAGATAATGGGAAACCAAGTGCAAGGGATAGGTTTACGAGATAGATTCGATGCGCGCCCGGGTCCTAGGTCATCTCTACTTTGGCGTGCTCTCATGTGAGGCCGAGGAGGGTTCCCTATCATGCTTACCCAAATGGTGGAGTTCCTGATGCTTTAGCTCTATGCCTTCTGCATGAGCTCCAAATCCTTCATGAGCCATCTCTCTCCTCAATGTCATCCACTCTACAATATCCTGTTGGTTTTCCATCTCCATTTCACATGCCTCATTATACTTAAGTCGTATTTCTTCTCTCTACCTTTCTATTTGCTACGTCCTCCATCTTTCACCAAACCTACTCCTTCCCCCACGTGTGGTCGGGTTTAGCTAGCCATCAATTTTTATTCCAAGTTTAAGGTCACCATCAAGATCTTGATCACCAATGGAATTCCTTACAAGTAAGTTCCCCTAGGATAACATAAAAATTGGAACTCAGCTACCTCTGGGAAATAATAAGTGGAAATTGAGTACTCCATAATATAGCTTTTCAAAACACCATCGAATCAAGTATCCATAGTGCATGTCAAAATTAGATCATCATCATATATGGCCTGAAATTATTCCTACATCTAGATAAGTTTACAATACCTCTAACATTTTTTAGATGCATATGAAACCATCCACTCGTAAAGTTCAACTAGGAAAATAGCAAAGAAACTCTCGTACAAGTAGTCATACAGATTCTTTTCCACCCACATGTGTGCGTCAAACTCAGATTCAGTGTTGAAATTTTGTGTACACTCTTCTTCTAGATATTTTATCCACTCCTCAACAATTTCTAGGGTCAATTGGTACTACTTCAACCCGAACCATCCTAAAAATAACTAAAAGAGGTCTCGGCAATAGAACCAATGATACACCTAGAATCTACCACAAACAACCCGTGTTTGTTGGCACATCACTCATCCTAAGCTAAGAACTCACCCGAAGCACGCAAAGGTACCAGGCCCCTCTTTAGAGTTGTTTGTGCAGGATGTCAACGTGTTGAAGATAAAACATACATCCAAAACCCTAACTAACCATAAACATTCCACATAGCATATTCTAGATCTAGATCTTAAAGAATCATGAATTAAACAATAATCATAATGAAATCAACCATATAAGAACCAATTATAGTCATGTTTAAAACCTTTATCTAGCTAATACACTCCATTATATTAAACACAGTAAATACAGAATCTTCTTACAATAAATAGTATCATAAGTTTATGCGCGCATCAGATCTGGAAGCATAACTCTACAATAGCTCATACACATTGTCTCTAGGTAACTACACAGACTAATACATACTTATAGGGGTGGGGACTTTCCCTTCACCACTTACGCACTCCCCAAAATAGGTCACATGCTGAAAATATCCATGTACCTTTAGAATAATATGCACACATGCAAGTGTGCTAATAATGGATATCCTACAATTAATCGGCAGTAGTAATCCTATCATTAAACCAAACTCATGCATGCCACTTAGTAGACACTCATCCAAAATAGCATTTACTTGTCATGCAAGTCTCTATCCCATTGTGTGCTCCACACGCTATCTCCAAAAATATCCCGTAACTATGAAAATGGCTAAGTCCCCAAATTAGCTTGTCCTAGTGCATGTTTCCTTTCCTATCCTTCCACACCTTCAAATGTGCCTTGTTCCTACGTACGAATCTTTTGTGTACCCTCTCCTTAGTGTCATACTCTATCTACTCAACATTACCCCACACTAACCTAAATTTTCATCTTGACAATAGGGTTTCCTTCTAACTTTCCCAAAGAGTAAATAATAATAATGGAAAGAATGTAAAGAATTATTGTAGAAAGTATAGACTTCCATTCAAGAAGACCCTATGCTTCAACTAGTAGGATCACTTCGGATATTTTGTTTTAATCTCATCCTCTAATGTTTTCCATTCATCCAGATGAGTTTCTTGTCTTCTCCAAAATGTCTATGTCAATGGCTTCTAACTCATCCTAGGTTATCTTTCCCTTTTCATTCCATAGTACTAGGAAAACATTGGCCATAGCAAACATCCTTCCCTACAGAAGATCCATCTTTTTTTCTATGAGCTTTCCAATCTCATCCAGCTTCTCCTTATGTGGGTTTTGTGCTATTATAAGGGATTCGCAATTTTGATTTACTAAAGGCGCTCTTTCCATGTGCCCTAAAGTCTCATCCTTTATTGCCTTCAAAACTTCATTATCTTTTGTTATAGTCCCGATCGATCACCGCTTCGGAGCTGCACATATGTTCAAAGCTTGATATGATTTCTTAAACTCATCTTATAAATTGTGGAGTAATGCCTCGTAAGATGAAATATTTCTAACCACGGAGGCCTTGGATCTCTCTACTTCTTGTTTAGGATCCTTTGGTGATGGCATTCAAATTGGTCCATCCTTAAGCAACAAATCAACTTATGTGCACACATAATGCATAGCCAAAGGAAACTTCTCAGGTACCTTAGACTCCATATGCGGTCTTTCTTTCAAGACATAGTCACCAATTTCTTCTGCCATGCTAATGAAGTTCTCATTATTTTCCTTCTCTAGATCCTTCTCTCCTTTTAGACCCACTATTTCTGTAGTTTTTACCTTGTTATCTTCAAGTAGCATTCTAATAGTGGTAACCTTATTTATATTCCTTTGTGCTACCTCTATAGATACCTTGATTAAGGTAATGCTCACCTACTCATTAGACATTAGAGTGGGCTTTAAATTCATGTTCCTTCTTTGATGCGCCTTCTTCACTCTTCTTGACACACAAGACTCCTCCCATACATACAAATATGGCTCATCCATGTGATTCTGCATGGACCAGGAGAGTTGTTTCCTTGTGTGCGTAGTGGACATGTTTGGGTCTATCAAATCCCACCCATATAACTCCTTCAGGTCCATTGTGCTTTGAAAATGGGTGTGGACAATTTTGCTTGTATCCTCAAAGATAGCCCATACTCGGCATAGTGTATTCTCCACTTGTTCTCCTTTTTCTTGACCCCTTAAGAACCAAAGTGCCAAGGTTTGGATTTGGCCCTTCAATGTCTAGAGTAGTGTCATGTATGTGAGGTTGCTCATGTTATGATTCTTCTACCTCCTTCGTACCTTCCTCTTCATCCTTGATGTCCTCATCTCTGGGATCCTCCATATCTTTTGGCTACACTGGGGTTCCAGACGCACTTTCTGCAAACTCCTCCGCCTCCTCATTCAACTTCAACTTTCTCCTCTTCTTCTCAATTTCCTCTTTCTAAGGGGAGAGTCTTGGTGATCTTCTTACCATCTATGGATTTCCCACACCTTGGGTTATTTTTCTTCCGATTACCCTCTTAAAATAGAGCTCTTCATGGAATTCTTCCATGTCCAAGTCCTTGTCTCCTTACACCGGTGGGTTATCCATGATCTCTATCTCCACTCTATCTGTGGGCTACCTCCAGCCTCTATGATCTAAGCCACCACTATCTTTTTGTTATTCTTCCTCCTCATCTACCTCTATAATCACCGCAAGATTTTGAGCTGACACGTTCTCCACTATATGTTTTCTGTTTGGCCCTAGGAGAATAAACTCATTCTCCACATACTTGTTATTCTCATGTTTAGGCTTAAGCTGAAGGCACGCCAACATAGCTCCACTATCCTCAATATCGAAGCTTACTAAATTCATACTTATGACGTCTGAGATGAGCCTCTCGATGTAGGAAATTCAGCCTAGATACACATATGTCTTCCAAAGGGTGGTAGCTATAGTTTACCTTTTCAACATTGAAGTTCATATGGTATGCACCATTAAATCTGTGAACTAAAGCTTGGAAGTAGTTCCCTATGAAGGCATAGGGCGCTTACACCATGGGCTCCATGTCAAATCCCTCATAGCAAATCGAGCGATGTAGAAGTGTTAGTACACTATGAATCGTATTGCCTTGCCCACTACCTTAGGTAGCTCCTTAGAAATGCACCACTCCTACTCAAATGATGCACAAATTCGGTCATACCACATCTTCACCCTTTGTTTAAATAACCCACTCATTGATCTTTCACATAAGAATTTTTCAACCCTCTCCACGAGTGAATTCTTTTCCAAAAGGTACTCCCAGATCTTGTTCTTTGGCCCATCGGGCACTCTAATTTCTAAAAACACAAGAGAAAGTAGGATAGTGCCAAAACTTATCTTTTCTCCTATGCATGCTTCCTCAACAATGGTGTCTACAATATAGCCTACTAGGTTGTATACTACTCCTTGAGACATTTTATTTGTAATGTGAAGCCACATGGTGTTTACTTGCGACCATATCTCCTAGTTATTCAACTTGGTTAGAAATACATGGCTATCTCGCACCATAGGAAACTTCTTCAATTTATCAATGTCCATTCCATGTGGACCCTTGGTATACCCCAACTCCTTTCTTATTTCTATGACTACTGCTTTATCAGTCAAATCACTAACAAGGTCTACCCCTGTGCCCTTCAATCTTGTTAGTGTCAAAACTAGGGTTGTTGTGATCCTAACCCTTCGTTTGGTGAAATAAAATAATTCCTCATGGACTCAGCTCATCATCCATTGGTATAAGGGTTCATATTTTCCAAAATAAGGAGCTCATACAACTGGTAAACTCCTACCTACTTCAGTAATTTCTCCCCAAAGATCATCATATACTAACATATAATCCACCGTGTATTTGTTGGTATTCTTATTCAATAACACATCCAACTCTCCCTTGTTTTCATAAGTACAAAGGGGTCAATTGTAGTGACTTATTTTGCATCTTTGGATGTGGGAATCCCACTCTTTTCTGACTATTACTCCTTTTGGGTATTGCATCTCTGAAAAATTACTCTCGAGAGAAATTTCAACTTCATCTTCTACCTTCTTCTTTCCCTTTGTGCCTATTGTAGGTGCTTTCTTTAGTGACATTGTAAAAATCCCATCTTTTGTTTTCTATAATGAGTAAACTCAAACCCTAGCTCAAATTTGCATGCCTTAGATTGAAACCTGTTCCCTATCTTCTTCTCAACTCTTCCATTATGCTTAAACCCTTCACCAATGGGGATGCAAGCCTATTTCATGAAATAGTCTACTCTCCACGTCTGGTTTCACAATACTCCACACCTCAACATGATTCTCTTGACTCGATCGCACTTATCTCACTCAAATACTTGTGATTACAAAGGTAAAAATGAACCCACATCACGTCCTTATATAGATTTTCAAAAAGTTGGTGCATTTATTGCTCCTTCACCTACCAACAATCCTCTCAATAATTGAGCATTTTCATAATATCCGCATGGTACATCTTCGCACCCTAGCTATAACCTTCTAGCACGCCTTTCTACCTTCTGACTACAAACTTCTCTTCAGCACACTTCCATGTGCCCGAGTACCTCACCACTGTGCCTTCCCCTGGTAGTCTCCACGGTCGTTCCTTACCTTGTGTTATACTATTCTCTCATTTATCTTCATCTACGGTCATATTTTAAGAGCAATCTCCTTTCCACACTTAACTAGACTGTAATGGGCTTTCATTCTCATGTGTACTCAAACAGTGAGTAATCATGCCACTCCAATGGTATGTGTAATCCTCTGCACATAAAAATACTTCAAATTTGAATTAGCTTCCAACGCGCAAATGCACTTATTACACAAAACACCAAACTAAATTGATAAATCATAGCAACGAAGAAGAAAATACATTAAGGAAATATATAAATGAAATCCTATTCTAAATGGAAACAATGGCTTATTACAAACACCAAGAAGACTTCTTTATAGTAGGGCTTAAACCTACTCCCGTTGAAGTAACCGGTAAACGTATTCTATCAAGAGTCTCTAACTAACAAGCACCTAATTAAAGTGTATGAGTGATAACATACGATCCCAATAAATGCACTTTAAGATTTCTTGGATGGCGTAGAAACTTAGAATCATAAAGAAGAACCATATGTCCTATCTCAAGCTTTTTGTCCCTAGATGTTCCTGTCATGCCATGCCTTCTACCTAGCCTTTTTCTACTTCGACTCCAACATGTCGTGGTGAACCTCTCATCCAACTATATCAATTTATCAATTCTTTCTTCCAAAGCTTTCTCATTGGCTAGACCTCCAACGCACACAATACATAAAGAAGGTAACATGAATTCCATAGGAAGAACTGCTTCTATGCCAAACACCAATTGAAAGGGTGTGGCCTTGTTCAACCTCTTGTATGTTGTTTTATACGCCCAAAGCACAATAGAAACTTTATCATCCCAATATTTCCTTCCAACATCACAATTTTTTGTCAATGTCTGGCTCAAAATCTTGTTGAAGGCCTCAGTAGTCCCATTTTCTTGAGGATGATAAGGTGTAGTATTATGGTGCATAATCATAAATTCATCCAATAGTATCTTAATTGTCTCATTAAAAAAATTTATACCCCTATCACTTGTCAAGCTTAACGGGAATCCATACCTTGTAAGAACATTTTCCCATAGTAACCTAGTTGTTGTAGTTATTGTAAAATCCTTGGTTGTTTCTTCTTCCCACCTTGTAAGATAATTTTTCAAGTGATGATGTAGCACAATCCAATTCTACGTGTGGTTGGAGAAATAGGACCCACAAATTCTATATCTCATTTTTCAAATGGCTCTGCACTAGGAATAGGTCTTAAAGGAATTTCATCTCTTTCCCCAGGTTTACCAAGGCATTGAAAATGATCACATGCCTTACAATATGCTTTACATTCTTTGTAGAGGGGCTCCCACTATAATCCAATGAGTAGAATCTTACGCGCATCGGTGCCACCTACAATACCACAATGAACCTCTTCCATGATATTTGTGTGCTCATTCTCTAATACATACCGGCATAATACTTCATCATGGCCTAACTTGTATAGGTCACTACTAATCAACATAAAAGGTGCCACACAAATTGCAATTTATTTCTTCTCTAAGGCTTTCATCCCATTTGGTGCCACACCTATATGTAGAAAGAAAGCAATATCCTCTAATTATAAACATGTGCAATGTAACTCAGTATAACTCATCCGCATCCAAAGATTGTATCTTCAATTGTCTACGCATCCTCCCTTGACTGAATTCTTGATAAATGGTTTGGGCTAGAATTAATTTTACCTAGTTTTACCACAACTGTGAAAGAAAATTCTTGGAATAAGAGCACCCATAAATATATGTGCCCCTATAAAATGGACCTGTTTACCAAGTATTTCAATGTCATGTGATCAGTGTAAAATACAAATGGTGTTTTTAGCAAGTATTGTCTAAATTTATGTAGTGCATAGATCATTGACAAGGCTTCACGCCGATATTTGTATAATTATTCTCTCGCATGAGTCAACTTTCTACTAGCAAAATAGATAGGATGATCTATAATACCTTCTTCATGTTGAGCTAACATTGTGCTAATAGTCATTCCGCAGGTATCCCCATGTACATGAAATGGTTGGTTCTATGAGGGAAAACGCATAATAGGTGTTGTAGTAAGTCTTTCCTTCAATGCCTCAAATGTGTGTTGTTGCAGTTCTCCCTAATAGAATGTCCCTTTTCCCTTTAGTAACTCTTCCAAGGGTGCGGAAATCTTAGCATATCCTTTGATAAATTTTCTATAATACCCATTGTGAACCAAGAATTAGCGTACCTCACTCGACCGGTGGTAGGATCTTCCAAACCTACAATAATCGTAACCTTAGTCAATCCACTAACAAACCTTCCGTTGGTGCCATTTTTGAGCTTGCACCATGTTGCCCTAAAATTTTCAAATCTATATCTGCTCAAAAAAATTTTACCCTTTGAATTGATGGTTTGAAATTCTTCCCCTCTAGCTAAATTCTTTAAAAATGCTCACAAACTCATTTGCCTTGCCCCATTTGAAAGAAATCTCCAAGTTTGCTATGAACATGCCCCAAATTTTTTAAATCCACGGGCTCTACCATTTTTTTGTGTTTGTCCAATTGTGGAGTTATTAAAATTGATCGATTTGTGCTTACTTTCCTCAAAAAAAAAAAAAAATTATGGCCATGGTCATATAATGTTTAACATCTTGTTCCATTTATCCTTTGTCAAAAAAATCCATCACCCACGAAGAAAAAACCAAATTTGGGCACAATCGGAAAATTTTTGTGTTTTTAATAGTCAAACGGGTGTATTTTAGCTATCAAATTATCGCCGAGAAGTCGAGGGTAGGTGGCAGATTCTAATTGGCTAAGGAAAAGTGGGGAAGTGTTATAACTTTTCATTTTCACCTTTTTGAAAAATGGGGCATTTTCAGGACCAGGGGACCCGTTTTTCCAAATTTGCCTACATGGCATGTTGTAATTAGCAGGGGGATGGTGGGTGCTCGAATTCTATTAAGGTTTTTATACCTTATTTTGCAAAAAAATTAAAGTCACAAAATGGTCCAAAGCCTTGTGGCCAATCATAGGTGGACACGTGTCCAACAGGGTTAGAGGGAAGTGCGGGCCGCGAAGGGAAATAGGGATTTTTTCCCCTTTTTTGTAAAAGGAGTTACGGAAAAAGTTAAGCCATGGGCCCGTAAGAAAATCAATGAGTGACACGTGGCGGGCATAAGGTGGGTCGGTGGGTCAGTGGGTCGACAGAGAGAATTTTTTCCCTTTTGCAAAAAAGGCTTAAAATTAAAATTTGAAGCGCTGCCCACTAGCAAATCATCAAGCGACACGTGGCAGAGGACAAGGTGGGTCGGTGGGTCGGTGGAGGTAGGAGAGAATTTTTTCCCTTTTACAAAGAAGGCTTAAAATCAAAATTTGGAGCACTGGCATGCAACGAATCACAAGGAGACACATGGCGAGGGAGAAATCGGAGGTGCGGGCCCGCGGGGCAAAAAGTGAAAAATTTCCAATTTTCCAAAAAGGTCAAAATGCACAAAATTGAAGCACGATCCCAATGGGACCCACCATGTGCCACGTGTCAGCTCCAAAATTCAAAGGCAGAGGCAAAGGGACAAAATGAAAAATTTTCCAAATTTTCAAAAGGTCATAAAGTAAATGTTTTAAAACTAGGCCTGATCCAATCATTTTTGCCACATGTCCGACCTTATCCAAAAATTAAAAAGGTGACTCGAGCTTATTTTTAAGCCCTCATCTTCCATATGGAGGGCCAGGATTAAAAGATGGATAAGATCAATGGTTGTTGTGCATCCATTTGTTTTGACCGCCATGGGAGCTCTAGGAAGCTTGGAATCATGATTTTGAATCAAATTTATAGTGATTTTGTGTCATCTTGGCCTTCCAGGATCATTGGCATCACTTTCATGGCTTAATCCTTTGATTTGAGGTGGTTTTGAAATAAATTTTTCCCTAATCATCCAAAAACGTGAAATGAAAAAATCAAAAGTTGTAGAGGTAATTTGAAAAGGTAAAAAGGTGAAAATGATGAGTAAAAGGTGTTTGCATGCCTCAATGATGAAAAATGTGCCTCTAGGATGGATAATGATCCAAATATTTGTAATGATTTAATCTTTTTGGGAACACCTGGCAACCTACGAATGTTTTTCTGTTTGATGTCATTTTCATTGAATCATGAAGAATTGTTGTAATAGAATTGATTCCTTAGCATCTTCTTTTCTTGGGAAAGAAGGATCAAATGTGGCAAGATATGTATAATGTATTTTTGAGAAATGTAAGAAGGTTGGGAAAAGTTGAAAAATCATGAGAAAATTTTGAGAGAAAGCTCATTTTTTCTGAAAAAAACCACCAAAGAACATGAATAATTTCTTTTTGTTGGATCTTCATGTATTTGAGTTGGTTACAAGTGTATAGTGATCACACAGCCTTTGAGATTGTTCATAAAAATCTCCTCATTGCTGATGAATCTAACAAGATTTTGAGTTAATCTGTGTTTTTCTGGGCAAAATGATGTTTGTTATCATTTTTAAATTCCTACAAATAGTTTTCATTGTTCTTGTTACAATCTTACATTGAAAGTCTTTAGAAATCAAACAGAATCTCCATTTCTTGTTGATAGTTTAGTGGCATTTCCAATCTCATGTTCAGAAGAGCCTTCATCTGATAAAGAGATAAACAATTTTAAAATCACTTTACCTTCCTTGACTACAGATATTGCTTGTAAGCCTTTGGGGTACCTTAGGCATGGTTTGATCATGGATTTTTGTGTTTAATTGAGTTCTTTACTTCAAGATTTTGTGGTGAATTCTCAAATATTGTGTGAAGAGTGCAACTTGGGCTTCCATTTATGCCTCTTCTGGTTGAAAGAATATCCTGATTATTTGAAGCATTTTATCTGATAGTTGTTCAAGTATTTTAGAGGTTGTCAAAGATATAATATATCCCAGTTTGTCTTGTCAACACCCCACCAAAAATTTCATTCAAAAAAACTAATCCTACCCGCACTACCCCTGCATTACATTATGTGTCAACAAAGTAATACAATCCATTTACAAAAATTCACAAGTAAAATCAGGATCATATAATGTCTCCAATAACCCTTTCCTTGTATTGAAAACATCTCCATAATCTGGGAGTGACAACTTGTGAAAGTTAGATTTGGACTGTTGATCATATTTTCCCAAGGCCTTTTCATACTATTTACATAAATTGAGGGATATCTTCATCTCCTTCACCATTTGGGGGTTACAATGTAGGTTCTCTTACCTTGGTTGAAAGGCACAACCTAAAATAGTGAGGGTCAGATCAAATCCTTTCAAATTGCTATCCATCTCTCCAAAAATTTGAGTGCCGCTTAGATCACGTCCCATGCTACAAAACAACACACATCATGATTTATCTCGACTTCAAGCTTCACGCCATATCTCTCGATGTTGCTCGGGACCGAAAAGGAGAACAAATTTGCGTACTCAACACCTTCCTTGTAAATGATGTTCCCTAAAAATTGGCTATCATAACATGGGATGGATATAGTTGACTTGTGGCTATCATAACTTCTTATCATGATGTATCTCTTTCATATATGATCTATTATCCTTGGTTGGTTGGCCTTGTTGATGGCCATATCATAGGAAAAGTATAAATAGGCTTAAAGGTAGTGGATGATTACTATGTTGAGTATTTGAGTCTTATTATATGTTTTGGAGGTTGCCCCTCGAAGTGGCCAAGCTATTCTACTTTCATATTGAGAGAACTTATCTACAATATTGTGTTATTTGGTGTTCTATTGCTTGGTGATAATCGAATTAATCAAGTAATTTCATTACATTAAAACTCCACCTCAGATCATTGTTGACCTTGAAATACTACCAGTAGTAGAAGATCTTGGAGAGACACCTGAGGTATATTTGGGGACATCTTTGGTTGATTCCCAATTGAATGTTGATCCATTCTTCACAACTTTGATCATAAAGGATAAGCTACTTCACAATTGTATGTTTGATTCCAGTGCATCATGTAATGTCATGCCTCTAGAAGTCATGAATGAGTTGGACATCAAAGTGATAGCAACCTATGGAAAGTGTACTACCATGGACTCAAGAGAAGTGTCGGTTGTTGGTTGTGTGAAAGGTTTGGTAGTGCAACTTGCAGCCTATGCGGGTAAGAATTTGAAGCTTGATGTTGTAATTGTTGATTGCCCTACCAAATGGGGTATGCTTTTGTCAAGAAAGTGGGCTGCAAGTGTTGGAGGGAGTGTCCAAATGGATATGTCTTTTTCCACCATTCCCATTGAGGGCAGCCTAGTCAAGCTCTATGGAGAAAAGAAAATGTTGCATCTAATTGAGGATCCAAACAATGCTTCCTATGAAGTGTTGTTTGCTGATGTAGATGCTAAGAATTTCATTGGTTTTGCTGATGGAAAAGAAAACAAGATGGAAAAATCAAAGTGCCTTGAGGTGGTAGGTTCTCCTTGGACCTTGCTATTTGATGGAGCTTGCTCCAAATTTGGAAATGGTGTTGGTATAGTTCTGCTTTCTCCTAGTTTGGAAGAGTTTGATTTTTCTTTCAAACTTAATTTTGAATGCACTAACAACATTGCTGAGTATGAGGCATTGTTGTTAGGGTTAAGAATTGCATGGAAATATGGAGTAAAATACATTGTTGCAAAAGGAGATTTAGAGCTGGTTGTCAAACAAATAAGAAAACTATATGCTACAAAAAATCAGCGTATGAAATAGTACAAGCATGCAGTTTGGGATTTAATTGAAATGTTTGATTCCTTTAACATTGTGTATCATGACAGAGGTCTCAATGTTGCTGCTGAAAAGTTGGCAGTGTTGGGTTCTAGATTTGGAAATTACACCTTTTCACCTTATTGTGAATAAAAATTGAAGTGCTAACTAGGCCAACAGACGATAATGTGAAACATTGGCAAGTTTTTAATGATGATTCTTAAGTGCTAAGGTCCTTCCAAAACCAAGGTGAGTTTGAAAATCATAATATTGATTGGGAGCCAATGGTGTGCATGACTAAAGGGAGAGAAACTTTGTTTGAGAAAGACATCATCCAATTGAAAACAAACACCATTCCTAGAGGTCTTGTTGCACTTGAGTCAAATTTTAACAATGTTGATTACATCATAAATAGAAACATGTTTGCCTCAAGGGATGTGGAAGAGCATAACTTTGGCACTAATGGTAAACCAAGGAAGATTTGGTTGGGCAGCAATTTAAGTAAAGAGGAAAAACAGTCCTATGCCCAACTCTTGAAAAAATATCAAGACTGCCTTACTTGGTCCTATTCCGAGCTAAAAGCATATAGAGAAGACTTGTTTCAACATGAGATCCCTCTTGAGGCCAAGACTAAGCCATTCAGATAGAGGCAAAGGAAAATTAATCCACTTCTCTCCATGAAAATGTAAGAGGAGTTAAAGAAATTGAGAGATGGAGGTATTATTCAAATTTACTAGATATTCATCTTGGGTTGCAAACCTTGTGCCGATCACCAAAAGAGGAATAGAGACATCAGACTTTGTGTGGATTTTAGAAATATAAACAAAGCATCCATGAAGGAAAACTATCCCTTACCAAATATGGAAAATATGTTGTAACTTGTGACAAGGTCTAAGTTGCTTTCTACATTGGATGGTTTCTCCGGATACAATCAAGTGGTAGTCAAAGAATCAGAAAGACTTAAGACAGCATTCACTACTCCTTGGGGAACATATGTTTTTGTTAGGATTCCTTTTGGTTTGATGAATGTTGGTGCCACTTTTCAAAGAGCAATGGATGTTGCTTTTGCTGGTTACATCAATGACTTTATTGCAGTTTACCAAGATGATGTGACCGTGTTTTTTTAGAGAGGCGATCATTTACAACACTTGGAGAAGATGCTGATCAAATGTAGGGAGTATGGAATTTCTCTTAATCCAAAGAAGTGTCATTTTGGTGTGCAAAAGGCCAAGCTGCTGGGACATATTGTGTCTAAAGATGGTGTTATGATAGACCCTGAGAGAGTGGAAGCAATCAGCAAAGTACCTATCCCAAGAACCAAGAAAGGCATCCAATCTTTCTTTGGTCAAATTAATTTTATTAGAAGGTTTGTTTCCAACTTTTCTAAGTTGACTCTTCCAATTACATGCATGCTAAAGAAGGACCAAGTTATCAAATGGGAGGAGGCTGCCATTCAAGCTTTTGAAGGAATTAAGGATGCACTTAAACATGCACCTGTTTTAGCAGCCCCAAACTATAAGAGGCCTTTCCAAATCTTTTCCTTTGCCTTTGAGTATACCATTCCTTCCGTTTTACTACAAAAGGAGGAAGATGGGGCTGAGAGGCCTATTTCCTTCTTTAGTAAGGCTTTACAGGCTATTGAGCTAAAGTATACAATCATGGAAAAACAAGAATTTGCCTTGGTGAAAGCAACAAAGGTTTTTAGGCCTTATATATTGAGTTCAAAAGTTGTTGCTTATGTTCCCCACACCATGGTGAAAGACATCTTATCAGAGATGGAGATCTCAAGAAAAAGATGTATGTGGGTGAACAAGCTACAAGAGTATGATATGGACATCCAAACCACAAAGTTGGTATGTGGTTTGGGCCTTGCCAAGCTCATGGGTGAGAGAAACTTGAAGACTGTGGAAGTAAATAAAGTAGAGGAAGAAAGGGTAGATGTTCTTAAAAAATTGGTAAGATCTGAGTGGTACAATGATATAATATTTTACCTCAAACACTTATGTTGTCCTAATCATTTAAATAAAAATCAAAAAAGAGCACTCAAGCTAGCTTCTCAAAATATATCATCACAAACCTTGAGCTGGCTTGGAAGAACCCCTGAAGGTGTCCTATTGAAATTCATAATCAAGATGAAGCTCCCAAGATAGTTGTTGATTTCCATGGGAGTTTGTGGAGGACACTTTTCTGGAAGAGTAACAACACATAATATTTTGAGAGCTGGTTATTGGTGACCTACTCTCTTCAAAGATACAACCCAGCTGGTTAGAAAATGTGATAGTTGCCAACGTTTCTCACGAAATCTTGAAGCTTCAAGCCCCCTTCCTTTGCAGCCTCTATCAATTGAAGCTTCTTTCAAGCAATGGAGGATGGACTTCATTGGTGAGATTTTAGATCCTTCTAGTGCTGGCCTTAAGTGGATACTTGTAGCCACTGATTATTTTACAAAGTGGGTAGAGGCAATCCCCACCAAGAAAGTAACACACCAGATAGTTATGGACTTCTTGTTTAATCAAATCATAAGTATATTTGGAGTCCTAGTCAAGATTGAGCTGATAATGCCATGTGCTTTAGAGACAAACCTTTAATAGCAATGCGCAATGAATATGGAATCAATCTGACTTATTCTTCAAACTATAACCCCCAAGGGAATGGACAAGCAGAGTCCATTAATAAGAATTTTTGAAGATCATTAGAAGAACCTTGAGAAAATAAGAAGAAATGGGGTGAATAATTGAAATTTACAATTTGGGCTGATAGAATAACTCCTAAAAGAGCTACTAGTAAAAGCCCCTTTGAATTGGTGTATGGAACTCGTGCTCTGCTACCCCTTGCACCTGAAATTGTATTTATTTCATTTTTCCCAACAGTTGGAAGATCAAGAGCTTGGCCCATATGAATCACGGATCAATCGATTATAGCTTGATGAGGAGAGAACAAAGATCCCATCAAAGGCATGTCATATTTTGGGAAAAATTGAAGAGAGTGTTTGACAAGAAGGTCACTTCTAGAGCCTTCAATGTTGGAGATCTAGTTTTGTTGTGGGATAGTAGGCATGAAGATAAGGGCAAACATGGCAAATTTGATGCATTATGGATGGGCCCTTATGCCATTGATATCAAAATTAGTGAACATACCTTCTTTCTCAAAGACTTAGATGGGGAATTGCTGGAGCTACCTGTTAATGGTAGACATTTGAAGCATTTCTTGGATTAATCCCCAAATCTAAGGTATGCACCAATTGTACAATTGTATAGTCTTTGTTTTCTACTTTGTTTTTGTTGTTTTATTGGTGTATGGTTTGCCCTTGTTCTTGATGACCATTATGGTTGATTTCTTAGCTCGTTTTGAAGGATGGTTCTAGTATTTTAATTGCCTTGCGTATTGACTCCTTTTCCCAATGGATAATTTTGCACTTGTTCTATGTTTTTCCTTGTGGCACTCACCGGGAGTGTCCATCCCCAAGCAAGAGCCGATGTTGGCACCATTTTTGAGTTTTCACCATGTTGCCCTAAAATTTTCAAATCTATATCTACTCAAAAATGTTTTACCCTTTGAATTGATGGTTTGAAATTCTTCCCCTCCAACTAAATGCTTTAAAAATTCTCACAAACTCATTTGCCTTGCCCCATTTGAAGGAAATCTCCAAGTTTTCTATGAACGTGCCCCAATTTTTTTAAATCCACGGGCTTTGCCATTTTTCTGTGTTTGCCCAATTGTGGAGTGTTAAAATTGATTGATTTGTGCTTACTTTCCTCAACAAAAAAACCCCCATGGACATGGTCGTATAATGTTTAACATCTTGTTCCATTTATCCTTTGTGTGAAAAATCCATCACCCATGAAGAAAAAAAAAATTGGGCACAAATGGAAAATTTTTGTGTTTTTTGACAATCAGACGGACGTATTTTAGCCGTCAAATTATCACTGAGAAGTCAGAGGGTACGTGGTGGCTTCTAATTGGCTGAGGAAAAGTGGGGAAGTGTTGTAACTTTTCATTTTTCACCTTTTTAACAAATGGGGCATTTTCGGGCCCAGGGACCCATTTTTTCCAAATTTGCCTACGTGGCATGTTCTAATTGGCAAGGGGATGGCAGGTGGTCGATTCCCTTAAGGTTTTTAGACCTTATTTTGTAAAAATTTTAAAGTCATAAAATGGTCCAAAGCCCCGTGGCCAATCACAGGTGGACAAATGTCCAATAGGGTCAAAGGGAAGTGCGGGCATGAGGAGGAAATGGGGATTTTTTCCTTTTTCGCAAAAGGAGTTAAGGCAAAAATTTAAGCCACGGGCCCACAAGCAAATCAATGAGTGACATGTGGTGGACAAGGTAGGTCGGTGGGTCAATGCGGTCGGTGGAGGCAAGAGAGAATTTTTTCCCTTTTACAAAGAAGGCTTAAAATCAAAATTTGGAGTGCTGGCCCACAACGAATCACAAGGAGACACGTGGCGAGGGAGAAATTGAGGTGCGGGCCTGCGGGGAAAAAAGTGAAAATTTTCCAATTTTCCAAAAAAGGTCAAAATGTGTAGAATTGAAGCACGATCCCAATGGGACCCACCATGTGCCACGTGTCAGCTCCAAAATTCAAAGGCAGAGGGGCGGGGACAAAATGAAAATTTTTCCAAATTTTCAAAAGGTCATAAAGTAAATGTTTTAAAATTGGGCCCGATCCAATCATTTTTGCCACATGTCCGGCCTTATCCAAAAAATTAAAAAGGTGACTCGGGCTTATTTTCGAGCCCTCATCTTCCACATGGAGGGCCAGGATTAAAATATGGATAAGATCGATGGTTGTTATGTATCCATTTGTTTTGACCGCCATAGGAGCTCCAGGAAGCTTGGAATCATGATTTTTGCATCAAAATTCATCAAATTTATAGTGATTTTGTGTCGCCTTGGCCTTTCGGATCATTGGCATCACTTTCATGGCTTAATTCTTTGATCTGAGGTGGTTTTGAAATAAATTTTTCCCTAATCCGTCCAAAAACGTGAAATGACAAAATCAAAAGTTGCAGAGGTAATTTGAAAGGGTAAAAAGGTGAAAATGATGAGTAAAGGTGTGTACATGCCTCAATGATGAAAAATGTGCCTCCAGGATGGATAATGATCTAGATATTTTTAATGATTTAATCTTTTTGGGCACACCTGGCAACCTGCGAATGTTTTTCTGTTTGATGTCATTTTTAGTGAATCATGAAGAATTTTTGTAACAGAATTGATCCATTGGCATATTCTTTTCTTGGGAAAGAAGAATCAAATTTGGCAAGAGATATATAATGTATTTTTGAGAAATGCAAGAGGGTTGGGAAAAGTTGAAAAATCATGAGAAAATTCTGAGAGAAAGCTCATTTTTCTGAAAAAACCACCAAAGAACTAGAATAATTTCTTTTGTGTTGGATCTTCATGTATGTGAGTTGGTTACAAGTGTATAGCCATCACACAGCTCTGAGATTATTCATAAAACTCTCCCCTGCTGATGAATCTAACAAGATTTTGAGTTAATCTGTGTTTTTAGGCAATATGATGTTTGTTATCATTTTTAAATGCCTACAAATAGTTTTCATTGTTCTTGTTGCAATCTTGCATTGAAAGTCTTTAGAAATCACATAGAATCTCCATTTCTTATTGATAGTTTAGTGGCATTTTCAATCTCATGTTCAGAAGAGCCTTCATCTGATAAAGAGATAAACAAATTTAAAATCACTTTACCTTCCTTGACTACAGAGATTGCTTGTAAGCCTTTGGGGGTACCTTAGGCGTGGTTTGATCATGGATTTTTGTGTTTAATTGAGTTCTTTACTTCAAGATTTTGTGGTGAATTCTCAAATATTGTGTGAAGAGTGCAACTTGGGCTTCCATTTATGCCTCTTCTGGTTGAAAGAATATCTTGATTATTTGAAGAATTTTATCTAATAGTTGTTCAAGTATTGTAGAGGTTGTCAAAGATCTGATATATCCCAGTTTGTCTTGTCAACACCCCACCAAAAATTTCATTCAAACAAACTAATCCTACCCACACTACCCCTACATTGCATTGTGTGTCAACAAAATAATACAATCCATTTACAAAAATTCACAAGGAAAATCAGGATCATATAATGTCTCCAGTAACCCTTGCCTTGCATTGAAAATATCTCCATAATCTGGGAGTGACAACTTGTGAAAGTCAGATTTGGAGTGTTGATCATATTTTCCCAAGGCCTTTTCATACTATTTTCATAAATTGAGGGATATCTTCATCTCCTTCACCATTTGGGGGTTACAATGTAGGTTCTCTTACCTTGGTTGAAAGGCACAACCTAAAATAGTGAGGGTCAGATCAAATCCTTTCAAAGTGCTATCCATCTCTCCACAAATCTGAGTGTCAGTTAGATCACATCCCCAGCTACAAAATGACACACATCATGATCTATCTGACTTCAAGCTTCATGCCATATCTCTGATGCTTCTCAAATTGAAAAGGAGAACAAATTTGGGTACCAACACCTTCCTCAGTAAATGATGTTTCCTAAAAAAGTGCCAAAAGGTGTAGAAAACACGCACTTATTGATGTTTAAAGAGATGTTTAATTGTGTACATCTTTCAAACATTAAGCGAAAATTTTCAAAGTGATCTTTAATAAGTCAATACACCATCCAATCATCCAAGTAAACATGTAAGAAAATGTGAATAAAATCCTGAATGCTTGAACAACTATGCGTGAAAATATAGCAAGCACATTTTTTAGACCAAAGGGCATCACAGTATATGCAAAACTTCCCCATTTAGTGGTGAAAGTTGTTTTCTTTTGATCCTCCTGTACAATCCTGACCTATTGATACCCATAGAATCCATTTATAAATTAATATATTTCATGCCCTGCAACGCCTTCTAATATCTCCTCTGTGAAAGGTGTAGGAAAGGGACCAATCACACATGCAACATTTAGTTCTCTATAATCCACATAAATCCTAATCCGACCATCTCTCTTTATACTTATAACCATGGGCCTAACCCACCCTGATTCTTCTAGGGGCTTGATGATTCCAGACTTCAACATTTTGTCAATTTCTTCCTCAACTTTTATGTGTAGGTTAGGGTTCATTCTATAGGGTCTTTTTCTAACTAGGCGCGCACCTTCCTTAAGCTTAATCTTCATCTCTCCTAATGATTCATGCACTCATTTTAATTCATGGTAGCCCCTAGGAAATATGTCCCAAAATCACGTAATAACTCAATGATTTTTTCCACATCATAGTCGGACCAATAATCCCTATTTCTTGCCTCCTTTATAACATTACCATTTTAAGACTTTAGAAACAAGGTAAAAAAATTATCACAATGTTTTCTGTTCTAAATTAAAAAAATTATTTAGAACACACAATCCACACCAATCAATCTCATAACAAATAACCATATGCGAGTTATAAATGACTCGATGATATTCCGATCTATTCATGTTTAACTTTAAGTATTGAATACTTATTGTATAATTTGTATACTTGGTTTTCCTACCCTAACTAGGTACCGAGTGATCTGCTTAAAGAACATACCTAAATATTTTTACTAATATCCATCTGATATCACGTTGCTTTAAACTTGGTGACATAGGACAATGCAACCAGCAACTTACAATACTTTGGCCAAAGATTCACATCATACGGTGTATGTCACTATTCCTAGATGACATACTCATCATTTTAGAATACATCCTTCACCTCACTCCTCTTTTATCATGAATGGTATTTACCGACTCACCGTCACCCACTTGCCCAAATTTTAACCCAAGCCCCGGTTAGAAACATAAATCATTATAGGAAGACGCTCACAATGACTTAGGGTATATGGGCATACTCGGTTGACCTAAGTCAACTATGTGTGCCAAGGTACCTTGAGCCATTGAGAGTTACTACCTATCCTAAACATGCCACTAACTTGACCTAGAGAGAAACTAAGTTCAAGTTCTTATTATGTGTAGATCTAGATGATCAATGCAAAAGGGTGTTGCCACATGTTAATTGTAATGATATATCCTCAAGAAATTCGTAGTCTTCTCAAAGGTATAACCTCACAGGTTGGCATGTGCCAACATCCTATAAAACTACCTCATCACAATGTACATACCCCAAGGAGGTTATTAATGTTTAATTAATTTGGATTATAAAACAGTTGCAGCATTTATGCTAACCTAATCCAAAACTCCTTAAGTCCTTGTTCTATACTTGAATCAATTAAGCATTAAAGAACTTCCTTTAATTCATGATTTCTTTTAATGTTTGTTTATTTAGTTTAATAACATTAACCAAAATAGGACAGCAATATCATAAGTTCCATTAAATATAACTTAATCATTCGGAGAAGTTATAGAACCAAATAGGTTCAACTAGAGGTAGGATTTATAAGAAATGAATTCTAACGATTAACGATCATATCACCATTCTTTGGGTTACATTTCATTTAGCGAGGAAGAACCTTCCTCTACTTGATTAAGTGTTAGGGTTGTCAAACCCTTGTTATCTTTCACAAGCTCTATAGTTTTATTGCATATTCATTACACATTCTAATACTATACTCGTATTGTTTAGATAAGATTGTAACTTATTCACTTAACAAGTTGCATCATATTAAGGAGATTAAACCAATTCCCTTTCATTTAACTTATCAAGTTTATCCGAATTGAACATATAACAGATATGAATAATATTATAAAGATAGGGATTCCATATTCTTCATAAATACAAGATAGTTTACACAACCAATAAAAGTAAATATCCAACATTCAATTCCTCATTAAAAATTATTCAATTACAAGACTAAGTATTTCGGCATGTTGTATAACAAACAACCTTCATTCCAAAAAGGATACAACTTTTCTTTTTTAATACAATTCAAGACTGAATCAAAACTCTTTACATAAGGTTAAAAATTAAATAACCGAATACAACATGAATTTTTTTGTCTTCTTTAATCACTTATGATGTCCATCTCAGAAAAATTGTTAGCGCGGTCACTTCAATGAACTAAGCATTAAGGTAAAGTGCATTCCACTAATTGCTTCATTAAATAACCTTGCTTTCATGAAACAATTGAAAAACATCATGCATATAATCATAGGTAATAACATCTAGAAAGAAGTACAATTAAGAATCTGAATTTACTTTTAAGAAAGGATTGTATTATAATCTGCAACATCAGAATTATACCACAAGACTTAATTGATCCTATCAATAACTATTGAATAGTCAACAAGTCTTGTCATTAAATTATTTCATAAATTCATAAGGATATAAGGACACATTTAACTTTTTCCAATCTACAAGGAGTTAGTTATAGCATATCTGATATTAGTATGTTACATCCTTCCATATAGGCAAAGAAGATAATCGAATAATGAGAAGTTCAATCAATAAACTTATCGGTCAATAGAAAAAGGATCTCATACCAAAAGGACCCAATCCATATTTCATTTCATTTATACTATGAAATGAAATCCTTCATCTAATGCAAACTTAGAAATTCTTAAAATATTTCCCTCAAGAGAACTCAAAATCGAATGCACAATCAAGCCCACATACTTCAAATTTCCATACAACCTTCCCAGAAAGACCTATTCTCATTCACCTAGCTCAATCCAATATCAAATCTTAGAAGAAATACATAGTACAGTCCCAAATCAGAATACCCCCAAGAGAGTATAATTCTTTCTCTTTAATACATGGTGGTTCAACCAGGATATAATAGTGGATTAAAAGTTCTCCAATCAAAAAGATTGAAAAGTCGAATAACTCCCAACTCAAAGACTCGAATTCCCAAGTATAAACAATAACAACAAACTACAAAAGAGAAGGCAGTTTGCAATCCCAAGCAAGAACCACATTATCAACATTTAGATAAGTGATACTGTAACTTTTTGAACCACATACAGAATAACAGGTTTAAAATTTAGCATTCTACAAAAACCCATGACTCAGATGGAAGTAAGTAGTTAAGTAATTCGATAAGACAAGTTCTAGTCCTACCTTCTTCCAACTCGACTGAACAAAATAACCACAACCTCTCTAGTTCCTTTTAAAATCATAAGACAGGTAGGGTTCATTCAACATAAAAGATAGAAAGGAAGTAAGTAATTCATTCCCTGAACCTCTACAACTGATACGACTGTCCCATAATAGAACACAGTTCCAGTTCCAATTATTTCTAAGAACAAAGTAGTCAAGTTTTCCCACAAGACATGGGTACACTCAAAATAGATATGAATAGAATACACTCTTTAATTCACACGCCCCATCAAGTTCGAAACACAAGGTGCAGTCTAAAAGGTAGAAGTAAAACAACCATTCCTTCTCAAATTCAAAACAAAGGAGGCCACAAAGAAGTTACACGGTCTACTTCAACCAAACAAACTCACAAGACCCCTTCCATCAGACAATAATAAAAGAGACTAAATTTTTCAATTCATAATACTTGTAAATATACAACACGTCGATTTCCAGATACATAATCAAAACAACCAATAATGGATTACCTGCACTGCGTCAAATACGTGCATCGATCACAAGTTCAAACAACACAAGCTCATATACGAGTTTAAAACGGAATCCTATGGCCCTAAAAAAACTCGAAAAAACACCAACACCCTAATATGGGTCCAAGCCTTTTGTTTCCCTAAGGAATAATAAAACCTCAGTTAAGAGCTTAAGTAAAGGGCACAACAAAAAAACTCAACAACAAATTTTGTATTCATAAGAACTATATACAAGTTCAGTTCTTGCATACGAAAATTCAACCAAGGTTCAAAACTTCAATAAGTTCAAACATATTCCATACAAACACACTTTGTCCCAATAAAGCTAAAACAAATCACAAGCTTCAATAAAAGTTTAGAATCCCTACGAGTTCCACTTCCACTCATGAAATGCAAGTCTCAATAGAGATTTAGAACCCAACAAGCAATAAGCCACTCTTTCCACATTATTTTCGAATGCAAGAAAAAAAAGCTTCAAATACAAGCTATAAGCTTCAAATACAATTAACGTAACTACTAGTTCAAGTTAAAAATTTCAATAGAGCTTCAAGTACATGTTACGAGTTCCAAAACAAATCACATGCAAACCTCTATCAACCAATACAAAGAAATTTCAAAAACTATAAATAACAACGAAAGGATTCACATTCTAAAACCCACATAATTTCCAAGAATACATGTAAGTGACTAACCACATACATCATGCAAATATAAAATTTCCAGTGAGTTGAATTTTTTTAATGAATCATTCAGAAGAAAGTAAGAAATATTAATGGGTAGAGCCTATCATGCCTAATAGTGCCTCTACCGATTCGAAGAAGACTTCTAGCTAAGCTTCCAAGACCTCTTCTTCTCCAAGAAAGATCAAACAATAGTAATATTTTTCCACAGTGCCTCTTATACATTCCTCAAACTGAAAATAGATCAAAGAATTCAAAAATAGCCACAAAGTGTAGATCAAACCGCTGGTTTGAAAAACCAACTAGCTCTATGTAGAGAAAAAATCGTGAATCATACAAAGCAAAACAACCCCAACAAATCCATGACAAAGATGCCTTCTAAGACAGGTTTGTTCACCAAACCCAAGGTGTATTAATGCCATTAAATCCAATTTTCCCACTTATCTTTCCTTGCCACCACCATCCATAGTTGGTGAGACCTAATTTCACTTCATAATGCATTTCCAACGTAGAGATGCCTCCATGTAGGTTCCTCTAAAATTTCACTAACCCTTACCACACCGCGGTACTTTCATGCATTTAAAACCAAATCAAAATCAAATCCCAATAAAAATCTTAGGAACCACCACTTAGTTTCCCACTTGCCAATGACCCTTAGGTCCCCTTTCATATCCCATTAGTTTAGGATAGATAGAATTTATCTTAGGTTAGATCTTAGGTTAGTTTAAATATATAACCTTAGGATATAACCCCCAACAATAAATTTCCACCTTAGGATAGGATGTAGATTTAACCAAAAACAATAGGTTTAGAAATAACTTAGCATCCCCTAGGTTATTTCCTTTCAAGCTAACAACTTAGGTTAGAATGTCATCCCACGTAAAGTGGTGTAGTAATAGTTAGGTAAATTACCTGAGTCCCGTATCTATTAGGGTAGACCATATAGGTAAAGGGGTACATAATAATTTCTTTTTCTCAAGAATCCAGAAGCAAGGTTTCTATTTTCCTTAACGCCATTAAGTGCCCTACAAGGGTCAATCAAGAAGAGCCAAGCACAACACAAAACAAAATGCAATCACTATTTTCAAGATGATAAAGAATTTGCAATAACTACAATTTCAGTCCGTTAAGTCTCTTATTTGATGAATGTCAGTTTTTCATTCAGTTTTGATAAGAGGATTTAAAACATACCTTGGATCAATGGAATTGATCCGAGGATGAGTCCAATAATGAAAGGATAAGTTTGCAACCATTCAAACTAGATTACAACTTTAATCGTGAGAAGTGAAATAGATTATTGCAGTGAACAAAGAAACCAGCCTACTGAATCAAAGAGCATATATGATTTATCCATTTCAAGCATGATCTTCAATAGTCAAAAGAACACATATTTATCAAGAAAATCACATGTCAACACTTAAAATGTAAAGGAGGAATATAACCATTGTCGAGGGTGTTACATGCACCCTAACACCTTCTAATATCTCCTCTGTGAAAGGTGTAGGAAAGGGATCAATCACACATGCAGCATTTAGTTCTCTATAATCCACACAAATCCTAATCCGACCATCTTTCTTTATACTGATAACCATGGGGCTAACCCACTCTGATTCTTCTAGGGGCTTGATGATGCCAGACTTCAACATTTTGTCAATTTCTTCCTTAACTTTTATGCACAAGTTAGGGTTCATTTTGTAGGGTCTTTTTCTAACTAGGTGCACACCTTCCTTAAGCTTAATCTTCATCTCTCCTAATGATTCATGCACTCATTTTAATTCATGGTAGCCCCTAGGAAATAAGTCCTAAAATCACGTAGTAACTCAATGATTTTTTCCACTTCATAGTCACCAATAATCCCCAATTATTGCCTCCTTAGGTTTAACATCCATACCAATATTCACTTTTTTGTCTTCATGGGTTCATGATAAGCGCACACATTTTTATCCACACTGTCTAACACCTTTGCATACCCATTGAATGATCTGTATCTAGATCTTCTACTTCCTAATCATCCATTATGTAGCCCATCTTTCCTTTTTCTTTCTTTAAGCAAGCACACTTAAGTAGCATGGCATCTGTCTCTTCTTCTTTATCAAAGCACACCCCTGAGTCTGTCTCACCAAATAACTCCTGAATGAGTTCTTCTACCTTTACACTATCTCCCATAGTTAAGCGCTTTATAACCCTTAATGCCTCTTCCACTAGAGGTTTAGTAGAGAAGTAGTCAAAATTATGGACCATTCCTATAATCAAATCCTGCCAATTTCTAGTCTCTCTATAGATCTACATATACATACCAAACATGTGTGCATCCTTGTAAAGTGGAATAAAGTTTTTGCACCCATAGTGAAGGTGGTAAAGCTTCTTGCCCCTCTGTCCAGAGCCTCTCACACTACTAAACATGGTGCTAAACAGGTTGATTACCATGATATGTGCATATTTTAGTAGGTGCATTGCTCTTAGAAAATCAAGTTGTTAGACAAATCTTGACTTCTTTCCATTCTACAAGATTATCCCTGTGAACCACCCACTAGCACGATGTCATCCCATGCAGGGTATATGCTAACATATTTCTTCTTTCAAATTGGTCTTTCCACTATTCCTCCATGGCTTGCAATAATACCATAAGGTCTCCTTCTCCAGTGTGCCAAGGTACAAAGTTGTTACATATCCTTCTAATACAACGAGGTCTACTTCTCTACACAAATGTGCTTCTTACTTCATGCCCAACCATCTCATAAGTTTCATGAGCCCAATTATCACAAGCAATACTTGTGGTATCACTAATAGATTGTGCATCTTCCCACTTGATTATTCCTTAGATGGCTCGCGTACTTTTAGGTCCCGAATAGCACGTATATAAATCCTATTCAGATCTTCTTCACTCAAAGGCTAAACATAAAGTGTAGATTTCCCATACGTTAAAAGGATAATAACTCTTTCCTCTATGTTCTCAAAACTTATATATCCTTTTTTGAATCATAGATCGAATTATTTGCATAGCACCCAAGAAGCCCAAACAGAGCTGGAAACTGTCATCGCTTCTACAAGTGCTAAAACCTAAAAAATCCCCAATGAACTTGGCCCTTTTATAGTAATGGATGTATCTTTTAAAACTCCAATGGGAGTGGCCTTAGTCTGATTACACATAAATAGTACATTAGAAGATGACTGCAATGTATGTCACCCCATATGTACCCATGCATCTAAAGTAAGCACATTTACCTCCGTGTATATATCACTCAAGAGCCATCCATCCACAATAGCATTCAGAGTGATCTCCTTGTCGTAATCTAAGCTATGAGGGGGAATATTTACATGCAAGATCTGACATCCATTCTCAATATTCACACATGGAGTGTTTCCCTTTAGCCAACTCCCTAGTAATGGAATGATATTCTCCTAGCGCAACATTTTGCATACCTCCTTCAAGTCATTAATATCCAACTAGACCATCTCTTCTGCCTTCTTCTGTTCCATCTTCCATGATTTCTCCTTTAAACATTGTATTTCCCCCTGAAGGTTTCTAAGTACCTCTATGGTCTCCTGATAAACCTCCTTTTGGTGCACAGGATCTAGATACCTTGCATGAAAAATATCCTCCTTAGTGATGGTATGATTATATTGTTACAATTCTCGGGCGCGCCCGGCTTTCCAAGACGTGTCGTAATCTTCATAGGTAATACCTCCAGGTGCAAATTTTGTATCCACTAATTTTCCAAGGTCCATTATATTCTAACCATCCTTACACCCTTATTTTCCTTTTTATGATGCTTGCTAAGATGCTCATATAGGTCTGGTCATTCCTCATAGCTATGACTCTTCCAACAAAGAGAACAAGTAATATTCTCGAGGACATTTACACTGTAGTGGTCGGAGATCTGTATGTAAAGTCTATTTCGTAAGGAAACTCACCTCATCCACCACCATGGCCTCGACCCCCGAATCCACCATGGTATTCTTGACATCTGACACGTCCTCCTTCATAGTTCCCCTCATTCTAATCATAGCGTGCTTAATTTTGATCCCGATCCTGGTGCTCACCTTTACCATTAGATTTATTTGATATTCTTGTCTGTTGCACACCAATATCTATAGCATCATGAATCGACCAATCAAATCAAGCAGCGTCTTTTATATCATGATCCATGGACCAAAAATTTTACAATAGTAAGATACATTCTTCCTTATCATGCGTTGCAATAATAGGCAAATGCTAGCATCAAGGTTCGAGATGACATATCTCACATTCTAGCAATAATGAATGCATTGTCCTATGTGGACAACTATCCTTGGTGCCCCCTTCCACTTCACAATTTGTACACCAAATCCTAGTGTCTATCTCATGTGTTGAATTTACTGATAGTTTCTCCAACTACTTTTCCATAGCTACAATTTGTTCTTCCAAGAATGGGTTGACTCCAGTGTCTATACTTCTAACTGTCTCAAGGTGCACAAATTTACCTCAAGTGCTTTGCGTAGAACGGTGTATGTCTTATGTGACAGGGCCCTTCTAAAAGGTGTGATCAATCCCCCAATGAACAATTTTGCATGTTGGCTTGCATGAATATCATAAGAAAGCTTAGATGAAAAAATTTGAAATAGGCATCATACTCTCAAATACTCGAGTAGTGCTCTTTTTAATATCCTTGAGATCACTTATACTCTTCTGCTCAAATTCAGGGATATGGAAAACTTTAAAGAAAGCATATTTTAATGATGCATAATCTACATAAGTTTGATCTAGATCAAACTTCATGTACTAACTATGTGCACATCCCTGTAATGTTGTTACAAATTGACTTGTCTTCCACTCAAAACCTGTGATCCCTTTTGTGCGCCACAATATCTCACACATGTGCACATGTTCGATGAGCATCTTCTATGCCCCTATACTCTTGAATATGGAGAGACATCTCCATGTAAATATTTTGAGGTGTTTTGGACCCTACCCACCTAATCCGAACCTCTTGTGTTACCTTTGCCTCAAGAACCACCGGATCCACCACAATAGAACCACATATACACCCCGATCCTCCACCTGTAGCTAGAAGTGGATCAGAATATGTACTTCCCTATGTCCCAATAGTAGTCTTGAACTAAACTACTAAACTCTACATGGTGGTACTACACACATAATTGAGTCCAAAATTTTACGCACTTGAATTTTGTGCTGATGATGCACTTGAAAAGGTACCTCCAAACAACAATGAAGACATTTTCCCTGCCATATATGTACTTGTTATGTGACTTACCCTGCTTCCCTACTACCCAAATTAGCTTGCTAACTATTGGATATACTAGATAATGGAAAACCAAGTGCAAGGGCTAGGTTATCAAGTAGATTCGGATGCACACCCGTGGCCTTGGTTGTCTCTGTTGGCATGCTCTCGTGTGAGGCCGAGGAGGTTTCCCTATCATGCTTACCCAAATGGAGGAGTTCTAGATGCTCTAACTCCATGCCTTCTGCGTGAGATCCAAATCCTTCATGAGTCATCTCTCTCCTCAACGCCATCCACTATACAATATCTTGTCGCTTCCATCTCCCTTTCATGCACCTCATTATACTTAATCCATCTTTCTTCTCTCTTCCTTTCTTTTACTAGGTCTTCCATCTTTCAAGAAACTTTGCTCCTACCCGTGCGCATGGTGGGATTTAGCTAGCCATCAGTTTTTATTCCAAGTTTAGGGTCACCATTAAAATCTTGATCACCAGTAGAATGCCTTGTAAGTAAGTTCCCCTGGGATAATGTAAGAATTGGAACTCAGCTACCTCTGGGAAAGAATAAGTGGAAATTGAGTACTCCAGAATATAGTTGTTCAAAATACCACTTTGAACCAAGTATCCATGTCACATGTCCAAATTAGATCAGCACCATAGAGGGCCTAAATTTCTTCCTACATCTAAACAAGTGTACGATACCTCCAACTCCATTTAGACACATAAGCAACAAGCCACTTGTACATTTCTACTGGGAAAATAATAAAGAAACTCTTGTACAAATAGTTATATAGATTCTTTTCCATTCATGTGTGTGCATCAAACTCAAATCTAGTGCTAAACCTCCATGCGTACTCTTCTTCTATATCTTTTATCCACTCCTCAACACTTACTAGGGTCAACCGGTACATCTCCATCATGAACCATCCTAAAAAGAAAAGAAAAATAGGTCCCAGCAATAGAACGAATGATGCAACCTAGAATCTACCACGAATAAACCAAGTGTGTAGGCACATCACTCAACTTTGAGCCGAGCACTTCCCAAAGCACACAAAGGTACCAAGACCCTCTTTAGATTTTTGTGCATGATGTCAACATGTTGAAGATAAAACATACATTCAAAACCCTAACTAACCATAAACATTCCACATAGATTATTTCATATCTAGATCTTAAAGAATCATGAATTAAACAATAATCATAATGAAATCAACCATACAAGAACCAGTTACAGTCATGTTTAACACCTTTATCTAGCCAATACACTCCATTATATTAAACACAGTAAATACAAAAGCTTCTTACAATAAATAGTATCATAATTTTATGTGCGCATCAGATCCGGCAAGCATAACTCTACAATAGCTCATACACAAGTGTCTCTATTTAACTACATAGACTAATACATACTTATAGGGGTGGGGAATTTCCCTTCACCACTTACGCACTCCCAAAATAGGTCGCATGTTGAAAATAGCCATGTGCCTTTACAATAATATGCACACATGCAAGTGCACTAATAATAGATCTCCTACAATTAACTGGAAGTAGTAATCCTATTATTATCTCAAACTCATGCATGGTGCTTAGTAGATGCTCATCAAAAATAGCATTTATGTGTCACGCAATTCTTCATCCCATTGTGTGCTCCACACGTTATCTCCAAAAATAGCCCGTAACTATAAAAATGGCTAAGTCCCCAAAATATCTTGTCCTTACGAGTGTTTCCTTTCATATCCTTCCTCACCTTCAAATGCACCTTGTTCCTACTCACGAATCTTCGGTGTTCCCTCTCCTTAGTGTCATACTATGTCTTCTCAAAATAAGGGAATAGCATAGGTAATGATGAGGATACTGGAAGTGATGTAGGTATAGGAGGTAGAAAGGATGTAGATGATAGCAAAGGTATAAGCTATGTAGGTAATTTGGGTGCAATAGAAGCTCGTGACGAGGTAGGCTACTTTGTGATTTTGGTTTACTCTAGGTAGGAGGTTGTTTGGCCAAGGCTGATGTGTGGGGACCTAGGATAGATGGAAGTGGTGAAGGTGACGAGGGGTAGTGGGTGAAGCCGGTGTGTGCAACTTACGTGGTTGGGCCTTCCTCTTAAGTAGGGGAATAGTTTTTTTGATGGCTTATGAGGACGTGGCTAAATCCAATTTGACAGGAGGATGGACTAGGCTTGATTTTGGTATGACTCCCAATCTAGTAATGGGTCTACATGCGGAGGAATATATAGGTGCAAGTAAGTTTTTAGGCATAGGAAAAGTTCATTTGATGGTAAAGGTTTAGGTGTTGGTGAGGGTGATGAAGAAGGGGTTATTATAACTGACATGGGCATTATGGGTTTGGTTATCTCAAACATCTTTGGATAGATCATGGAATTATCTCGTAGACAACATTTACATTTGAGTTGAAACAGTAGTCGAAGACGCCCCCAAAGCATGGAATTGTCAACATAATCCATGTGGTCACCAAACATAAAACGTCACCACTATATGGGGGATGATTTTTATTTGGTAATAATCACTTTGAGAATTTTTGTGAGAAATGGAAATGGTTAGCTTCAAACTATGTGTGTAAAAGAGACGATAGAAAATCAATGGGATCCTTGAAAGCTAATCGAGAAATGGAAATGGTTAGCTCATATTTTGGCAAAGAAGAATATAAGCATGAATTTCCCATGGGTTAAAGAGTAAGTACTGCAGGTTGTTCGTCAGGTTGAGAGGTGAGTGGGGAAACTGCATCGGTAGATATGGTGGACTCCTCCATGGGTGAAGGAGGAGATAAGGGAGACTCATCTGTGGGTAAAGGAGTAGATGAAAAAATTCCCTCCGTGAATTAAGGAGCTCATGTAAGAATCTCCTCGATAGATGGAGTAGGAGGAAATTGAGAAGGAAGAGTTTGTATGATGTCGAAAACATCATGCACCTCATGAATGTTACTATCGGTGTTCAAGGTTTCACGACTTTGGTTAGATGATGGGGTGTGATTTGGGAATGAATTCTTGAAGATGTGAATGTTATGATTAGCCAAATTAGCATTAGGATTATCTAAGACGAGATCTTGATTATCTAACATTTCTTGGATGATATTTTTGAAATTTGTATAATTATCATCAATATGACCTCTAACTCGATGATAGTTGCAGTAATCATTTTCTTTGTACCATGCGGGGATAGGAGGAGAGGGGTCAAAACCAAGATATATTTTTGACAAGTGGAAGAGTGACTACTCGGCTTTTAGAATTTTTCTAAAATTGAAGAGTATGGTTCTCTTATGGGATTACATTTTTCGTTGCTCTGCTTGAATTGAAAATCTGAATAAGAGAAATATTTTAAGAAGGCTTTGATTGGTTGGATAGGTGAGATTATCCGGATTTCAAAACTACTACGTTGGTATATCCTTTTACTTTAGATTAATTATTTTGTGGTTTGGAAGAATAAGAGGTATTGTTTAATTTAAACACAACATTCTTGTTACGTAATTGTATATTCTTCTCTTCAATGACACAAATTTCAAGTTTCCGGGCCATGGTGAACGCCTCATCAAACATGCGGAAGGTTTGAACTTGGAGAGTTGGTGAGATGTTTCTAGCACAAGCTCTAGTGAACAACTCTATTAACTCGGTTTGAGGCAATTGGAATGTGATTTAGTTGATCAAGATCCACCAACGAGTGAGAAAATCTATGATATATTCATCTTCATATTGGTGTGTCACGTACAAGTTAGTCATGGTGACCTTCTTGAAAATGTTGATAGAAAAGTGGTCTAGAAAATCCTGAGCTACTTGATTAAATGAAAAGATGGAATTCCTAGGTAGAGCACCATACCAATCTAAATCTGGTCCTGTCATGGACATTGGGAATATTCACAAAAGTAAAGCATCATCATGAGTGATCAAATAACACATATGTTTAAAAGACTACAAGTGTTGTTGTGGGTCTTCTTTGTTGTTAAACCAATTAAATTTTGATATTTCCCAATGGGGATGGTATGGATGAATCGAAATGGATGGATGAATGGGCTCATTACAAATCTCATGGTATGTTAGAGAGTTACGTGAGCCGCAATAGATACTTCCAATTTTTTTCATCTTGTCCATCATCATTTTTATAATATCATTGGTAGGTTGTGATGATTGGGCACCCCCTATAGTATAAGGGGGTAGATGAGGCAGGTATGATGTGGGTGGCATCCCAGTATGTGGTGGTGCCAAGTACGAAAATTGTGAGGAAGGAATATAGGCTAGAATAGATGTAGATGGAAAGTATCCTAAATAAGCGATAGATGAAATAGGGGGCTATTAGTGATAAGTGTAGGTAGGTGGAGTGGACGTAAATACTCTCATAGCAATTAGAGGAAGAGACTATGGGATGGAGAGGACAATGTTTTGAAGGGAGTATGGGATGTTGTCACCATTAGTGGTTGAGATACAATAGGTATATGAGAGGTGGTAGGTGCAGATAGACCTACACTCAAGGTGGTTGATAAAGGCATGATTGACATCATAGGAGAAAAATACGTCAAAGGCGTGACAAATGCCATAGGTGTATCGATATTGATGATGTAGGGTCAAGTTGGGAAACCACAGGTGGTAAGGTGGAAGAGGGTAAGGCTAAGCTAGTAGTAGCTGATGCAGAAGTGGGTGTGAGGGTAGAAGGAATGGACATAAGCATGCCATATACAAGCTACCCTGATGAATCGCGGGTAGATGAATGAGCGAGATAGTAATGCAGAGTATCAGGTTATGATCAAGGATTCTCGTGAATTCCTCATCACCAATGGGTATAACAAGATCCTTATTGGGGATTAAAGGGGCGATGGGCTAGATGGGAGAGTAGTTGGTAGCTAGCGTAAAACACGAGAGTGTTAGCTTGTTTACAATTCAAAACCATGTGACTCACGATAGAACATGTATTCTAAGCTTCACTAATGATGTAGAAATGCAAAAGTAATGGGAAAAAATATTCTAAAATGATTTATTAGAGTGTTGTTCTAATTAGAAAATCAAAATATAGGGACCGATGTTGATTGGGGTAACCGATGCTAGTATGAGGGTAACCGCCACTACCAGTCAACTCAGATGATGTTGTTAATGTGAAAAATAAGAGATTCACATATCGAAAATAAAATTTGAAAATGGGTCAACCCGAACTCTGAAGATGATATCGAGAGACCCAAAAGTGTGATAAAGTGGTAGAACAAGACACAAAAAGAACAAAAAGGTGGAGAGTACTATTTTGGTAAAAATAACTAAAAGCGCATAAAACCAACATCATTCATTAACCAATGGTGGTCGTTGGATTGATATCGATTCTTGTAAAATTTGGGAAGAGAAGGAAAAATTAAGTTTTGGTGATTTAGATCAAATAAAAGGGCTAACCCAGAGACTGAGTATGGCTATGAGGAGTCCTAATAAACCTAGAATAAAACTAGAATACACTAGTCATGATGTGGATCGTAAAAGGATAAGAAAGAATGAAGAAACACAACTCACACCTCAAAACGCAAGTAAGATAAAAAGCTAACAAACATGAAATCCTAAGCTATAGATTTTATGTTGTGGCTTATGCCATTTAGGACTGATTGTAAGTAGGATAGAATTTTTTGTTAACAAAGGTGCCCTATAAAAATCTGACAACTATGGCTGGTTTCAAGTAAGTTTTGGCGTGGGAGATCCTTCTCTAAGATGATGACTGGATAGAAAGACCAGGCTTGAGAGCTCTGCTATCAATCCTCTAATCATGTGATCATTTACTTTGCTTCTTCACGGAAAGATGATGTTCAAGAATTGTGTTAGTTTGTTTTTAGTGATTTTGTATAGAGAGTGTGCAAAATGTGAGCTATGGTTCAATTTTTCAACCATCAGCTGGGCATGACTTCCAGCATATAGGTTGCCCACAATTTAGATGAGCTATAATGCAAAAACTCAAAAATGCAAGTGCACAAGTTTTAAAACCCAAAACCACAAATTATATTTGATGAGAACAAATTATGAAGAGGTTAAGGGCATGAATTTCACTAAGTGCAATGTAAGAAAAGAAAGAAGAGTTATTTTTAATCCCAAAAACAAGTGTCACTGAGACAATCAGAAGAAAAGAATATTTCCAGAGAAGAAGCTTAATGTGAACTTGTTTCGAATGAAAATAGACACACAAGATTTTCCCTAGGAATGAACAATGCAAAGAACCCTAGATGGGTCCCACTGGGTGTGCCAAAATGTTTCACCAATAATTTTTACACTTTCTAGGATGAAATAGATAGAAGGTAAAATGGTTAAGGAGGAATACCTATGAGGTGAAGGTGGAAGGTAGAATGTGCACGTTGTAGAATTTTGATCCAAGTTGATTGTGTGAGCTTCCCTTTGGCTAGGATGCATGACCTATATAATAAAAATAACAAGACCACCAAATATTATTACATAGAAAGATTCGAGAGGACTACCTAAGTAAGGCTAGATTCGAGAAGCGTGATGCTTCCTCGAATAGTTTTCAATCCTTTTTTAATAAAATTTAATGTAATAAATAACAGTTCCTATTGTAGTTGATAAGATTGAGATATCTCCTATTAACATATAAAAATTAATTTAACTCAACAGAAATGGTTAGAATTAGATCCAGGATGATTCTTTGGATTGGTTTGTGTCTCGTAGGTGTATCGGAGGTCAGTAGGTGAGGTCTAGGTGAAATTAGGCAAGGTTTTGAGCTTCTTTTGGGAAGTTGTTAACTCCTTGTTAAAGCAAAAATTTATAATCTTAGAGACCAAGATGCTCGGTTGGTTGGTGATGCCGGTATAGGAGATAGACTAATGCTAGTTGGTTAACCGGTGTCAGTAGGAGAAATTTGGTTCCAATGTTAAAATGGGAGTTTGAACCTCTATGTGATTGCACAAAGAGTGAAGGGGGTGTTTATAATGTCGTAATATTTTTAAGAAGACTCGAGATCTCATTGAAAATGATGTTGGAAAGGGTGTAAAGGCTTGGGATGGTTGAATAGTGGGTTAGTGGGAAGAAGGTGATATACGGGTAATGGAAAGAATGAAATACATAAAGAAATGAAAGATATATACTTGAATAAGCACAAATGATAAAATCATAATACTTATTGGGTATGTTGTAGATCCTGTGAGTGGAAGTGGTTGGTGGTTGATTTCATAAGAGATGCATAGGTCTAGTGTCACGGCGTACAATCTGTGTTCTCATGTGAGTATTCCAATGCTCCGGAAGGAGAACCAGGTTGTTTGTCTTGCACTATGGTTGTTTGTGTTCCTCATCCGGATGCAGAGGGCTTGAAGATTCGCACTTAAATCCAATAATGATCCAATGACTGAATTACCAACCCAAATAAATGGTTGTAAAATTATATATAAAGGAATGGATGGTGATTTAGGTGGTACTGACGTCGGTGAGGATAAACCGGCATTGGTTAGGGTGAAATATTTTTATTTACCAAAAATAGGTAGATCTTACCAAATTTGGTGTGCTTTCCTTATTAAGTCAGCTTAGGGAAGTAGAGTTCACTTGAGAGAAGGAAAGAAGATCTTAAAATAATTCCGAGTTAGGTTGAGGAAGAATTCTTAGTTAGTTAGCTCAAGTGGTCACTCATTCTTGAGTGATGACTAAGTGTTGAGAGTGATGACTTGGTCACTTTGTGAGTTGAATTTCCTAGAATAGGTCTAGGGTGTGGTGTAATGATGGGGTGGAGGTGTGAGGATGAAATTAACTTAATTAAATTAATTAATAATGTGAGGATAAATATTAATATGGGATGAAGTGGTCATTATTAGTTAAATGTGTTATGTTAATTAATTGAAGGCGGACAAGGGGAGTGTGACCCAAATTTGGTGTCTACAATCACATCAAATTCTCTTTCCTATACTATGTGTTGTTGATATTCCAAGATGATGAGAAGACCTGTAAGAGACCAAGAAGAAGTATCAAACCCCTTTAAAATAAAATATGCAAATGAATGGGTTAGACTAACCTTAGTTGTTATCGAGAATAGTGGACTTACTAATTGATCATTGCACTATATTTTGGACCTAAATGTGGTTCTAGTGAGTATGTGTGTGACGTGCCCTAGGTGATCTTGTGTCATTCGCACTTTGTGAAGTAGAAATTAATAACTAAAAGTATAAAATGTAATAGCATGTGTGAATGAAAGAGAATAGAATCCTCCCCTATGAAGTGTGTGATGTAGATGTCCTAGCCTTATGCCTTGATGATGGAGCTATGTGGATGCAAGTGATCTCCAATGTAATAGATGGATGGAACACTATGTGATTGATAGTAGTGAATGATGTTAGGTCCTTAATTATAGTCTCATAACTTTATATTTATAGGGTTCTCTTGATCTAATTCCATAATTAACCCCGAAAAGTCTGACCAAAAGAAAGATAAAGATCTAAAATGGATTGAAAGAGCCCAAAAGTGGTGGGAAAGTGTAAAAGGGACCGAGGCACCTGGTGGGATCAAGGTGCCCACAAGAACCTCAACACTAGTGTAGGCACCCCATTTGAGGTTAAAATAACAATAAATGACCGAAACATACTGGGCATATGGATGTAAAATATAGAGAATGACGAAATAAAATAAAACAAGATGGCCAAAAGACAGGGGTTAATTAGTACCTTCTTCACTCAAGAACCTTCTAAATAGTAGTATGAGACCATAACTAAATATTTTCTAAAGTGCATGATTTTGTGTCTACACCACTTAACTCTTTTAAATGAAGAAACCATTCAATATAACCTAGGAATTGCTACCATCATGTGAATGCTTTTGTTGCCTACTTCTTTTATGTCTTCGAGAAAGATGATATTAAACAAGTTATTCATGAATTATCTGATATATTTTCATGGGACTATAGTGATATTTGTGGTATATATCCTTCCGTAGCCATGCACAATATATTCCTCCTCTCAGTGCTAAATTTTTTAGCAAAAAAATTTACAAAATACATCTAAAGGTCGCACTACTATTCAAGGAAGAAATACAATCACTATTTAACGTTGGCTTTATTCGCACTTTGGATTATCTTGAATGGGTGTCTAACATCATTCTAGTTATGAAACCAGATGGCAGGGTCTATTGTTGCATAGATTTTTGTGATCTCAATAAATCTTTTCCCAAGCATAGTTTCTTATTGCATCACATTAACGTCATCGTTGATTCCACTTTGCTAGATACGATATTCTTTCTTTCATATATGTCTTTACTAGTTACAATAAAATTAAAATCAGCCCAAGTAGATCAAGAAACAAATCATTTACTACACCATTGGGAACATTTTGTTACCAACAATCACCGACACATATCTTTCATGACTATATTTGTGAAATCCTTGAGACTTATGTTGATTATATACTTTACAAATCACGACATCATTACACACATACTCAAGATGTATACACACTCTTTAAATTTTTGCGAGAATAAAAGTACATCTAAATCCAAAGAAGTGTGTTTGTGATGTTATAACTGGTAAGATCCTTGGGTATATTATTTCCCAACATGGATTTGAAATTGATCCTAAAAATATCTATGCCATTTTTGACATGCCTCTGCCTCGTAATTTTCTTCAATTACACTCACTACATGGTAAAATCTAGGTCATCCACTGTTTTATTGCACATCTCACTAAAAACACCCAGTCATTCATATGCTTGATGAAAAAGGAAACTAAATTTTTCTAGGTTGATCATTACTAATGGGCATTCAAAGCTATTAAAACATATCTCTTAAATTTGCCTATCCTAGTACCTCCCTACGGTGAGTAGCCTTACTTACTATACATTTCCACTCTATTTCATGCATTAAGGGTCCTTCTAGCACATCAAGATGATTCTCAATGTGAAAGAGATGTATATTATATTAGTCAAACTTTTATCTCATGTGAATGCAATTACAGCTACATTGAGAAATTATACCTTGGCCTTGTCTTTGTTGTAGAAAAGTTGTGACACTACCTTCTTAATAATGAGGTTCATATCATTACCAAAGTAGATCCTCTACGATACCTCTTATCTCACACACATATCTCAAGATGTCTTACATGATGGGTCATGTTACTTACATATTTTGATTTCAAATTCATTCCACAAAAAAATCAAAGGCCAAGTTATCATTGATCAACTAGTTGACGCACCTCTTCCAGATGCATCACCTGTTTGTGATTCTTTTTGAGATGATTTCACTGCTTACACCATTGACACTGACACTTGGACTATGTACTTTGATGGGTCTTGTTTCCTCTCAGCATTAGGGGCTAGAATTGTGTTCATCACTCTACTTGGTGATCATCTCCCATTTTCATATCACTTAGGGTTCTCATGTATGAATAACATTGTTGAGTATGAGGCCCTCATTCTCAGCCTCACCATTTCTTGTAAACTTCTTATTCATAGTATCTACATACATGATTCTTCTCATGTTATTATAAATCAATTTAACATACATATCGAATAAAAGAGGAGCATTTTTTCCCATATAAGAACTTGGTAAAAATAATCATATCTACATTTGACTACTACTCTCTCTATAGTCATTTTTGTACCCTTATAAGAAGAGGAAAATCCCATGTGTGATAGCCTATCTCCCAAGGGCATTGGGAACTCACCCGAGGCATGTGTGAGTGTCAAGCCCCTCCTTTGTGTGAGTTATGTGAGAATGCATAATCTATGACAAATACTTAAATGCAGAAGAATGGAAAAGAACCGTGCAATCATCTTGAGAGCTTATGAGTTTTTATACTAATGCACCCATTCAGACAAGGAAAGCATTAACAAAATACAGATCTGGACCATAATAGAAAGTAAGTGCACAAAGGTTTACATCCATTCGAAATAATATACATAGAAAAATCCATATATATAAGTATAAACCAAGAACCATATATATTCATATTCAACATGTTTGATAATCACATTGCATTCATTGAGGCCATCACAGATCAATATAATAGTGCAGACCAGAGTCATGCATCAGAACTAGACTTAGGTCCCTCATATTACAAAGAAAAACATAGGCCCATCCCCTTGATATTCCATTACTCCTATAGATCTTCTAAACCCAACCCATAGAACACTCCATGATATTTCTCAGAGCTTCACCTCTCATCTATGTCCTCTGCTCCACTTCTTTTTCAACAACGTACCTTTTCTTCTATGGGGTGCTTGTATATATAACCTCAAAAACCACCGCCAAGCCTTTCTAAAGTTATGGATCAGTTTCAAGTGTCCAAGGTGGTCCTCTAAGGAAGCATGCCTCTTTCAGATCCGAGCTCTCCACTCTTCACAATGATGTCTTTCTAGATCCTTCTATCGCAAGGAATATTCCTTTCATGGGCACCAAGTTGCTAGGATGACACCTTATCCACTCTACATACATAGTTGGGTCATGATTTTCTTGTGTATTTCTAGGAATTTCAAATGCAACTAAGTCCCAAAACCCTTACTCTACCTCTCGTGTGCATCATGGGTTATGTTCAACCCTTCTAAAACCTTATCCCGTGTGCCCTTCTCTAACTAGTCCTTACACACCCAAGCACCTTCTTGTACTTATCCAATATTTTAGGGGCCCAACATCACCCCACACTACGCTTGTTCTCTATCCTTGGAAACACTCTTCAATAAAGAAATAAAGAATGGTGGATCCTTACAAATGGTTGGAATGGAAGAATAAATGAATGAAGAGATGGGGAAAAGAATGAAAGAATGGGGAACTTTATTTCTAGAGGAGGAGAGGGAAATCCTTCCCTAACTCTACTTCTAACTTTCCCCAAGTGTTGACCTCACTCTAATCCTGTTGACAGAGGTTCCCTACCAGGGCGCTCACTTCTTCAAAACTTAGTTCCTTCCCCTTATAGCTCATTGTTTCCACAATATCCTCAAGTTTCTTTCCCAAATCCTCAAGTGCGTCCATCCTCTGAGTGATTTAGGGGTACAATTCATTTATCCGGTTCTTGATTGAGCCCCACAAGATCTCAATGGCCTCTGATTTATTTTCTACTTCGAAATAGTATTGTCTCGCTCATCTCAATTTCCTTTTTTATTTTCCCCTGAAACTCTTTAAGCTTTGTCTCATGTGTGGTGACTAGGATGCTTGCCACTCTATCTCTATTGGCACAATTGTCATTAAAAGGAATGATAATCGATCGTACTAAGCCAAGAACATAGATGTTAATCAAACACCACGATGTATAAGATGAAAGCAATTTGCTAGAATAACTTTACATAAAACCTTTACAAATAAATGAGAAGCAATATCATATATTATTATGGAACTCAATGCAATACATTGAGAATGGGCCTTGCTTAAATAGGAAAGGAATAAAAATCTAAGAACCAGGAAAGGTCGTAGATCAAGCCATAAATCAAGAAAATAACTAGTCATCAAAGAACTAGTCAAGACCATAGATTTAGGAGAGAACTAGACATCAAGGATCTAGTCAATACCATAGATCAAGGAAAGAATTATACCTAACAACTAGATAATATCTCATAATATCTAAATAAGATAAAATAAATATCCACACACATAAGTGGGTGAGGATAAAAACAATAAAGGTAAATAAAGTACCTAGGTGAACATGAGCTAAGGTAAATACTTACTCTAACACCCCCCCTCAAGTGAAGCTAGGGGCCAAAATAGAAGTGGCATGTCCATAGTATGAGTCTCGAAAACTAGGCCTGATGAGGTACTCATGTACAATAATTGGAAAAAGGACACCGCAAGGTACCCAAAACCAGTAACAACAAAGTAAAGAGAGTAAAGACCCACTCTAAGGCATCCCAAGAAGCTTGGCTCAAAAACTCATACAATGCTGAAGAAGTTTGGTGTGCACTGTGGTCTTGAATCCACTACTCGATCATAGAACTCAAAAACAACTAACATTGGGCTTCACCAGAATAGCTCCATACAAGGAGACTGTCAACGGAGTGATGTCAAAAGTGCAAAAAAACACCAAACATAATTCGATCAATTGCTGCAAATAGGTGTGCCACGATCCAAGAACAAAAACCAAAGCAACAAGGTAAGGACACAAACTCCAGAGTGTCACGATCTAAGAAAAGCCAAGGTAACAAGGCAAGGACACGAAACTCGAAGAAGCAGGATCAACACCACACCCTCCCATACTACTGAATGGGTGGAGTGACACTAAAAATCTGTATGAGTTGTCAAAACAACTACTCAAACACTGACAAACTAACACTAGAATGCACCAGAATAGATCCCCCATAAGAGATACTGTCAACATGCCAAAAGTGTCAAAAATATAGATACAAAATCTCTCAACAAATAAGAGAGATACACTACACCTGCTAAAGAAAAATGCTCAAAACAAGAAGCATCACAATGCAGAAGGTATAGAAAGTGGAACAAGAGGCTGAATAGTGGAGGAGCCACGCCTGTAGAGTCCTCTCAATGAATACCTATGTTTCCACCACGAATGATTAGATATCCACCCCAAATCAACATGGATGAATGAAGAAGATGCCTGCATATGACTTGGTATAAAAGGCACAATGGGTGCATGCAAAAGAACATCAAAATGTGTGTCAAGTTGATCATGTCTGACAGCTGAAATCTCAGGTTTCTCAAGCCTAAGTGAAGGTGTAGAACTCATGTGTTGCTCATGATCCTCAGAAAGAGTCAAGATAACAAAAAAAAGAGCTCTGTCAATGTGTGTTCCCAATGATGTATCAGCTCGAAAACCAATGTCATGATGAGAATTCCACTTCACACGTGGAATAGAGGAAATAATACCCTATGAATGTTTTCCAATGACTCCACTAGTGAGACCCATAGAATGGATCATGCAAGAACTCTTTGTAGTGGTATGTTACTTAAAAAATCCATGCAACTGAGTAGAAGTAGGATACACAACATGTGGTACTGTAATAGGCACAGATGTGGAAGAGCATGCAGTAATAAGCCTCATAGGTTTAGAAGCATCAAAAACAAGTTCAGGGTTAAAAACTGGCAGATCAATGTCAGTGGGTACAATAGCAACAACTGCAAGTGGACTAGGAGCATGGATATGGTTATCCACAATATGATGGTGATGATGTAGGCTAGCAAGTTTGTTCTGCAGGAGTGTATTATTGTATCCTTATCATGAATGAGTGATTGTAGAAGATAATTTTACTTCTTGAGTGATCTATTTTCTTCCACAAATTTTACAATATCCTCTTGAAGTCCACATACTTCAAAGAAAAGCATATCATTCTCAGAATCCATGATAGGTACAAACTGCAACTCCCAAAAATTTAGGATGTCGAGCTCAGCCGAAATTGCATCCACAATTGATTACAACACTCCTCCATATTTGGAACTTTATAATTATAGTGCAAGTATCATAAGTGCAAGTATCATAATAAATATTTCCAATGGAAAGAGCATGAAAAAACAAGCACTTTTACAAAAATGGAACTCAAAACCGAGTTACCGATCAAAAGTTACAAGCTTTTTAATAGTTTGCTCTATTATTTATTTTAGTTGCCACTAAAACAAAATAAATTGTTGTTGCCTTCACCACACAAATAAAAATAAAGGGGGCTGGAGTTAAGCACTAGCTAGTAGGAATCACAAGCTTTAAGCCCTCATATGACCATACCATATGACCAAGGGCTAAGTATTTTAATGGGTCTCTTCCTATCCTTCTTCCTCAGAATCATGTACTTTGAAAACTAGAGGGTCTTGAGCTTCTTCAGGCTCATCATCATCCTTCTCACCTATGTAGGCTTTCAGATCTTTGTTTCCTCCAAATCCAAATCTACCTTTTCCATCACCTTCTACCTTTTCCTAACTAGTGATTCCAGCATAGGAGATTATGCTCTTTCTTCCTCCTCTCCTGGTGACTTCTCCTTTGTGAGAGGTTCTTCTTGTTATGGAACTTCCTCTTAAGGGTTATTCTCCTTGATTGAGGACTTCTTCCTATGCACATAAGTAATAGGTTTTACGCTGACCTCCAGCGTACCCACCGATTGTGCAGTTTGAACACTTGGTGCCTTTTTCTCCTGCACCTCCTCTCTTTCTCTCTTCCTAGGCGTGGCCTTCTTCCTTCCTGTAGGGTCTTCAAGAATGGAGACATCATTCTCCAAGTATGCGCCTTTTTCAAATTTTGGCCTTATGTGTAGATACACTCTTGTCACGGTCCTCCCTACAATTGGTAGTGTTAGTGGCTTCATCATCTGGACCTCATGGGAGACATACTTCTCCATGTACATGTGCTTCTTGGGGTAGATGAGATTTTTGCACAGCTCTCGGTGGTCCTGATCTACCTCACTAAGGTCAAACCTTAGTCTCTTGGCCTCCTTGAACCTATTTACTCCAGCTTGGAAGTATTGTATGCGGTGAAAGAGAAAGGTAGCTTGCACTAGGGGCTCAATGTCTCGTCTGTCAATTTGAATCTGCCAATGTAGAAATGTTGATATACTACAAATTCTTCTTCTCCATCCATGAGCACTGGCAACTTCTCCAGGATCCTCCATTCTTCCCTAAATGCATCACGCATCCATTTGTACCACTTCTCCAAGCACGCCTTATGAGTGGTCGTCATGGTCTCACAAGTATACTTTGCAAACCTCTTTGCGGGTGATGGGTCCTCTTCTGGATATTCCCAAATGAAATTTTCTTTCGGCCCATCAAGCACTCCAATCTCTAAGAAAACAATTTTAAGGAGGACGTTGCTGAATAGTATCTTCTCGCCCTCCCGTGCTACTAATGATCTCATCTGTGATGAAGGTAGACAAGTTATAGATGGTTCCCTCTGATATCTTCCGGTATACATTTATCCATGCCTTGTTCACTTGGGTCCATTATTCCTGATCATTGAGCTTAGTTACCAAGCGCATGGCCATTCTCATAATAGGGTCTGGAATCTCTACGATGTCAAAGTATCATGAAGCCTTCTTGTAGTCATATGTTACTACTTTGTCTTGTTGATGGCTTCTTTATCTTTCAAGTCATCATCTATACTTTCTCCTTCACAAATAAGGCTTGTAAACTTGGATGTCAATTGTGGTGTTATGCGCATCTTCCACCCCGTGAAATAAAAGTGGTCTTCATGAATGCATGACATCAACCATTGATATAGTCGCTCAAGCTTGTTGAAGTAAGGTAACTCATAAAGCTACAATAGCCTTGCCTTCTCCAATTTGACCTTTACTTCATCGTTGTATATTAGCATGCCTTTCGGTGTCCTCTTGTTGGTTGGGTGAACCAACTCCAAAGCCATCTCCTTCTCAGTTATGTTTTTGCAATGATTATAATCGCTCACAACCATCTTTCGTAGATGTGACTCCCACTCTTTTCCTAGCAATACCCCATCTGGGTACTGCATTTCCACGTACCATTCTTCATTGGTGCTCACGACGGTGGCTATTTGCTTTCCTTTTCCCTTTCCCTTTTGTTTCTTGGGTGAGATGGTTGCTTTCTTTGGTGCCATTTTTCTGGTCGGTGTTAACACTTAAAAATCCTTCCCCTTGCTCTACTCTACCACTCTGTCCAATCCCAAAGCTCAACCTTGCGAAGAAACCCTTCTAACTTTGTGCCCTAGCCACCAAACCCTAGCTGGAAAAATCCTTCCACAAGACAATGCTTCCTCAACAAATTTTCCCATGCCCATGTACTCCTTCCACACTGGTTTGTAGATCTACCCTAGTCACACACTTTAGATTTCTCGATTCTTCTTCACACAACTCTTTGGATGCCCTAGTTCGCAAGAGCTTCTTTCAATTCGTAATCGCAAGGTAAAATAATGATGTGCCCGACTCCTTATTTATAGATTTTCCTTCTTTCCAGCATTAAATGTTATGCCACCTACCACCATACTTAACACTAAATACATATTTTTCCACTAAGCCATCCTTAAGCACCCTTACTCACTCACCCAATCCTATGTGGAAAACTTTACAAACTTTTGACGTCAAACAACACAACCTCGACATAAGACTCTTACGCACACGTCAACAGTGCCAAAGGTACTTCTTTTCTTCACCTGATTTTTGCTCTCACCTACCTCATGTTGTTCCTACACTCTTTATCCTTTATGTAAGTGTTTTATGCAAAGCCTTTTTAACACCATAATCAAATATCCATTGTTTCCTCATGTGTTTTCTCCACCTTACATGCTTCCTTCTCTTGGGTCACTCAACTTGTATTGCAAAAACTATACTTTGCATCACTCCACCCCACACTAAAACAAATGTGTGGTCCTCTGCACATACACAACCCTGGAAAAATAATGTGGTTACCGATGCAAAAGGTGAAAAAATTAAACAAAAAGAAAGGAACAAGAAACGAGAAAGGGAAACAAAATAAGGAAAAAGAATAAGGGGAAATTTTAAGCTAACTGGCAATACTACCTTATTACAAACACCAAGAAGACTTATTTATAGTAGGGCTTCAACCTACTCCCATTGAAGTGTCCTGGTAATCTCGTCCCATCCAGCGCTTACAACTGGCATGTGCTTGAATCAAGGATGTACGAGATGATGTAAGGGCCCAACAAATGGACTTTTAGCTTCCCAAGATGGTGCGAAACTTAGAATCATATAGAAAAACCATCTTCCCAACCTCAAACTTATTGTTCTTGATGTGACGATCATGTCATGCCTTTTGTTTTGTTTTTTCATTCTTCTGGCTCCACTTGGCGAGTGATCTGTCTTTTGTCCAACTACATTAATTTGTCAATCCTTTCTTCCAGCGCTTGCTCATCAGCTAATCCTCCTATGCATGCTATATGCAACAAAGGTAACATGAATTCAACTAGTAGGATAGCCTCCACGCCAAACACTAATTGAAATGGTGTGGCCTTATTTAACCTCTTGTAGGTTGTCTGTATGCCCAAAGAATGGTTGATACTTTATCATCCTAATCTTGTCTACAAACATCACAGATATTAGTTAATGTGTGACTAAGTATTTTGTTAAATGCCTCAATAGTTCCATTTGCTTGAGGGTGATAGGGGGTAGTCTTGTGATGGGCCACCATAAATTATGATAATGAATCTTGACCGTCTCATTGAGAAAGTGCATACCTCTATCACTTGTCAAACTTAATGGGAATCCATACCTATTGATTATATTTTCCCATAAAAATCTAGTAGTCAGTAGACACCGCATCATCCTTTATAAGTGTTGCCTCCGTCCACCGTGTCAAATAATCGGTATAATTGATGATATACCATGAACCAGTCCTTTGCACTACTAGCAAGATTGGTCCTACAAAGTCGATAGCCCATTTCTCAAATGGTTCAATGCTAGCTATCAGTTGCAAGGGAATTTCATCTCTCTTTCCAAGTTTGCCAAGGTGTTGGCAATGGTCATAGGCCTTACAAAACTCAATACAATCCTTGTAGATGGTTTGCCACCAAATCCCCACTAATAAAATCTTCCATGTGGTGGAATTTCCTACATAGTGTCCCCCTACAATTCCACCATGCACTTCCTCTATAATTTCCACGTGCTCATGCTCCAATACGCATTAGCACAGAACCTCATTACAACCTAACTTATACAGGTGTTCACTAATCAACATGTAAGGTATGGCACGTATTACTAACTGCTTTCTCTCTAGAGCCTTCATCCCTTCCAGTGCCACACCTGTTTTTTAGAATATTGTGATATCTTCCAAGTCTAAGGGTGCGCGTTACAACCTAAATAGTTGTGCGTCCATCATGGTATCCTTAATGCTCTATGCATCCTCCCCGAGTTAATCCTTGATAATTGGTCGTCTGAACTAATTTTTCCCGGTTTCACGACCACTATGAACTCAAATTCTTGAAATAATAGGACCCAATGACATATGTGCCCTTGTAGAATGGGATTATTTACCAAGTACTTCAATTCCATGTGGTCTGTGTAGAATACAAAATTTGGCAGCGAGATACTACAAACTTATGCAATGCATAGATCATAGATAATGCTTCACGCTCAATAGTTGTGTAATTTTGTTTTGTTGGTGTTAACTTTCTACTTACAAAGCACAAGGGATGATCAACAATTCCCTCACTAGGTTGTGCTAGCAATTCTCCCATAGTTGTCCTTGAGGCATCAACAGCACATGGAAAGGCTTATCCCAAGAAGGAAAATGTAGTATGGGCGCCATAACAAGCATATCTTTCAAAGTGTTAAATGCCTTCTCACATTGCACCTCTTCCCAATGAAAGGAACTTTTGTGTCTAAGTTATTCCTCCAAGGGCATGGTGATCTTGGCATATCACTTGATGAATTTCCTAGAATACCTTGTATGCCCTAGGAATCCACTCATTGTGCTCTGATTAGTAGGCTCCCTAATCCTAAAATAACTACAACCGTAGCGGGATCTACTAAAGCAAACCTTCTTTACTTATAATGTGTCCTAATAGAGTTCCAAATGGAGTAAAGCAAGACACATTTCTTAATGTTAAGGGATATCCTTAATTGCTGACATCTATCAAACATTAGCCTTAAATTTTCACAATGATCTTTCACCAATCCATACATTGTCCAATCATCCAGGTAAACTTGGAGAAACTTATGGATGAAGTCCTGAAATTCTTGTACCACGATGCATGAGAACACAAAGCAAGTGCATTCTTTAATCAAAAGGTATAACCGTGTAGGAAAAACTTCCCCATTCATTGGTGAAATTTGTCTTTCTCTAGTATTCTTTTACAATCCTGACTTTGTGATACCCTAAGAACCCATACATGAAAGAGTAGACTTCACGCCTAGCTACTCCCTCCAAAATTTCTTCAATAAAAGGGTTGGGAAAGGATCGATGACACACACCGTATTGGATCCCCGTAGTCAAAACAGATTCTTATCCTACTATCCTTCTTGATGTTGATAACCATTGGGATTATCCATTCTTATTCTTCCACTTGGGTTCAATGATACCGATGCTATCATCTTTTCTATTTCTTCCTTGACTCATATGCGCAAGTTCATATTCATCCGATAAGGCCTCTTCTAAATTGGGCATGCACATTCCTTCAACTTTATCCTCATCTCTCCCAAGGAATGTTGGATGCATTTGAGTTCATGGTACTGCATGGGAAAAAATCCTAGAACTCATGTAACAGATCAATGATCTGTGAAACTTCCTTCTCCGACCAATAATCTCGATGATAGCTTCTTTAAGTTCTACCTCAACCAATGGTAGCCTTGTTTTTTTTCAAGGGCTCATAGTAGGTGCACGCTTGCTCATCAATTCTATCTATGACTTCACCTATACCCTCTGAATCGTTAACATCCAAAGTCTCCATCTCTTCTTCATCTATTACATAGACCATCTTTCCTTTTTCTTTTTCCATGCATCCACATTCAAGCTTTACTTTCTCTTATTCTTCTTCATTGAGGCGTGTCTCCAAATGAGGCTCACCTAGCATCTCTAGTATCCTATCCTCTACCATATCACTATCTCCCATTGTAAGGCAATTGATTACTTGCAATGCCTTATCCACCAATGGCTTGGTACTCCTATACTCAAAAGGTTGAATGAGATCAGCCTCTAACTCCTACCAATTTTCTATTTGACTACGTATCTCTGAATGAATATACCATACACATGCATAGCCTTATAAGGTGAAATATAACTTATGCACCCATAACAAAGGTGGTAACACTTCTGCACTCCCCATCCAAGCCTTCTAACATGCTTGGATATGAAATGAAGTGGCCTCTTTACCATGGTAGTCTTGTATGACTTTTGGTATGTTGCTTCAGGAGAATCTTATAAAAATGTGATTCTCACCTCACGCCACTCTAGGAGGCTCTCCCGATGTGTGGCCCACTAGCTCATTTTAGTTCCAAGTAGGTTGTTGTTAATAATTCCCTCCTCTCATCCTCATTTTTCCACTGAGCTTCCATTTCTCACAAGAAAATTTCAGGATATGCTCCCCAAAGTAACTTGCCAACATATTTCCTCCTAGGCACCTAAGTGAGCATGCCTTTGTTACCCTTGTTACAGATCCTCTCAATTGTTGCCCAATTAACTCATAAATCTCATTCTCCCAATTGTCACATGCCACACTAGTGGTATCACTCAAGGACTGAGCATCTTCAAATTGGATGACTCCCTCTATGGGGTGAATTATCTCAGGATCTCTTATGGAGTGCATATAGATTCTATCAAGGAATTTTTATCCTAAGGGCTCAATATAGGGTGCTAACTTCCCATTTGTTAAATGGATGACCACCCTTCCCTCCTTATTCTCAAAGATAATGTACCCTTTGTTAAACCATAGGTTGGAGTTTTTCTTGTAACACCATGGGTGCCCAAGCAACGTTGGAAAGTTTTCTACCTCGGTGAGCACTAAGACTTTGAAGTCTCAAATGAACTGGTCCTTTGAATGATGATAGTTGCATCCTTTAGAACTCTAATGGGCACTACCTTAGTATTGTTTTCCAGATATAGCACATTCAAAGATGGCTGCAGCGTGGGCCTTCCCATATGATGTTAGGCATCTAAGGTAAGAACATTGACCTCTACTCCCATGTCGATGAGAATATTTTGCTCAAAATCCATCCATCAACAACTGAATTCAAAGTAATCTCCTTATCATAGTCAAGGCTATGAGGAGGAAGGTTTGCATGCAAAACCTTCCTTTCACACTCTACTCCAACGTGTGGTACCTTCTCTCTCATCCATTCTCCTAGTAAGGGAATAATATTCTCTTGCCTTAACATCCTACATACTTCCTTGACCTCATCCAGATCATCCTTTGGAACCTCGACATTCTTCCTTTGCTCCAACTACTTTGATTGCTCCTTCAAACATTGGATCTCCCCTTGTAAACTTTGAATCATGTCCATAGTCTCTTGATACACTTCTTTCTAATGAGCAGGGTCTGGATACTTTTCATGTATTACTTCCTCTCTTGAAACTAATGTCCTTTATATTGGTATCTCTCTACTGCGCGCATGGCCTCTACTCACATCATCACTTGCATATGTTCTATCCCTAACTCACACACCACTCTTAGCATCCACTGTGAATCAGCCTTCTTGATGCTTACCATCCCAATGCACCTTTGTCTTTCTGGTTTTTCTGGTTCATATGCTCATAAATTTTTGGACACTCTTCACACTTGTGTTTTTCCACACCATGAGCATTGTAGAATGAGATCAGGACACTCACATTTTTAATGCTCTCGTGGATCCACAATTATAACAAGTTACTTGAGGGAACTCACTTGGTCCTCCACCGCGGTTACTAAGACCACGAAATCCTCTACGAAAAATTCTTCCACTCATTCTTTCATCTACGTACCCTTCATAATGATAGTCATCATCCTTTAAACTACTTGCAAGGCTATTCGGCACACACCAAGATCAATAGCGTCATGGATTTGATCAATCAATCTATAATCCTTAGTATCATGGGTCGTAGAGATACGAGATCTTACAATAGCAAGAAAAATTCTTATGAATTACACGTAGGATCGAGAGGCACACCTTCTTACATCATGATCCCCATGGAAAATCTCACAATCTCCACATAGCACTCACCAAATTCAGGCACAACTATCCTTTGTATTTCCCTTCACTTCACAATCTGCACACCCAAAGCCCACTACGAACCTCATGGGCTAAGTTTACGATAGCTTTTCCAACTACTTGGCCATTGCAGCAATTTGAGCCTCCAGGAAAGGAGTAACACTAGCATCTATGCTTCTAATAGCTTTAACGCGTGGTTATGTGAAAGTCTTATGTGACATATCCCTTCTAAACGGTGTTATCAATCCTCCGAAAAACCATTAAGCATGTTGATAAGGATGAATTTCATAGGATAGTTTAGATAAGAGAGTCTTGAAATGTGTGTCATACTCCCGCACACTCTCTACCATTCCCTATTGGATCTCCTTCAGAGCGTTGATGCTCTTATGCTCAAACTCTGGAATATGGAACTTTGTTAGGAAGGCATTCTTCAATGTAGTGTAGTCTACCATCATCTAATGGGGGTCATACTTCCTATACCAACTATGCATGCACCCTTGCAATGTTGTTGCAAATTGGCTTGCCTTCCTCTCTAGGGTAGTGGTCCCCTTCACGGGCTATAGTCACTCACACTTGTGCACATGCTCTACAAAGATCTTCATACCCCTATGTCTGGTTAGTGTAAATACATCTTGAAAAACACTTGGAGAGGTGGTTGGGTCCTTTTGCTCCCGATCCGAGCCTTGGTTCCCTCTAGTGTTTCCTACTCCACTAGATCCACTAAATCCACTAGGTCATGTTCCTCTTAACCCACCAGATCCACCAAATTTGTCACGCCTAGTGTTCCCAATGTCTCACCGAAGTACACACCAATGATTTGTGATATTGTTCCACTTCTACCAGGTAGTATGTCACACGCCACTCCTAAATGTGATACCTAATCCTTGTGTACTTGCACCTTGTCCAAATATTCCTCCAAATACGAGAATGTCTTGCACATCCATGGATGTTTCAAATGAGAAATTATATCTCCTGGGCACAGATCGGTTACACCTCTTGATATCAATTGGGTTAACAATACTTCTCCCTTGATCTATAAAACTAAGCGTCAGGGGTTGTTCACCAGGTGGGTTCATATGCGCACCAATGGATCTCCTTTCTCCATGCAATGAACTCTCATCAGAAGATTAAGGGGCTTATCTCCACACTTGTTAAGATGGGGTAGCATAGACTACTAAGGTTCCACGCCCTCTGAATGAACCTCAACTCTTTCCCACAACATCTACCTCCATATATCCATCACACTTGCAACCTTGCATTGTCTAGTCATCTCCCTTTCAATGCTTCACTATACTTGAGTCATCTCTCCTCCCTTTCCTTCTTAGCCACAATGTCTGCCATCTTCCTCCACCCTAGCTTCCTCACCCAGCACTTAGAGAAGCTTAGCCATCAATAGGAAATGCCTCTAAACTCAAAGTAATGACCAAGAGCTTCATAGGTAAAGGAATAGCATGAAAAAATGATCCTCTGGGCTCCCTCAGAAACTCTAACTCAACAACTTTTGGGAAATAATACGTAGAAATGGTGTATTCAATAGTATAACCAGTCAACACTCCCTTCCACCAAAGGTGATCAACAAAGATGCGCCCAAGTCGATCTGCATCCTGCACCTCTAATAGTCATCTTGGGTCCATACACATGATCTATAATACCAACTTGATCTGGATGTGTATGTTAAAAGCCATTCATACAACTCTACTCAGAAATAATAGAAGAATATCTCATACAACTCATGGTAGAGATTCTCTTCTACCCATCTACATGCATCGAACTCAGGTCCAATTTTGAATCTCTAAGAAAACTCATCCTCTATGCTCTTGAACCATGTTTCAACACTTTCTAAGGTCAAACACTCTATCATCATGCATTACAGGGACAAATATGCATGTCATTTCTCATAACAACTTTGAAAAGAGGTCCCGGAAATGAAACCAAGATGTAGTCATTTTTATACCCTTCAAAGAATAGGAAAATCCCATGCGCATCGGCCTATCACCTAGAAGGCGCTAGGTTCTCACCCGAGGCATGCGCGGCCTTGAGCCCCTCCTTTGTATGAGTTTTGTGAGAATGCATCATCTATGATAGATACTTAAATGTAAAAGAATGGAAAATAACCATGCATTCATCTTGAGAGCTTATGACGAGTTTCTAGACTAATGCATCCATTTAGACAAGGAAAGCATTAATAGAATATAGATCTAGACCATAATAGAAAGGAAATGCACAAGGGTTTACATCCATTCACAAATAATATACACAGAATAGATCCATATAGATATAAGTATAAACCAAGAACCACATATATTCATATTCAGCATGTTTGATAATCACATTGCATTCATTGAGGCCATTACATATCAATATAACAGTGTAGACCAGATTCATGCATCAAAACTAGACTTAGGTCCCTCATATTACAAATAAAAACATAGGCCCATCCCCTTGATATTCCATTACTCCTACAGATCTTCTAAACCCAACCCATAGAACACTCCATGATATTTTTGTAGAGCTTCACCTCTCATCTCCATCCTCTACTCTACTTCTTTTCAACAACACACCTTTTCTTCTAGCAGCGCTTATATTATATAGCCTCAGCAACCACCGCCAAGCCTTTATGAAGTTATGGATCGGTTTCCAAGTGTCCAAGGTGGTCCTCCAAGGAAGCATGCCTCTTTTAGATCTGAGCTCTCCACTCTTCGCAATGATGTCTTTTTGGATCCTTCTATCACAAGGAATATTCCTTTCATGGGCACCAAGTTTCTAGGCTGGCACCTTATCCATTCTACATGCGTAGTCAAGTCATTCTTTCCTCGTGTGCTACCAAGAATTTCAAATGTGGCTAAGTCCCAAAACCCTTTCTCTGCCTTGTGCATGTGCCACAAGTTCTGTTAAACCCTTATAAAACCATGTCTTGCATGCCTTCACCTTATGCGCCCCTTCTCCAACTAGGCCTTGCACGCCCACGTGCCTTCTTATACTTAGATAATATTTTAGGGGACCAAAATCTCACTTTGATATCCCACCAAAGAAAATTTTCATGCAGATGATATGGCTAATGTGGCATCACTCATTCTTATAGAATTTGGGTAAAGTTACCAAATTAAATCAAGGAAATAATAATTGTATATTTCTTGTCTGAATCAAATGGGTCTCGTATACAAAATAAATAGGCCAATAATCTCCTATATTTTAGGAGTTTTTCTCAACAACTAAAACACCCAAAAACTCCATAGCAAAGTGATTTTTACTCACGTAACAATACACTCTCTAAATAACATGAGTTGTTAATAACAACTCATTTACGTATTAGTGAATAATTACTCATGTAATTATTTATATTACAATATATAATATATGTGAACACTAAACATGATTTCCTAACATTCCCCCCCTTATTGTTTACATGGGAAGAATCACACATGAAAAAACTAGAAACATAATTGTTATGCCTCCGCATACTTTTAGGTCTACATACTAATGGCTTGGATCTTCACGCACATGATCACCTCTGCAGTTCACCATCTGGTCATGATCACCTCTTCATGTGAATCTATTCATTGGTTGATCGCCTTCAAATGAAGTGTTGAAGTTAGAGAACCATATGACAATCGGAGGAGCACCACAAATCGGTTTCCCTCCTATACAACTGTTCACATATTCTAAAATGCGGACCTTACGCATTTCAATCATAAAGAGGATTGAAACCACACACCACTCGAAGAAAACAACTGAAATCTTGAAAATAATTCACAACATATTCTATAAGAATCACAATGTTCTTAATTGTAGCCATTGTTGTCAATCGCTTGCCACTCAATCTCAAACAACATAGGAAATCGCCACTATCATCGAAGTTTCCTTTGAATTTATCCATTTTAGGTGGAGAATGGAAATGGAACATTGGTGAAATTTGTAGAAATTAATCTGATCTAATACAAAGAATCCATGAAATAGCTACACAGACAATAATTGAAATCAACAACTCTATATTATATTTTTATTATATGTTCACTATTTCATTACACTCCATTATATAGGAGATGTAAAATAACAATCCTTACAACAACATTTGTCTTCATATACAACCATACACCCATATGGTTTCAACCTCTCACCAATATAATAATAAAACAATACTAATTGTTTTATTATTCTAACTTACTAACTTACCACATACTAACCACATTTTACATTTACATAGTAAATGTACTTTCACTAATTTACCATAATAATAATTACACATGTAATTATTATTCACCCGTACATACAAATGGAGCACTAAGATATATTTCCTAACAAAATTTTCCTCCCCACAATTTGAAATTTCCATTTATTCACACAACTAGGAACATAGAAAAGCAAATCAAATCAAACTGAAAAAGAGATGCCACCATACCAAAATGCAGCCCCATCGTTGTCGACTGACGAGAGGCATTGATCACCCTCCTTCCTATGTTTCCTCCAACCTCCAATGAATGACATTGCTAACTCATCATAATGTGAACATGTTGCTCAATAATTTCCATTGGACGTCGGGTAACACCGAAAATGCATCCGTGAGGCAAATTTTTACAATTTTTGACATTGACATGATGAGGCTCAAAAGAGGGTATTTTTCAAAATTGTTATTTTCTCCCAAAATTATAACCAATGCAATGGGAATGAAAAAATAAGCACTTTTGCAAAAAAAGGTGCTCAATTTCGAGTTACCGTGCAAAAGTTATTGAGGATACAATTTCCCATAAAAAGACCCAATTTAATTAAAATTAGATCAACAATTAAAACAATTTCTCCAAATGGAGATAAAATTTATCATGTGACCACTTGTTAGAACTAGGAGGAAATGAGGATTCTAAAAACATCAAAATATTGAAGAACTGGTGTCGGAAAAATATTAATTTGGTCAAAAACGTAATAATTGCCCTTAAAATGCAATTATTAAACATAAACTATAGAAAAATTTTAAAAAATAAACTATAGTCTTTGCTAAATATTAAAAATATTAGCCAATCAAAATGGTTGTGTAAAAACTCACGACTGATTTTGAGTTGAAGTGACCCGATAGCGATTTGTTCATAACTTGAAAACCAAAGCTCCGATTTGTAAACTGTTTAATGTGTTGGAAATTTAGTTTCAAGATCTTGGCAATGGTATCAAAAAACTTTACTTTCATCATCTGACCTAAAATTTGTTCATGACTGAGTTGGATGTGAATTTGGATCTTTCTTAATGCCTAAAACTTCTTGAATGATTCAATATTGATGAAAATCATTACATGCAAATTTATGAATCATATTCCATAAGGCCACGGTCTGCAAAACTCCTTGTAGATCACACTATACTAATATTTAAATTGATTTACAAATTTCTTTCAATGGGAAAATAGCACAACATCACTGCCCCTTGAACAATATTAGTATTCCATGATATGTACATGAGAAACCTGCTCTGATACCAGATGTAGAATTTGGGACAAGTTACATAATTAAATCAAGGAAATGATAATCGTATATTTCTTGTCTGAATCAAATGGGTCTGCATATAAAATAAATAGGCCAAGAATATCCTATATTTTAGGAGTTTGGCTCAACAACTAAAACACCCAAAAACTCCATATCAAGATTGATTGTCACTCACATAACAATACACTCTCTAAATAACATGAGTTGTTAATAACAACTCATTTATATATTAGTGAATAATTACTCATGTAATTATTCATATTACAATATATACTATATATGAACACTAAAAATGATTTCCTAACAATTCCCAAGATATCACCGATCGATAGTCCACCGTCATCATTCGACACTTAGGTCATCCCTCTCTTGATAGTCCGCCATTTCAATCATGTGTTATAACACGTAGCAATAACCATCATGAATGGTTCACTTAAATTTATAACTTTCTATATTGACAAGCTATTCCTAATGGCTTTCAACCTCATAAATCTCTCTATTTGCCACACGAGACCACATTATATGTAATCATTGGTTCTTCATTATTCAAAATATCATTTGATGGTTGTTTCTTTGCAATTTTTAGGACTAGACGACATCTCCATGGTTTTTTCTCGCATTCATGATAGTATATGTGGTGGTCAAGATTACTTAGGAAAATCCATGGCACACAAGCTTCTATGCCATGGTTATTATTGGCCTACTATGGAACAATATTTTTTAGAATATGAAAAATATTGATATAAGTTTCAAAAACATATCAAACTCCATCATGTGCATGCATATGACCTCTATCCTATTGTTCCATCATGGCCCTTTTCCTTATGGGGTTTTGATCTCATCTAAAAATTAGTCCTGGATTGGGTGATGTTCATAAGTTCATCATTACTGCTATGGAATACTTTACTAAATGGTTTGAAGCCGCACCTTCACTAACTACCATGGGTCTTGACATTTTTGTTTTATTACTACCCATAGCATTACATGCTTTAGCATTCCCTCTGCCATTATCACTGATAGTGTCTCTCTTTCAAAAAATAAGGATGTTAAGCTCCTATGTGCCAAATTCATGATCAACTAAACATTCTCCACTCCTATTATCTACAAGGAATGACCAAGAAAAAGCCACAAATAAAAATTGTACAAATATTATGTAAGACTATTGATACTAGTGGCAATGATTGGCACAAACAAATTCAATACACTCTTTGAGCTTACCACACTAGCGTGCACACCCCAAAAATGCTACACCCTTTTTCACTCATTTATAGTTCTAAAGTAGTAATCCCCTTAGGTCTAGAAATACCCTCCTTGCAGGTATCACTTAAATGCATTTTCAAATATAACGAATATCATGAAAACCGGCTCCATGAGTTTGAGATTCTTGACACTCACTGAGTGCAAACTCTCGAACACCTCTAAGTATATCAAGATTACATTTTACAAGCTTATAATAACAAAATTCATCCACATGAATTCAATATTGGTGACCTTTTATTAAAGGAAAATCAGAAAAACACAACAGCCGAATCCCATCTCAAAGGAAAATTCAAACCTAATTGGCTCAAACCCTATGTCATCATAGACAAGATAGGGGGTGACATCTATCATCTTTCCACTCACCTTGGCAAGCCACTCAAAACCCCACTCAATGTCACACATCTAAAGCTCTACTATGCATAAACATATTCAATACCCTATGACATACTCTTGTGTTAAGGTTCATACTTGACTATTGAGGGAATACTACATCCATAAACCTCACACACTACACATTTCACACTTTGTGCTTCACAACGCATCTTTCTAGAATTCCCTTCTCACACATCATTCTAATCTATAATGCACTCTAGTTCCACGGATCATACTTGACTACTGAGGATATAAATATGAAATGAACCTCACCTCTTCTACACCTCATGCTTTGTACTTCATGATACATCTTTCTAGCATCTCACTTTCAAACCATTTCATGATGATGCACTTTTTTTCTATGTTTCATTCTTGATTGTTGAGATGTATTTTACAAATGAACCTCATCTCACACTCATCCACATCCATTGGGGGACATGCTCCTCCTATCACATTCACTATGCATACCATGCCATCTCACTCATACACATCATACTACATATTTTATTTGCATTTATTTTTCTTGATTATACTTACATTTACACTTTTTTTCCCATGGTAGATGGATAATTAGTATGTTGATATCTTCTCTATATACACATGCATGTTAACTTGGTATTTAGTTGTGAATGCAGACTTCCTACATATCTTTACATGTGAGATGATGTTTGGCATTGTACCTCTTACCAGATCCCATCAATGATCTTTGGGGCATCTACATCTACTTTCTCACAAATTATAGGTGTTATCGTTTCATTATTTACTACTTTTACTCCCTAGCATGCTAATTTCTATTGATACATACACGCTTTGACATAATTTTCATATTTCTAACATGCTTTAGAGTGCTTCATATCCATCATTTGCTTTGCAAGACTACTTTCCACCATGGTTTTTTGTTATAGTTTTATTTTCATTGTTTTCATTATATGTTATTGTTTGTAGGCTATGCCCTTTGTCTTATATGCACATTGTATGCTTTTGGCCACTTCGGCCTTGATTATCTTGCGATATTGTGAGCAATGTCCCATGTATGAAACCCACTTTTTATAGTCTATCTTTTCTTCTTTCTTGCTTGATTGCACATTGTATTCTACTTGCATACTAGATTTGATTGCATTAACACGTGTTACTAACCTTCTTTTTTGCATGTGTGTTGGTTTCTACCATGCACATTCACTCCTCTGAAGGGTATACAATTCAAATCAATTTTTGGTCCTCTCCTTTGGACCACATGCTCCTATTAGCATCGCATGTACCCCAAATGAGGGGGAATACATCGAGTGAATAATTCACCTTATACAACACTTAGAGATATATCTCGGATATGGATAGTATGGAATAAACACAGGATACAGATATAGAAATGGCTTAGAATTTGACTTGGGTCCTCATTTAACACAAAAACCACATCCGATTCAAACACTAGTGTCAGGCACTCCCGACCTCCACCGGGTACCTAGGTCCTAGGGGTAGATACAACTACTTTCTTATATTAGCATAGTTCACATCAATTCACTTATCAGTTTTGAGTACAATAATAGTCCTCTAGTAATAAAAATGTATTCTATATCCATTGTAATTGGTAGAATTCAAAACTAATTCAAAACTAATTCGGTATAACTCTAAACAAAAGAGTATCACACCATCTGTAGTGGTGTATAATTGAGAAGAAATCATGGAAGGAGAGTAACACTAGACCTCTCTCCTATAGTGCTGAAAGTTTTTAAAAAAAAATTAAAAGAGAGGGAGCAGTTAATAGAGTTGGCAGGAGTTGATGGGAGGCACGTGAAGGCACATGAGTAGATGTGGGGAGAGTAGATATCGAGTATGACAGGAGTGAATTGCTTAGAAAAGTGCATATAATGGAGCAGGTGGGGCACATGGACAGCTCAACCTCCATTATAATTTGTCACGTCCCTTCATATGCCTGTAGAATGTGGAAACATGCGTAAGACAAGTAAACTGTTCACCAAAATTTTTAGAAATAATCAAGGGCTCGTGAAATGCAATGACTGCAGGATATACACAGAATGGGTTTGGGTATGGGGCAGGCTCATCTCTACTTGACACATGGAAGGGTGCATACAGAGCTCCAACTGGATCAGTTTACTCCCGACTTGTGCGCCAAGTTGAGGTTTTATCAGATGCTACAGTTAGAAGCACTTGGGAAGACGGGAGTGAAAAAAATGTGGAGGCATGCGTTTGGCATGTGAACTGTGCACAAAAATGCCTAAAAACAATAAGGCCTTTGGTCTCCAACCTGATCAGTTTACATTGCCACGTATTCCTAGCCTGCGCTAAAAAAGAAGATTTTGTTAGGTGTTGTAGTTGCAAATGCCTAGCGATGTGTGCATGTAAAGAGAAGGGCAGTACAGAGATGGAATCAGTCTTAGAGAGGTACAAATTTCAAATCCTAGGTATACTGGTCTAAATATTATATCCTTCTGAGAAATTCATGTTTTCTCATATTCATCTAATGCTTTTGAAAGTTTTGTTTCACGCAAATGGAGTCAAATCTTCCCTTTTCTACGATGTTGATACAACAAAAACAACCTTTCACACCAGTGGCTCTCATTAAATCTTGTCCAGATGCAATATATTTTGCATTGGACACCATGACATCCTCTCAATGGGTCTTATAATTTGGAACTCCAGTCCACAAATAGTAAGGAAGCTTGTGCGGTGTTCTTGAATTGGTTGTCGATGGAAATAGAGGACAACAACTTGTCATACGTATTGTGCTACGATAAATCTAGATGATTCCAGGTAGTACATAGTTGATGGAAGGAACAAATTAGTTATAGAAGTTAAGGAAGGTAGAATGTAGAAGTGGAAAAGGCACACCAAGAGAAAATGACAAGGAAAGGCTTTGATGAAATTCAAAAAATATAGTTCTACTGGAAAAAGGAAATTGAAAAAAAGATTAACTTGTTTAAAGGTCTTGTCAAGAATAAAACAACTTGAGTCAGATGTAGCATGTGTTTCCAATCAAATGCTTGCATTCCTTTCAGATGAACTATTATCATCAAGAAAGGAATTAAATGCTAAAGTGCATTATTTGAACTGTGAGGAACGTAGGATCAAAGAACCACAATATAAAAAAGGATCATTCTAGATAGAGGGAGAGATCATATCAAGGAACTGAAAATTCAATTGAAATTACCCTCAATGAATCTTGAAAGCAAAAGGGTCTAACTTCTCAATTCAATTTCCATGAAGGAGGAACATAAATCTATGTATGGATTTCTTAGTCATGCTGACTATCTTGAGGGAGCTCCAAACTTTATTTTCCAACACCATTTAAACATGTGGTTTTATTGTTGGTTTAGTGCAAAATGGGTTCATTGGGAAAGCTTGAGGATTTCGAGAAAAGGTGAAATGGTAAAATTGCAGATGCTCATGATCTGTTCGACAAAATGCTTAAGGGAGATGCTGATCTAAATCCTGTGGTTTCGACCGGCTTCATTCCCAGGCATGGTTCATCTCCCCTTTTCTTTCATAACTCTTGTACTTTAGTTTTCATTTGCAACTTAATATAATTTTAAAATATTAGGATTATAATACATTTAATTATTTTTATATTAACTTGTTGCAAAACAATAAAATGTCATGTCGTAACTCACGAAATCAAAATAACCCTTTTGTATTAAACCATGAACTTCAACCTCATTCTGAGGTGATTTAGAAAACTTCCTACCCAACTAGATTACTACAATATTGTTTTATCGACAAGACGAAATTGACTTCCCAGTAAAAAAATGTCGACCATCTCCTTGTTTAAATAGATAATTTTGCATTTTTCGAAGACTCATTAAGTACCCTTCGTAACTCTGAAAATGGGATGTTAAGCTTCATTTGTGTACCTGGTTATGTGAGGAGTCACCTTAACCTTTGGTTTGACCCCGAATGAACATTTTTGATATTTTTGATGCCCTACTGGGAGCAGTGTTACACCGTTTTGTAGTTGTAAGAAGCTACTAAAACTATAAAGTTGGCTTTCATTTTGAACCACCATTTGAAACCTGGATAGAGAATTTATTATCCATTTTCGCAAACCTCTAGTGTTCTTGCTAGAAAATTACATGGAACATTCAGTTTGGGGAAAAACACTTTTCTGTATAGTTTGGCAAAGCCATTTTGTAGGCCTCTTGTCGCAGTTTGACGAGGTCAAACTGGACTAATGGTAACTTGTCACTCCAGAAAACTTGTCACCATTTGAAAATGGTTTTCTAGTTCTTAGTCCCATCAACTCTGATGAATTATCCTTATATAGGGAACTTGTAGGAAGTTTCTCGTTGCGTGTTCATCCATCAAACGTCAGTTTGGACATGGTTTACTAATCCCTTGAGCTAACTTTTAATCATTTGCAACTAGGTCAATTATGACCAATGGCCCCGAAAAACTAGCCGCCAAACGTAAACCATTCACCGCTTCCCAATTTTGTCGGGCTTATGAACTCTCGGTATATAAGTGGACATGTATAAATTTAATCGTGGTGTGTTTGCTCATCGAAGACCATGTTTGAAAGTGGTTTCTTATCCTCTGAGCTTGATTTGAACGTTTTTGTAGTTAGCAAGAAAATGTAAAAATAGAAAGTTGTGGGACCCTCGTCGGGTTGCCAAACCACCATGGAAACTTTTGACACATGTAAATAACTGTTTAAAAACTCTATAGTGTAACTTGTTGTGTGAAATAAAGCTTTTGACAAAATGGTGTTTTCTCTCTCTTCCCTTCTTTTTCTCTCTCCTTGGGTTACGAAATGAAGTGAAATGAAATGTAATGAATACATGTCTCTAAACCTTTTCTTTCGATTGAAAATTGTAATTAGTATTATATGTAAATGGGAAACTAAAAATGTTAATTATGTTAGATTAGGGTGGATGTCATGCCAGCGATCTATCGTTGATTTCATGCTCACATGGTTTTACAGGATGCAAGAATGATGGAAAAAGGTGATGTGTAATTCATTAATAACCATTGTAATTTATATAGTTCATTTTAAAATGGATATATGTATAATGTAGTCTCATGTTATAGAAGGTTAAATTTGATAAAATTGCTAATATGTATGAGATGCTAGTTTGTAGAGACATCTAGGAAATGTGTATTTAATCATAGGTTCGATTTGATTCATAGTACATATGGTAAAAAGGTTTGATATATATATGGTAAATGAATTTTAAGTTAATATCTTGTAGTGCATATTCAGTGTTCAATAAATGATTAATTAACCATCTTGTTATATTTTTACCTTGTAAATGTAATAAAGAGATTTAATCGAAACACTCAACCCTTGTATAATATCAGAGCATAACTTGTCTTTGTGTGTGATCCTTCTTCCATAGAGAGATTTAAAACCACAAAATGAACTTAAACTCTGCACTTGATGGAACCTCCTAGTTTAGGTAAATAAAACCCCTAGTTGGAGTTTATTGTCATAGTCATTATGTTTAGCGACCTTGTCATGAATCCCATCTTTTAGGAATGACATGGTCTAACTTTATCTGGAGTGTGGTTTCCTTCTAGTTTTGGTAACCGTGAGGAGAATTTCCTCTCTTCAGTTCCGACACCATGTTGAGTGGTCAAGACCACCTTGGAAGTCACCTTATGAGTCCTTATTCAAAGCAACGACTATACAGTGTAACCTTACCATCTGTGGAGTAAGTAGAGCTAATACTCCCTTAGTATCCTTTTGGATTGCCCAGTCTTACGAGATTAGATCTAGAAAATTGACTTCATCAGTGAATGAATTCCCTGTTGGATCTAGATGACATAAATGGAGATCGTGAAATAGTTGTTCTAGGTCTTAACCTCTTGTTAATGAACTCCTTAGTCCCTCTCAGTTAAATGTGTTACCCTAGTTTTCTATCAACATAACACCTTGGTCTTTTCTTGAAGGTGGTCTAGCATAAATATATCCTCTCGCCTTAAACTCATATATAGTTGAGGCGTAGATCAGTAGGTGTAATTGGAATTAAACCAAACCTTTGTTGATTAGGAGGTTAACTTGGGGTTCATATGTAGCTTCAAGGTTTCTAATCATATATGTCTTCAAGATGTTAGACAAATACTTCTGTAACTTCTTTTACAAGACAATGCTAATAATGAGACCATAATGCGATGTAAGAGTAAATCATATAAGAGAAAGAGTGAGATTTGAGGTTAGGAATAATGTCATTCTTGGAGTCCTTATAACTCAATTAAATAGTTTCATGTGTTTAAAAAATATATGAATTGCCTTAGTGTGATCAAACTTCAAGAAAACAAAGGATATATATATATATATATATATGGAATTCCACAAGTCATTGAACTAGAATAACTATTGTAGGGAAATAACTATACCATGATCGAAGAATGTTTTTGGGAAAAGCTATCTTGTATCTAAATCTCCCTTAAATCCTAATATTGCATTTTGGACATCAAGTCACATTCACTTGAGTTGTAAGGGTAAAAGGTAGACATTGAATAAATGTTCGAGAAGAATATTCTTAATATAAGAACAAGATAATTAAGTACTTTATATGCATTTGAATTATGCCAAATAAGTATGTAAGTTATGGAAATTTTTATAAAGGATAAGAAGCCAACTTAAAATGGTTGAACTGTAATTTAAATGTGGAATGAACTTAAGAATATGTAGGTGGAAAAAGGATAAAATTATCCTTGCACAATAATGTTCTTGGAATGTTAATCGTAACTAAGATGTAATTAAAGAAAAGATGTGTTGTGGGTTTTCCAATCCTTGAGTCCTTTTCTTGTGGTTGGGTCATTGCTAGTATTCATTCATTGGGAAAAGTGTGGCATCGACATGTTTATGGTGTTTTCATGTGTCTATGTGAGTCGATGACTTGTAAGTGTCGTATGTGTCTTTGAGTATTCTATATTTGGAGCCCTTGTTGTGTTGTGTAGTGAGCAATGTAAGTCAAAAAAATTATCCTGGTATAATTACTTCAAGTGTTTTTTTCTGTGTAAAATTGGGGTGTTACATATCCCCAACACTCTTTTTTTCGTGGTGTCAAATCACCCAAAAACTTTCACTTTGTGTGAGATCACCTAAAAAAATCGTACTTTGTGTGAGATTGCCCAAAAGACTTGCTCTTGGTGTGAGATTTCTCAAAAAACTCACTCTACACATCATTTTCAAGACATCCTTCTATTATTTTACACTCATGTTCATCAAGTGCACACTCCTTTTTATTATTTTTACACACATTTACATATTTTTACAAAGTTTTCATAATACATGACTTTGATTACTCTTTCTCTCTTCTTTTATAGTTCTGTCCTTAATACGCAACAAGAAGTAGCCCTACATCAAGCACAAAAATAGGTACAACACAATATACTTCACCCCTAGGGTCACTTCCTCTTTCTTAGCTTCCACGCTTCATCTTTATCACTTCACGCTTTCACTTTTCTCCTCAAAACGTTATCACCATCACACTCTACAGGAAAAAAGGTACACATCTTTTAACTACTTTATGTTATCAAGTATTCACTTGAAAAAAATAAATTGGGGAAAATTTAGACACAAAATCATGAAATTGGGTACATTTCTAGGTCATGAAAGCATATTGGCATTTACATGATTCCTAGCAATAAAACTAGTAATTGACAGCTATCTTTGGCCTTTTGTCTATGTTTCTTATTTTCCATTTAGTCTTACACACCCTACATCCCATTCTAAACTTTACTTATTTATCTTTTATGACTTTAGTCACCAACACCTAACCAAGATGTCAATCCCCAAGCACTCTCATCCTCTTCGGGTGCCCCCGACCTCTTTTCACCCGACTCACTCTTTATGGGCTTCTTTTATCTTATAGGCATCTTATTTTATTGTGGGTTGTCCTTCCAGGTTTTCAATTACAAAATTCAACCAAAGGAATCATATAAATACAAAGCTATGTGACCAAAATAAAGGACCAAGCTCTAAGCATCTACTATCATTACCTAAGCTTGCATCTAAAGGCATCCATCTAGCATCCATTCAAGCGACAAGGGATTGAATTTTCAGCATACACAACATAGGAAGTGGAATTTCATTATTCCGTCCACACATCTATCTACACTATTACATCTAGCTACAACATGCTATCAAGTGGACTTTCACAAGGGAATCCTAGGGAAAAATCCTATCACACACTCACAAGATTTACATGGAGTTTGAGATGTAGTGCAGCACTCAGTCATAAGTTCACTCTCGAGGTGATGCAGTCTGGTTTGAAAATCTGTCACTTGGGCAGATCTATGGATAGACGAGCCAACAGTGTGCAGGACATAGCCCCTCTTTGAGTTAGCAAAGCAAAATTGGTTTATTGCTATTCTACCAGTAGGAATTTGTGCAAGTCTCACAATATTCTGCCTTTGGGGGTTTGGGATCTCATCCCAGTAGGGGTGTTTCCAACTGCGAAAAGAAAGGAATGGAAGAGAGGATGAAGAGAGATCAGGTCCGAAGGGAGAAAAGAAATGAATTCCAAAGCAGAAAGGTCAGAGGGTTTATGTTTTGGGATTGGTAGTAAACAGAGCCAAACCTACTTGCATAAACGAATAAAGCAATACTGATGAATAAATGACAAAAAAGTAGAGATAGATCCAACAGAATAAACGCATAGATCTGACATAAGAAAGATCAGATGCCCATAACACACATATTCAGCACAAAGTCTTAATATTTGTATTAATATTTTCTTCTGTTACAAAAAGTACAAAGCCTTTTCTTCCCACTTCTATTTTTCATCTAAAAAATATCCACCACCTGAATACAACAAGTATTCAAGTATATATAGAAGGAGAGAAGAAAAGAAGACAAAAGCAAAACAACCACTTAATTACAAAATATCTTACAATAGATTACAAAGTCATTTGTTGACTTTTGACAACTTTGGTGGATGACATCATCTCATGGTGCAACATGGATGATGTCATCATTTGTGTCAACATGCTTTAGATAATTTACAAGGAGAAAGTCGGGAAGAAGGAAACTATTCATCATCATCCCGCGGCTGAAAGGGGGTATCCTACTTTTGCTGCTGCTCAGGCGATGAGATGTGGAACTGGGCACGGTATTCCATGAACTTGCTGATCATGGGTTGAAGTTGATCCTGGGAAGGATCCTTGTGTCGATCGCCGATAAGCTTCGCACGTCTCCTGCTTTCGTCTGTGAGCTTTTCCGGGATTTTGGAATAATCATTTTCGCCTCTATCGGTACCCAATGAAGTCACGACATGCCAACAGTTTGTAATGGATTTGGCGTCGAACATGAACTCGGTCCCGGCCCACAGTGAAACGATCTCCTTGAAGATATGAATAGTTTCCTCAACCTTTCTTAAGGCGAAAGAAGAAGTGAGCAAGCCTGGAGACATTCTTAGGACAATCTGTTCCATTTGATGCATTGCATCCAGGGCTTCCTCCTTTATTTTGTCGATCTTCTCCAGGACGAACTCCAGCTGATCAACCTGATAATCCAGAGTAGAAAGGATTTTGTTGAGGGCTCTGGGGTGACCAAGGATGCCAAATTTGACTAGATCTTCGACTGAACAGTCAAACATTTTCTGAAAGGTCTCATGTTGCATCTTGGCGTGGTCCAGCTCTTCGGAGATGGGTCCTGCTATCGCCTGAGTTCTCTGTTCACCCGATTGATATTCTGATACAAACTGGTGAACTTGGCGATTACTCCCTCACTTTCCTTGAGGATTTGGCTCCTCCAGGTGGAAACTGCCATACCCTACTCACCGATTTTGGTATACTCATTAATCTTATCCTGGCTCAGAGGCTCAGGAGTTTTGGTGGCAGTTATAGGACGTGCACTGCCCATTTTCTACAAGGCATGGAGAAGATGTTTATTTTGCTCCTTTAACAGCCTTTTCTCTTCCTTTGCTTCCTGGAGCTTCTTGCAAAGGGCATCAACTGCAGATAGGGCCTCTCCTTGAAGGCTTTCTGAAGATGTCCCCATTGTGACTTGGGTCACTGTGTAATCTGTCGAAGACAGATCCTTTTTATCCTTTAAAGGATTGGGGTATGCTATCTCCATTACTCTCTCCCCTGATGCACTCTGAGAGAAGCGGGTTATAGGCTTTTGCTTCTTGACCCCTTTTGATGGGATGACGGAGAAGTCCATCGGTGCGATGGGAACTTTCCTCTTTTGTTGACTCAGGTGCTGGGAGATCCAGGCTGGACTTATGGGAGAAGGACCAGAAATAGAAAAGGGAGCAGCTGCAGTAGTAGAAGGAAAAAACGTGGAGACACTTGGAGGCGGCATTGAGAGGGAAGCCGAGAAAGTGCTCACGGGAGGAAGGGATACTGTAGGGGAGGTAGACATAGGAATGGAAGGGAGCTGAGAGATGAGGGAAGAAATGGTGGGGGACAGCTCCGTGAGAGAAGAGAAGATGGATGATGAAGAAGGGGGAACAGTAGAAGATGGGGGAGAGGACACGACCAAAGGAATGGTCGCTTGGGTCACTCGAGGAGGGGAAGGAGGAGAAGGAGAAGGGATAGAAGGGACCTCAATAGTTACAGTAGTGGCAACATCCTGAGTGGATGTGCCTATCGGAACATCTTCCGCTGCTTCTTCTTCTAAGCTTTCCGGGATTACAACCCATTCTTGTGAAGCAGAAGGAGGACTTTCAGGAGCTTCCTCTTGGGTGGAGCATGACTCACCCTCTTTGCCTTTCCCTTTTCCCTTTCGCAGCTATTTTACCCGAGAAGTTGCATTGCCCAATGGAGAAGTAGTTAAATCAACTTCGAGGTAAATGAGGCCATTCATTCTGCACTAATGCTCCGTTCTCTCGCAGAGTTTCCTTGACCCTTTCCTATATTGTCTGAGGCGCTTTGGTTCTATCAATTACAGTGAAAGGCCAATCGTCCCCATTTGTGTCAAGATATACCTGATCAACTTCTTGATCAGTGGTTTGATAACCTTTTGGGATGATGGCCACACCATACTGGATGATTTCAGCCAAAGCCAAGCGGGAATGGTCTTTCCTCCTGAGCTCGACCTCATGATATAGGTCGATATAAATATCCTCGATCTGTGGGATATGGATCAGATCAAGTTTGGCCCTGGTAGACAATTTCTTGGGTCGAAAGTGGGCCTTTCCGGGAAGTTATGTTTTAGATTTAGTAGCTCCAGTTCTGTAAACATATCCTTTGCTTTGTGGTGAGAGAGACAAGTATACCTGCCCACTGTGAGGGGGAAAGGAGTTCCACCCTTCTTTCTCTTTAGGCACTTTTCGTGGTAGGTTATAAGTTGTCTTGATAGCTCCAACAGGATCAACTTGGGGCCGGCGTATCTCAGCAATTTGGTTGGTTCTCCCAAGAAGTTGGCTGCCCTTAGATAGGTAAAGGTGGGGAATTGTGTGAACAAGGCTCCCCATTTCTCTGTAGCTGCAACAATGCTCTTGGTCGTACGACCGTGAGTCATGTTTGGCCTCAAAAGGCAGATGATGTCGTAGAAGAAGGCATCATTAATCTTTGTGAACTGGGGGATACTATTTTCCAGCTTCAGTTCTGGATAGTATTCATATATTTTGACTTGGGGCCAAACCCCACACCGCATTAAAGCTGGATAGTCTCTTTCTGAGGCAGCATAAACTACGTAAGAGTTCATATAGAACTTCCCTGTTGTGGTAAGTTGTTAGAGCTGCTCAGATATGGTGCTGCTTATCATCTCTGCCCACTCAAAGCATTGATTTGGCACATTTTTTTCATCGTCTCCAAGTATCTCAGCATCCATTTATGAAAGTAGTGGGCGTCAGGAAGCCTAAATACTCTGCTCAGGAACGTGATTGTATCACTGAGTTCCTCTGAAAAATCACTTCGATGAATGACTTGTGGCCATCTGGTCACCACCTTCTTATTCTTCAGGTATACCTCATTCATCAACTGCATACATTGATCCTCATTATCGTCCCAAGCCTTGATGCAATCTTCCCAGCTTACGGCCACAAAGTGCCGGTGATGAGGAATGCTGAGCATTATTTCAAAGTGTTGGGCAGTGAGGTTGATTATGACCTCACCCTTCTCATTATGGACACATCTTGTATCTTTGTTGTAGCAGCGGGCTACTACCATCATGAACTCATTGTTTACGGCACTAACTGGGATCCCACCAGCAAAATGCAGCCCACTGCCCATCAGTTTGTCCATCCACGGACTTCCTGTGACCTTCCGGGTTCTGGCCCAGAAATCCTCCATATCAATGTGCCCGAGTTCTGAGTCTCTGATATCCAGGTCACACTCTGCCTGGGATTCGGGCATCCTGACCCTCTGATATTTGTACTTCATTTCTTCCTCTGTGAGCTTGGCTTTGCCTTTAGATTTGGTAGGTCTCTTGCTTGATGTTGACATATGTAATTCTGAACTCAGTTGCTGATCTGCAAGAAGAAGAAGTGAAACCCAACGCAAGAAAGTCATATTAGCTGTTTGATCTTCCATTAAAGCATTGACAGAAGGAAGAGTTAGCAATTTTAAGGCCTCGGGCGCAGGGCGCATGGATACTACAGTTGCGGGGTTAAAAGTATGCCGCACGAGAGAAGGGGTGCCGCGAGGATAAATCAGTGCCAAAGGGCGCAGGGCGCATGGATACTACAGATTGCATTTTTTTGTTGTTGCAAGCAGAAGTGTGCCTGCGCCATATGTATGCATTTTATAACGGGCGCTAATATTTTTCATGTTACACAGGTACAGGATGCGCCAAAGGGCACAGGTTTAATGTGTGTAACATCATTCTTTCATGCGCCACAGGGGAACTTGGTGCGGTGCATAGAAGGTCTGCATGACATGATGTTGTTGTAATAATGGATGCTGCTGCGCTAATGCTTTATATTTATACTTGGCGCAAATAAATTTGATGTTGCATGGATGCAGGGTGCGCCCATGGCGCAAGTTTTAATAATGCTACACATGAGTTTGGTGCACTAAGAGGGCACGGGAAAGCGAGTGTTGCGTAAGCAAGGGAAGTGCGCCTTAAGGGCGCAACTGTTTTTATGCAACAGCATGGTGGATGCGTCATTGGCGCGACTGTATATCATGTTGCAGGGGTGGCGATGCACCGAAAGAGGAATAAATACAGTCTTACTTTTAAGCCTTGATTCTTTTCCCTGAGGGGTTTACATGTGTTTAAGCTTCTTTTGCAGGGTTCCTTGGGTGATGAAGAAGCTAAATCAAAGAGATTTAAGCAATTTTTCAAGACAGAGTCCTCTTTACCAGCAGATCTAGAAAGAGGGGGAAGTGCATGGGAAGGATAGAAAAAACAGCAAGGGGGAGGGTTCATGGTTTCACAGATTTATTTAATCTAATCCCCACAAACAAGCAGCCAATAACCAAAACACAAAACACAAGAGCAAAGGACCACTTACCAAGAATATATATAATGTGAGAGGTGAAACTGGGTCCACGACGTGATATGAGAATGACAGCGCGCTGACAGGTGCAGAGGAAAAGAATAATCACGTGATTTTTGTCTGATGAAAATGACAGGCGGATGCGCCTATATATAGGTGAGGTTGTAATAAATGCACCAACCACTTTTTCAAGTGGCGCGCCAAAATGCCTGTCGACAACGGAAAGGATGCGCCCTTTGGCGCATCAAAACACCTGCTAACACGAAGTTATGTGTGCCTTTGGCACGCCAAAAGTGTTGTCAACACAGAAATATGTGTGCCCAAGGTGCACCAAAACGTGGCGCAATAAAAGTAAGGCGCACCAAAATGCGTGTCAACACTTCAAATAGTGTGCCAAAGGATTTAAAGGGGGTGCATGAACACTTTATGTTGCATAAACATTAGGTGCACCCGACCAAAAAAGACCAAAAATGGCTAAGTTCGGAAAACTAGATTTCCTGGGAAGGGATTTTGCAACGCTCAACATAAGGAGTCCCCGACAAGGGACCGAGAACAAAATTTTAGTAGGGTTATCTCAGTAAAATTACCCTTGCCAATTTTATGGGATAACATAGTCGGGTCGATCGACTCCCCATATTGCATATTTATTTTTGAATTTTATGTGGTTTCTTGGGTTTGCGTATGTTGACATCTATCTTACAAAGTTACATGTACATCCAATGATCAAGGTGCGACATATAGGTGACTAACAATGAATATCAGCGACACTTGTGCGACACAAGAAAAATCAGATTTTGATTATCTACAAAGTCATGGGAATTAATTTGGAGGACATTATGATGTGTAGATTTTCCCTAAACCTCCCTAAACTATGACCTAGTAGTAGATCATCCCGAGATATTTCTAACGATGCCAAGAACTCAAAAATGAAGTTTAGATGCAAAAGTTATTGTAGGTCAAAGATGGTTTTAAAAATGGGTCAAACTTGGTCAACTAACCAATCTGGGGTTGACATGTGGCAGATGTGAAAATATGGGCAAATGTAAAAAAATTGTGTTACGATCACCGGTCTTTTCACTCATAAACAGGATGGGTGGGCCCTATTATTTCCTAGTTGGGGGCCCTCGGCTAGGATCAAAACACTTTTTTGAGGGTGCCTTTTTCGCCTTTTCTTCATATTATCAATGTTATAATTTTTATTATATATGCCTTCTAGTGCTATTACATTGCCTATGTGGGATTTTGTTTCTGAGGTTTGAAATTGCTATGCAGGTTCTAGCTCGCCGATCTAGTTGACAACTTAGTGTGTTAGTGTATTAGTGTTCAGCCCATACATGGAATTATCAATAGCAAGTTTGCTCCACTTATTTATATGCATATATATCAGGTTGAACTAACCACATGGCTTGAGATATGTTTTTAGCAACTCAGCCATAGCTCTATGTGGCTTAACAACCCAACTCAGTCATATAATTTGGAAAATCTCCTCAACATCCGTGCTTACCATTTGGTTGGATCACATAAATGGGGTGGATTAACATTGCAATGAGGCCCTTATGTGGCAAACCAACCATGCCACAACCAACCGATTAGTGGATAAACATACAACGGTGTCAACTCACATCCAATACATGATGCTACACAAATTATGCCGCAGCCTCAATGTGGCCCTTTAAAAGAACCCATTAATCAATGTGGGGGAAAATATTGCACACATAATCAGTAACCACAAATAAATGGGGTGGTCTCCCCAATTATAAACACCAACCACTCCTTACGCACGGAAAATGTGGGATTTACCCCACAACAAAAAAAATGAACACCAACAAAGGAGAAGGAAGGGGGATTCGACCTCAACACTATTCGGTTAAAAAAATATGAGCTCATTACTAAACCACAAGGGCTTGACATTGATTGAAAGGAGCTCAATTATATTTATAGAAGACTTTTTGTAGGACTGTGCAAGGGGAAGAGACAGATTAGTTTACATAAAACATTAATTTTAAGACACTTACACTCAAAACCAAAGCTTAGAGTGAACTATAGATTTGTTCAGAATTCTGATACACTCATCAAGGTATAATTAATTTCCCATTTTGGATCTTATTTGACACTATTTTTTGCTTCGAAGTTACACAAAGGAAAAAATCCTAAGGGAAACACCTTTGCAAGTGATTCAGGAAGGTGAAAGATAATTACTGAGCTCCATCAAGGCCTTTCAAAGGTCTAAAAACATAGTGTTACAGGTTTTGATCTAATTTTTGTTAATTTTAATGGTTTATTTTACTTACAATTCAAACAGTTTTAATGGACTAGTTCTAAAACGTACCCGGTGACTTAGGAATTCCGAGCCCTGTAAACTACTTTTTGTTGTCTGATTTTTCCTTTCAAATTATGATTTTTACATTCACTTATCAGATAATTTCATAATTATAATTCAAATATCATTTTGGATGCAATAATTAATCAATTTGAAAAATTTGGGAAAATCAATTAAATTAGGTAAAAGTGAATTTTGTGGCTTTGATCAAATAGTGAATTTTGGATAAATTAAAATTCAGTTTGGAATCAGTCACAAATCAAATAAAAATCAGATTATTGATCAATTTTGGAGTAATTAAATCCAAAAATTGACTAAAATTTTAAGATCCTCAAAAGAGTTTTAAAAGTTAAATTATTACTTGCATTTTTGGATCAAGTTTTGGTATCAGAGCTGGTTTAGATCTATATGCAATGAAAAGTTGCAAAAGCTATGGAATGAGGCTAAAGAACCTCGAGCTTTGCTAACTCAACTATGCACCATGAGATAAGAGCTAAACAAGAGAAACTAACATGAAATCATTATAACTTTGACAAAAACTAACATATATACTACTCTCTACTCCATAAAATATTAAAGAAAGTGAACCTAGTTAGATTTTAAGCAATCAAATTGTGTGTTGTTTACTCCTAAACATAGTGAAGAGATATCTCCAAGTTGGCTACATGACAAAGCTTTAGATATTCCCTTACTAACTATATTTGGAATTGATGGATACAAGATGGAGGAGCTCTCAATAATGGAGTATTGCCAAGATCCAAATGTTATATAGCTTAAATCTATCACAAATGATTTCTAATGCCTTTTCAAATTGCATGAGAGAGAAGGGGCATTTGAAAGGAAATCCTTAGGCTTGTATTTAAATTTTCTAGTTTGGAAGAGTTTGGGATTTGGGTGCATGTGGGACTAAAGTCTAAAAAGCACTTTAGGATTAGATTAGGATAAACATGCTTTAGGCTTAGTTAATATTGGTTTAGGCTAGTTAACTAGGGTTTAGGCTAGTTAAAATTTGATTAGCAAGTGATTAGAGACTCTTTGAGAGTTGGGAGGGGTCTAGATAACCAATTGTGACTGATAGATAGCCTACAAAGCCAATAGAAGTGGTCTAGAGAGAACTAGGGAGGTTCTGAATGGTCGAAAGAAGGAATGTTTAGGTAATAAGAGACATTAGCCAAACAAGTTGATTATAGGAGGAATACAACTGAAGAGTGTCATGAATGGGCATCCAAGAATGGAGTGAAGAAGGGTTTATCAAAGAAGTTTTGTTAATTGACTAGATTGGATGAAATGCTAAGTGTAAGCATATTTTAAGTGTCTACAAGATCGATAATTGCTTTGATTGAATATGATTTAACAGTTTGATTGCTTCATTTTGTGCATTTGGTTCGAGTGTGTTTGAACAGGTATGCAGTGCACTATGGACAAGATGTTTAAACAGACGAAGCTTGATAAAATTGAGGCTTATAATCATCGATCTAGGAAGAGAAATCTCTCATGAGATAAATGCATTACTCCTTAGAGAGGAGAATTATCAATTGAATTCAAAATGGCAAACCAAGGATGAGCTCTTGGTAAATTTTCGAAGTGGTGAGAAGAAAAATAAAATACCCATAATGATAGATGCGAAACAATGACTGGTGAATGCTCTATAAGTATGTCACCACTATATTCCTATTCCCATTTAGATTTAGATTCAGGTAATTATGTTTTTGGTGGTTTTGAAAGATACACTAAAGGCATTGGATCTAAATTATTAAATAAAATGGGATTTAATGGAATTGGCCTTGGTAAGAACAACCAAGGAATTGCTAACCCAATATAGGTCGAGGATCATCCTTGTTATGCAGGTTTGGGTTTTTCTAGTGTGGTAACAAAAATGTGAGAATCCTCTTAGCACACTCAAGGAATACATGCTTTTGATAGCAAAGTGTATACCCCACTAGCATAGAAGAATAGAAATGGTAAGAAAAATCAGATAAGAGGTAATGAAATTCCACCTCCAGTTTCTTATCATAAACATAATCCTGGGAAAAATTGTAAAACTCCCGAGGATCCACTTTTTCCATTTAAACAATTTGGTTTTAATATACAAAAAATGATGAATTCTTTTCCTTGCACTTTTTGTGGACTAAGTAATCATTTTTTTGCCTTTTGTTGGAAGAGAAAATCATTCTTGCAAAAGTGGTTTCCTAATATGCTTAATGTGAAAAACCAATCTCGTAGCTTTTAGGCGAGAAATGATAAAAAGAATTCCTCATCCCAGAAGAAGGAGAAAAATAGGAATTATTGCACTCATTATCGTATGAGTGGACACCAGGTTGAAAACTACTAGAAACTTCACCCAACAAGCCATCGATGTATGGTAAGAAAAAGTTGGTATATAAGGTAAAAGAAGTTTTTAAACCACCAGTTAAAAATGAATCAACCTTGGATCTATCCACAGATAAACCACTGATGATTCCATTCTATTTTAATATGGAAAATGAAAAATCATGTGAATTGGATAGATTTGTATTTGCATAGTTGTAATTGATGAATAACATGAATTCTTCTCGATTTTTATGGTATTCCAATGTATGTTGAAAAGGAAAATTCCCATATTTTTATTTTCTTTGAAATTGGAAAAATGGTGTCACTTGTAAAGAAGATATGAGGGACATGTTAATCATACTCAAATTATACTTCTTACTTGTTAAGGATGACAAAAACCATTTCTATTTTTAGCGCAGTGTATGCAAATTCAATGGGCATGGGTATAATGTCAGTTTTTGAAATTTGCATTTTAGTATCTGTTATTAAATGTCATTGTGCAAATCTGGACACCTTTTTGGTTTTGTAATTAATATACAAACTTATTGTGTCTATACAGGTATTTGCACATACATGAAGACCCTTATTTTTAGGCATTTATTTGTAACTACCCTATGTGGTTACAATTGGTATGTACATTTATTGCACTAACAAACTAGTGTGCATGTGTTTCTAGTGATCATTTGCAACAGATAACAATTTCACCATTGTGGGTAAGCATACGGTTTTTTTCTATCCTTTTTACAGTTCATTTGTTGGGATAGATATGCATTTACAAATTCACGTGATTTAGTTTTGACTATAGCTATTTTTAGCATGGATGGTCTAAATATTCTAGATCGTGATATTTGTAGTAGTTTACAGTTTCACATGGACAATGGACACTAGATATGTTTGGCATTTTAGTTGTCCTAGATACTAATCTATTTTGGTGGAATTATATTTACAGTGATTGTTCGCATCATAGAGTATCAGTTGAAAACTTTCTTTCTGTTATTGAATGGGTATTATTATCTGATCGATTTTTTGTGATGGCATCACAGTGGGATTTGACAGTTCACATCCATTTTCCAAAGTTGACAAGGTTACAGAGTATCAAGGACAGTTGCCTATTCTAGCGAGAATTGTCTAATTTTTACTGATCATTTTTTTGTGACTAGCTAATGAATGATTTGCATTAATGTAACCCATAATGCTATTTTTGGGTTATGTATGTGTTTTTGAAATGCAGGATGTGTAGACACCTAAAATCCACATACTTAATATTATTAATAAAAGTGTACTAATTATCCTCTTTCCTATCATTTTCGTTATAATTAATGATTTTGCACTAATTAACTAATGTTTCCCTCTATTTTGGTCAATTAAGGACACTTCATTAATTAACTAGCCTCTATCACATTCAGGATGCCAATTAAGGACACTTCGTTAGTTATAATCATATTCAAATAAATTAATTAACTATCATTAGTGTTAGGAATTAGAGAACAAATATGCAGAAACAATTCCTCAAATAATAGCAAGAGGAAACTATTTAGCAAAATTGTATTTGTAAAAATATGACAGCATATATAAACAATGCACAAAAGAAGACAAAACAAGATTTAACATGGTTCCCCCAATGTGGGCTACGTCCACCAAGAAATTGCTCTGATTTTATTGTCACAACCTTCTCTCGATTCAATTTCACAACAATCACTCATGAAATCATAACAGAATTCCCAAAGATGCTAAACCACATCTAAGACACAATTGACACCCAATTTCTCAACCTTGATCACTCCCGATCACCTCTTGATATTTTAAGACTCAAGATCCCCTTGATCACTCAAGATACATTTAAGATGCATTAATACGCCCTAACACCTCTATTTATATGTTTAAAATCCTTCTAAGAAGTTTTATAACTATCCCTAGAAGTTAGAAATTGTTACCTTTCAACATCCCATGGATATAAAAAGTGTCATTGTGACAACCGCCAATTAACATCCAATTAACATCAAAAACATGGCAAATACGTAGAACAAAATCAACACATGATTACAAAATGCTCCCAAGTCTCCAAACTTAACCGTTCAAACTTCAACACTTTAATGTTGATTTTAGAAGACCAAAAACAGGCTCCACACCCCAACAATCTCCCGCTTAGAGATTGTTCCCATTGATAAAAGTTCTCAACCATTCATTATCATCCATGAAGGCTAGCCAAAGTTGAACATAACTTTAACTTCTCCATTGTGACCGCCTTGGTCATCATATATGCAGGATTCTAACTAGTATGAATCTTTTCCATCTTCAACTTATCTTCTTCCAAAGTTTCCTTGATGAAATGATGTCTCAGCTGAATGTACTTTGTCCTAGAGTGGAAAGCGGAGTTCTTCACTAAATGACTAGTGCTCTAACTATCACTATGTAGTCTCCCAACTTCTTGATTATGCCCCAACTCATCAAGAAACTATTGTAGCCAAATCATCTCCTTGCTTTCCTCTGTGGTAGAAACATACTCAACCTTTGTGGTTGACAAAGCCACAACCTTTTGTAACCGTGAAATCCATCTCACCGATATATCACCAATTATAAATACATAACCTGTCATGCTCCTCTTGCTATCCAAATCTCCTACCATGTCCAAATCTACATAGCCATGCAATGTAGTGTCCAATCCACCAAACACAATGTTGCTCCCATGGTCCCTCTCAAATACCAAAGGATCCACTTCACTACCTATCAGTGCTCTCTACCTAGATCACTCATAAACCTACTCACTATTCCCACTACATGGGCAATATCAAGCCTATTGCATACCATATCATACATCAAATTTCCAACCACCGATGACTACGATACCCTAGACATCTAGATTTTGTCTCCTCAATCTTGGGACTCTACTCCTTTGATAATTTAAAGTGACCTACCAAAGGAGTACCAAATGGTTTAGCATCCTGCATACTGAACCTCTCCAAGACCTTATTTATGTACTCTTCTTGAGATAATACCATCTTCCTCTCCTTCCTATTCCGAGTTATTGTCATACCAAGGATTTTCTTTTACGCCCCAAATCCTTCATAGAAAGGAGTCACCTAGATGCTTCTTGAGTACCTTTATTTCTTGTTGGTTCTTCCTATAACAAGAATATCACCCGCATATAGGCAAAAATAATATAACTACCATCAAGAAACTTCTTGATGTACACGCAATGGTCTAAGTGACACTTGGAGTAACCTTACTCCTACATAAAATTGCCAAACTTCTTGTATAACTATCGTGGAGCTTGTTTCAAGCCATACAAGATCTTCTTCAATTTTCACACTAACCTCTCCTTCCCTTTGATCTCATAACCTTGTGGTTTCGCATATACAATTCCTCCTCCAACTCACCATGAAGGAATGCATTCTTCACATCCAAATTCTCTAAGTGCAATTCTTTGACCACTACTAAACCAAGAACAATACTAATAGAAATCATTTTAACAACAAGAGAAAAAATTCCATCAAATTTGATACCATTCTTCTCGTGTAAATCCCTTAACCACCAACAAGGCCTTGTACCTTTTTCTACCTCCATCTTACTCTTTGATTCTATACACCCACTTGTTCTGCAATGCTTTCTTTCCCTCGTAGCTCCACTAAATCCCAAGATTGGTTCTCCATAAGATATTTATGCTCTTGATCCATGGCATGTTCCCACTTCTTCGTGGCATCCACCTCGCACCGCTTCCTCAAATCACTTTGTCTCTCCACTATCAATGAGCAATAAATAATTCAAATATGGAGTAAAACCTTTAAATTCCCTTCTTACCTTATAATACCTTCTCACATCAGGAGTTTGGGGTTCCTAATGAGTAGGTTCCTAAACTAGTTGTGTCGGAACATGCTACACTTGAACCATCCCCTTAGACATCTTTCATCCGCAATGTCCTCTAACATTGTGTATTCTTTCTTTGATTCCTCTTTATGTTCCTACAACTATTCTTTATACATGAATTTTGCATTAAAGGAAATATTTCTAGACCAAAATATTTTCTTGTCCTTAAGACTCCAAACACATAAACTAAATTCATCCTCACCATATCCAATAAAGGTGCATTTCTCAAACTTATCCTCTAACTTGGTCCTATCATCTTTATCATTTTGAAAAAATACCTCACATCCAAATGCTCTAAGAAATGAGTAATCAATTTTCTTACCGAAAAATCCTCATCGTATACATCCATCCAAGTCCATAGAAGGTCCTCTCGTTAATCGGATAAATAGTTGTGCTCACCACTTCTACCCAAAACATGAGTGGCAACCCCACATGTAACCTCATGTACCTAGCACGCTTCATGATTTTCCTGTTCATTATTTCCAACACTCCATTTTCCTATGGAGTATTTGGAACCATCCTTTCCCGTGGATCCCATTGACCGAACAAGAATCGGTAAATTTATTTTTACAATACTCCCCTCCATTGTTCAACCCGAGACATTTCATCTTGAGACCTGTTTCATTCTCAACCAAGGCTTTCCATACTTTGAAAGTTTCAAACACGTCAAATTTCTTTCTAATGTAATATGCCCAAAATTTTCTAGGTGCATCATCAATGAATTCATGAACCACCAATAGAGTTTACCTTAGCTGGCCCCCATACATCTATATGCACCAACTCTAACTTACCATCCTTCCTGATAGGTCCAACCTTGAGGAATCTCACCCTCTTTTGTTTCCCATAAACGCAGTCCTCACAGAAGTCCAAATCTAACTCCTTTAATCTGATAAACCTATCCTTTAGAATCTACATGCCCTTTTGACTCATATGATTGAGTCTCTGGTGCCATAAAGTTACATCTCCATCTGCAGCAACTAAATTACAATAATCAGCACCACTGGTTAAATACAAAGTACCAATTTTCTTACCTCTTGCAACCACAAGAGCTCCCTTGGTAACCTTCCAAGAATCCGATGTAAAACTGACCGTACATTCATCACTACCTAGTTAACCCATTGATATCAAGTTATGCCTTAACTTAGCACATACTTGACATCCTTAAGTAGCAATGTGTTCCCATTCTACATTTTCACTTGAACACAACCTTTCCCTACTATACCACATGGTTCATCATCACCAATATATGCATGTCCAAAATCACCTTGAATAAAATCATGAAGTAATGTCTATGTGGGGTGGCATGGAAATAATCCCCAAATCTAACACCCAAAACTTAGCAATATTATCTAAAGAAAGAATTAAGGCATCCCGACAAACATCACTTGTTACCACATTTACCTCCTTGTTCTTCTTATCCCGAAGATCCCAATAATATTTTGTAGCCAAACCATCCTTCCCACAATGCCAACATTCTAGCTTGCTCTTGGAATTTGACCTTCCACAATCATTCAACTTCCCACGGTCACCTTTCCTCTCGTTATTTTGTCTCCCTCTTCTCTCCACCATCAAAGAGTTTCCAGAAGTAGAAGAATCTCGAGCTCTTCCTTCACATTTCCTTGCTCAAGATCACACCTATCACATCTTCAAACTTAAACTTTGATTTATTAGAGACCAAATTACTTACAGCCATAACCAAGTTATCCTAGCTATTTGGTAAGGATCACAAAATCAAAAATCTCTAGTCTCATCATCAAAGTCAATTTTCACCTATTTTAACATACTCACAACCGTATTAAATTCGTTTAAATGATTAATAACATAACCATTCTCATACATCTTCATATTAAATAAATTTTTCATCAAAAATATTTTATTAGAGGCAGAGGGTTTTTCATATAACTTCCTAATGCATTCATGAGACCTTCCATGGTCTTCTCTGCTATATGTTGAAAGCAATCGAAGATGCAAGATATAACCGAATTTCCCGAGCACCTTTCTATCCAAAGAACTCCCAATCCTCATCCTTCGTGGTTGTAGGTTTCATTGATTTTCCATCCAAAGGAACATGGAGCTTCTTTTGATATAAGTAATCCTCCATCTCGTATCTTCTAAAACCAAATTTTTGCCCATTGAACTTTTCAACCCTTGATCTACCCTCATCTCGTTATAGCTCCAACTCAAGATAAACTTTCCCTATGATTTACCACTTCGAAAAAAACCACCAAAGCTATGATACCAGGTTGTTAGGAATTAAAGAAAAAAAATATGCGAAACAATTCCTCAAATCACAACAATAGGAAACTATCTAGTAGAATTGTACTTGCAGAAATATAACAAAGACATAAAAATACACAAAAGAAGACAAGACAAGATTTAATGTGGTTCACCCAATGTGGGCTATGTCTTCTAAGAACTTGCTCAAATTTTACTATCACATTCTTCTCTCAATTATAATTTCACAAAGAATAAATCATGAACTCACAACAGAATTCCCAAAGATGTTAAACCACATCTAAGACACAATCGACACCTACCTAATTGCTCAACCTTGATCACTCTTGATTACCTCTTGATGTTCTAAGACTCAAGATCCCTTTGATCACTCAAGATACATTCTATATGCATTAGGGCACCCCTAACACCTCTATTTATATGTTTACAATCCTTCTAGGAAGTTCTCTAACCGTCCCTAGAAGTTAGAAAGTTATGACCTTTCAACTTCTCACAAACCTGAAAAAACTATCACTATGATAACTACCAATTAACAGCAAATACGCAACATGGAAATAGCACATGACTATAGAATGATCCTGAAGTCTCCAAACTTAGTCGTTCAAACTCCAACACTTCAATGTTGATTCTAGAAGACCAAAAACAAGCTCCACACCCCAAAAATTAGTTAATTAAGCCTTTTTAACAATGCATTTAAATAATAAACCCTTTTATTGGCTAAATCTCACTTTCAAATGCTTCAAATCATATCGAATTACCCCTAAATCACCTCCAAATAGCCTAAAAGCTTATTCTAGCCTATTAATTAATCCTAATTGATTAATTAAGCCACCCTCCAATTCACATGAGTTGTTAATCACTTGGTAATTCTTCTAAGCATGCTTAACAAGTATAAATCTACTTTATCATTTATCCCACATTCATTAGGATTCAAGATTCTCCCAAATGGAAAGCTATATAAAGGACCAAGCTCCTTCCTTCACACCTTACACCATACTTTTGATAGTATTTCATATAAAACATATGATTAAGATCCTTTCTCCATTGATGGAATAGCTTGCTCATCTTTGCATCCATTTCTTCATGCTTGATTAGTAAAGGAAGATCTAAACATGGCCTTGTAGCCATTTTAGTGAGATTCTTTCATCATCTTGAAGCAACAACACAAATTTGATTGCTTATGATCTTCATAGGTTCATAGTTTTAAAGGCAATCATACATAAATAGAGTAGGAATTGTTGGTAATTAGATGAGTTCTTTCATGTTTTTACATTAAAAATAGTTTCCTTTAATCTCTAATCATAATGTTAATGTTAGATTTAGCTTTGCTTTAAAACTAATAAGTGTTAGTTTCTTTCAATTAGCATAACAATTTTAATATGAACACAGGATGAGTTAGCAATATTTTTGGGTGGAAAATAGTTTCTCGTGGATAAAAAGCATTATCATTTGGGTGGAGTGATCTAGATAACAATGTTCCCCAAACCTCCATAAACCATGACTGAGTACTAGAGCATCCCAAGAGATTTCTGACGATGCTAAGAACTCAAAAAATGGAGTTCATATGCAAAAATTATCACATGTCAAAGATGGTTAAAAAATGTGTCAAACTTGGTCAACTAGCCAATTTGGGGTTGACACGTGGAAGAAGTTTAAAATGGGAAAATGTAAAAATTTGTGTTACGATCATCATTCCTCGTCACTCGTAAACAAATGAGTGGGCCCCGTTATTTGCTAGTTGGGGCCCTCAACCGTAACCAAAGACACTTTTTTTGGAGGAGCGCATTTGTCACCTTTTCTTCATATTATCACCGTCAAAAAAATTTTATTATATATTCCTTCTAGTGCCATTACATTGCCAATGTGGGATTTTGTATTGCACATTTGAAAATACTATGCAGGGTCTAGCTCACGAGCTAGTTGAGAAACCAATGTGTCGGTGTATTGGTGCTCGGCCCATACGTGGCCTTATCTATAGTAAGCTTCCCCCCACTTATTTATCTTCTTATATCTCGGATCAAACTACCCACATAGATTGAGATATGTTTTTAACAACTTGGCCACAACTCTACGTGGCTTAGCAAGCCAACTCGGGCATATAATTTGGTGAATCTCCTCAATGGACAGCTTACCGTTTGGTGGGATCATATATATGGGGCATATTAACATTGCAACGAGGCCCTTATGTGGCAAACCAACCAAGCCATATCCAACCGATTAGTGGGTCAACATACAACAATGCCAACTCGCACCCAATACGTGGTGCTATATAATCTATACCATAGCCTCAACATGGTCATTTAAACCAGCCCACCAATCAACATGGGGGAAAATATTGCACACATGGCTACAGCCACAAATACATGAGGCGACCTCCCAATTATAAGCACCAACCACTCCTTACGCACAGGGAATGTGGGATTTACTCCCATAATAGAAAAATGACCGTTGGCAAAGGAGAAGGGGGATTCAACCCCAACACCATTTGGTTGCAAAACGAAGAGCTCTACATTAAGCCACAAGGGCTTGGAATTGATTAAAAGGAGCTCAATTATATTTATAAAATATTGTTTATAAGACTGTAAGGGAAAAGATAGACCAGTTTGTAGAAAACATTAATTTTGAGGCACTTACACTCAAAACCAAAGCTCGAGTGAGCTAGATATTTATTCATAATTCAGATACACTCATAATAGTATAATTAATTTCCCATTTTGAAGCTTTTTTGATGTTGTTTTATGTTGCGAAGTCACATGAAGGAAAAAATCTTAAGGGAAACACATGTGCAAGTGATTCAAGAAGGTGAAAGACAAGTAATGAGCTCCGTCAGTGGTCATTCAAAGGTTTGAAAAATAGTGATATAGGTTTTAATCTATTTTTGTTAATTGTAAGGGTTAATTGTACTTGCAATTTGAACAATTTTAATGGATCAGTTCTAAAATGAACACGGGACGTAGGAATTATGAAATCCGTAAACAACTTTTGTGTTTGTCGATTTTACCTTTCAAATTCTGATTTTTGCATTCACTTATTAGATAATTTCATAATTATAGTTCAGATATCAGTTTATATGCAATAATTAATCAATTTGACAAATTCAGGAAAATAAATTAAATTGGGTAAAAGTGAATTTTGTGGCTTTGATAAAACAATGAATTTCAGATAAATTAAAATTCATTTTCGGATCGATCACAAATCCAATAAAATTAGATTATTAATCAATTTTTGAGTAATTAAATCCAAAAAATTGATTAAAATTTTAAGATCTTAGAACACACTTTTAAAAGTTAAATTATTACTTGCATTTTCAGATCGGGCACCCAAGAGAAGACTCGGGTGCTCAAGTGCCCCGACCCATTCCATGAACCCTAGTTGAGCTTTATCTAACAGCTTCTAGATTTTACGGTGTACGGTGGACGATGGTTTTTCCTCTTTGTTCATTACTTTCTCCACCCATACCAGTCTTGAATCAAGTGTAAATCAGCTAAGTCCTTTCTTCTCTCTCTTGCACTTAGGGTTTCATATTTTACTTTCTTATTGCTTGTGTCATAGTGTATCTAGTAGTTGTACTTCATTATTTCTATCAGTTACTCTACAATTAGGGTTTTACAAAAGCTTATTTTTGTTAAATCAGTTTTCACTAATGCTTTGAGAATAGGTCCCTATTCTTAGGAATGGGGAAGCTCCATTTATTGAAAACAAAGAACAAGAAATATAAACATTATTATAACCATCAAGGTTGGCCTTTAGACCGAGGATCACGCAAGAATACTCCACTAAACTCATGTGCAAAAAGGAGGTGGAGGAAAGGTGTGTGTATGGAGAGAGGAGAAAGTGAGAAGTGGATTTTACTCAATAAATAGAAAGATGAGTTTATTGACATAAAACCAGAATATTTCCAAGTTATCAATGAGAAGACACCATGTCAAGGAACAAGGAACAAAACAAAAGTAAATCCAAGTTTATTTGCATAATATTTCAAAAGTAACCATGCTCATGGAGTAAAGTTGTGATGAGGAGGAAAACATAAGAAAGGGAGATATAAGAATTTTAGTTTCTCTTGTAATACAATGAGAACTATCAACCAAGAAAATATAACCCCTTTTGGAATGGAGAAGCCATTCCAATTTATAGCTTTATAATCCATCTCTTCATATACTCCCCACAAGACCTTTCATATTCCCACCACTTGTGACCTTTCACATTCCTCTAGAAAAGAAAAATAAGCTTATTTCTTATTAATGAAAAGAGGACTTTTACAAATAAAAATATAGTGGTCACTTAAGTGAATAGGAAGAAAGATTCATAAAGTACAATTTATAATGGATAATTAGATAGTAGAGAGAGAGAGAGAAGAGATGTAGAAAGACGTGAAAATCCGGAGACAAGAAATCTCGTGTTAAAGAAAAATCTCCTTCTTATGAATCATGAATAAATTTCCTTTCGCTTGACCATTTTTTGAATCGTAACACTATGGTTGAAAATTCCTCCTTCAATGAGATGCAGCTACACTTCAAGGCATTTGAATGAGAGTTCAAAACCCTATCATGAGATATAAATTATTTGTAAATTTGAGATGATTGTCGGCATCACTCTTGGTGATCTTCTCTTGTCATGCTCATGATGACCATTTCCTTGATGACCGAATTTCAATAGATTTATCGATGTTTAAAATCCTTCACAGACCTCATGATGTTCTTAATTTCACCCATTGTCCAAGTGACCATATTTCACACACATTGACTTACTTTGATCTATTCTCTTCCATGGTATGATTCATATGATGTCCCTATCCTTGGAAAGAGAGATAAGCACAAGATTGGAGTTGGAATGAGAACCTCACTTTCCTCTTCATGACTCATTTGATCTTCAAATCTCACTTCTATGAAAAATATGCCTCCTCCATGGAATGGAATCAACCTCAGAGACTCAAACACCTTCTTGTTCACTTATTCCTAATTAAGGATATCTTATTTTCTGAAAAGGGAAGGAAGAGGCCCACATTCAATATCATACTTGATCAAACACATCTCAATGCCAAATGTGGGGAAGATGATGGAGAATTGAGGTTTACCTTTGCATACTTTGTTTGGCATCACTTTCCTCTCATGGTCTGCATCATTTTTCATCCAGGTTTGAGTGGTGGCAAGCTAAGGTGTCTATGAACCTTATCATTACTAAATATAGAAGTGGCTCCCATACTCAATTAAAGGTGAAAATTATGAACTTATGATCCTTTCAAACAATTGTGATGCTCCAAAATAGTCCCAAACATATCCAGGAACTCTTTCTTCAGCATGAGGAGCTCAACATCCTTGTTTTATGACTAATATCCTAACACTTACTATTTTTAGTAAGCCTTATTTTGAGAAGTCCATTTTGGTTACCAGTTGCTTAATTTGGAAAATTTGAGTTTTGATGATGTTCAAAGTGTAATCACAAGGGTTCTTATCAAATAGATCCCTTTTCGTACATTAATTGTCAAATAATATTTAATCTCTATAAAGTTCTATATTATCAAACATTTCTCGTAACATTGTCCTGTGAAGGGAGATCTTTGATGATAAGATGTTATTGCCATGGTCATGCCTGTGTAAATTGGTTTTAGTTTCTGTAGGATTTCAAATAATGCTCGTAGCTCCTAATTTAATAAAATCGATTAATCTAATTTCATATTCACTACAATGATATATAATAAAATACAAATGTTAAGTACCTAAAAGAAGTCACTATGTAAGTAAATGAATGAGATAGGGAACTTATCTAATTTTTGCTTATCCCGAAGTATACCCAAACTATAACAACTAATGAACATGTTGGGAAAAATGTTGGAAATGTTTGATATGAATTACGTAACTTGCGAATGGCCTGGGTAGGGGTGAGGGCGTCTTGGCGCCGAAGACCTTCTATAGGTGTTTATGACTACGAAGAGGACCGGAACCTGATTTTTTGGTTTCACTATCCTTCTTTGTTGATCACTTATAGGTCATTGGAAGATCATCGAGTTTGTTGGTAACCCGCAAAACAAATAGTATCCTATAAAACCCCTATGACACCTAAAATGTCTACATGACTAATTATCATTAGTCATATCCCATATTTTAGCTTCATCACTAGTTATCCGCTACCACCCAGCTTTTTAATCTATTTTAATCCATTTACCCATTATTAATATTATTTAACATCATCCATATAATAATTAATCATTAGATTAATTATTATTAATTAATCTATTTTATCATATTTACCCCTTTATTATTTTATCACCATTTATCATTTCCTTTTAAATCATTATTATATCATATCCCATCTTTAATCCCTTTTATTCCATTATTATATCATATTATCTTATTTTAAATCCTTCATTAACATTTATAGGAATTTAATATTCCTACATCTCACCTACCACCTACCCTACACATCCCTACACCTAGCCTTTCCATCAAATCACATCCCTAATCATCATTAATCAACCTAATCTAATCCTAATCATTTGCACATCCTCGCCTCTAAATCTAGAAGCTTCTCCATATTTCCCTCTCATTTTTAAAAATTCAAATATTCTACACTCTTCTATTGAATTAAAAATTCAATAAAATCTCCACACAAAATCTAGAACCCTCCACATCTAGAAATATCTACACAAATCCAATCTTCTCATCAAATTTCAACCATTGGATTCAATCCAACATGGATTAATCCTCACCATCCAATTTTCCACTTCTCAACTATAAATTGAGCTCTCCTCCTCCATGAGAGCTAGCTAGTAAAAAGTACTTAATTTACTTAATTGCACATGATGTAATTCATTAGTACCTATTACACTTGTGTGACCTTGGGTTATCCTTACTATCAACATCCAAGAACGATCGTATCTTAGAGATCCAATCACTTAATCACACATCTTAATTAACTTGTGGTGAAGACCCTTGGGTGCATCTTATGACACTCTAGCCAATGTCATCACCACACTCATCTCCATCCCCCCATCTAGCCACTTGTGATTCTTAACCCCTAGAGGTCTTAAGAGAGTGGATCATAAAATATCAATATCAAAAAGCAAAAATCATATCAAAATAAAAAATATCAAATCAAATCCACCTCAAGATTCTCTCTAGGGGTGTTTCCAACAACTCTACTGGGGCTATGGACATTTGGTCATAAGAGAGGAATGTTTGTGACAAGAATTAGATGTATCTTTGTTGGGGCTATGGATGCCTAGTAGAAGCGTAACAATGCATAGCTCAACCTTCCGCTCACCTTCCATCAACCTACTTGACTTAATCACTCCCTATACATTGGCTAGTTTGTCTTCACATACTACCCATTAAGTCTTCACTACAAGTGGTAATTAACTATCACTTTACACACACTTCATCTCAAAGAGACATCGCACTTGTATGTTGCCAAGTATGGCTTAGACCTTGGTCACACTCTTGTTTTAGTCCTACTTTTATTTTACAACATGTGCTTTTAAGCTCATATTTTGTTCATCATCCATTACAAACCATCCATCCTTTGCATCCATGTCCTTTTGCATCCAACATTCGTGTAATCAATGATCCTATTGTTATATCTTATCCACCCTTTTACTTCCTTTAACCTGTCATCATTCGATGGGCAACTTTATAATCCACTGGGGGCACCATCCCTTACTTTACACTTGGGGCACAAAAATAGACTATCATCCATCATCCCACCCTTTACTTGGGGGCCTATCTTATCTAATCATCTTGCATCCTACCTTATCTAATCGACTAAGTCATCACCTAGTCCCATATCCTACCTTATCACAACCCTCATCCTATCAAACCTCCTTTATCTTATCTAACCAATCCTTTTATCCCACATCCTTTATCCTATCCAAAATCATCCCTTTATCTCCCACATCCTTTATCCTATCCAAAATCATCCCTTTCTCCCACATCCTTTATCATATCCATAATCATCCCTTTATCATACATGCCACATCCTTTATCCTATCCGAAATCATCTTTTTATCCCACATCCTTTATCCTCTCCCCAATCATCCCTTTATCCCTAATCCCTATCCACATCAACCTTGGGACTTACAAGAGAAATTCACCTCCTTTCAACCCCACCCATTCCTATCACATCTTCATCCCACCACATCTAAACTATCTTAAAAATCCAAAAAAATCTTAAAAATCAACAACGCACATAAAATCTTAAACACTTTTTCATGCATTTGTGTGTGTGTGTGCGCGCTTGTTCACTTTTTTATCTTTTTCTTGCATTTGCATCATATTTTGGCCAATGATATGAGGCCTCTTTTCTTTCTTTTTATTTTGCATGGTCGATGATATGAGGCCACTTTTTGGTCCAATGATATGAGGACCCTCTTTATGTCCCATGATATGAGGACAAGGGCATCTAGCAATTAAAACATCATGGTATTTATACCATTGGTGCATCTTTCTCTATGCCACATCTTAATAAACTTGCTAATGATGATAATTATGGGCACTTTACGATAGCACCACCCCTTTACATCATCACTTAGCCTAATCATCATCACCTTATCCAACCAACCCTTCATCAATCATCTAACATCCAATCATCAAATCTTATTCATCCAATCAATCTATCCAATATTTTCAATCAATCCTATCAAGTCCTATCATCCAAACATCTTCACATCCAACATCCAACATCCAAAATCAAAATCCTTACCCCTTGACTGGGGCATCCAAAATCCAAATTATCAAAATCCAACATCTAACAATATCATCAATCCAAGATCCTATCTAATTTTACCCCTTGGCTAGGGACAACAAAACATCCAAAATCCAACCATCAAAATCCTTACCCCTTGACTGGGGCATCCCAAATCCAAATTATCAAAATCCAACATCCAACATCAACAACATCATCAATCCAAAATCTTGTGATCCAGCAACATCCAATATCCAAACATCCAAAACATCAACCCCTTTACTGGGGCATCCAAAATCAAAACATCCTGCACCCTTGTCATATAGTTAACATCCTCTCATCTTCTCATCCTCTCACCCACAACCCCTTCATCTTCTCACTGGGCATCTCCTCTCTTTTCAAGTGGTTACCCACCTCATTCCTCCCTACCTACCCACTCAAGGGGGCATCATATTACCATCTTATCATCTTCTACTTCTTATTTGAACGATCATTGCTACGCAATAATCCTTCAAAAAGGGGAAAATGTAGACACCTAAAATGTCTACATGACTAATTAACATTAATCATGTCCCACATTTTAGCCTCATCACCATTTATCTGCTACCAATCCATTTTAATTCATTTTCCCTTTTATCATTCATCTAATATCTCATTTCATCATTAATCCATTTATTCTAATATTTCATCATTTATCTAAATATTCCATTAAAAATCCCTTTTATAACATCTATTATATATCATTAATCCTTTTATCCCATTTCATCCTTAATCCCTTTTATTATATCACATTATCCTATCTAAATCCCACTTAACATTTATAGGAATTTAATATTCCTATGCCTCACCTACCCTAGTCTACACCTACACCTACCACTAGCTATTCCATGTAATCACTCATCATTAATTATCCTAATCACATCATTTAATCTAAACTAATCATGTGCACATCCAAATACACCTCTAAATCTAGAGGGTTCTATTTCTAGAACCCTCTCTAATCTTCCAACTATTATTTCCCTCTCCCATTTGAATTTTTAAATTCAAATGAATCTAGAATTCTCCATTCTATATTTCTCTACAAATCTCTACATAAATCCAATCTTCTCATCAATTTTCATCCCTTGATTCAATCCAATATGAATTAATCTTCACCCTCCAATTTTCCACTCACAAACTATAAATTGATCTCTCCTCCTCCATGAGAGCTAGCTTAGAATAATCTTAGAAATTCATATCAAAACTCTACTCTTTTATTCATCCAATCAATCCATTTTATCATCATTATATTTATCTTTCATCTACAATCTATTATCCTTCATCAATCATCAAGAAATATTCATCAATCATCAAAGGGGAGGTGCTTTCTAAGTGTATCCACATCCAAATTTGAAGCAATCAATCATCTTACAAGCACATCCACTCATAAAGGAATGAGAATTGCATGTTAGATGGTAAGTGCAGGTATAATTCCTCTTCCTTTCATCTTTTCTTGATATGAGGTATTTGATTTGTTGAGTTTGTATGTTGCATTTGAATTGGTTTCATATTCATTTTATTTGTGCATGCTAACTTGATTTTTCATCTACAACCCCCAAAATACATCAAATCCTAAAAATAAAGATGCAAATAGGGATTCGGACTAATCCCGGTGGTCACCCGAGTGAACTTACGACTGAGTATTGCACTACATCTCGACTCCATGTAGTTTTCTGTGTGTGTATAATTGTGTCCTTAGGTTGCCCCCGTGCAATGACATCAAGATAGTAGGTTATAGTGAGATAGAATACAAAATTTGTGGATGGAATTTAGAAACTTCACCTTCTTATGCATTATATACAGAGTAATAAGACCATAATGCAATCCCTTTGATAGTATGTACATAGATGGTCCTTGATAAATCTCCTGCCCTTATAATGGTATGTATGTTGTGTTTATATAGGAATATCTTATTTGAATTTTGATACTAGTGACACAGATGCCATATAGGACCTCGGGATAGGAGTAGTAAAAACCAAAAATTCTGACCACAAATATCAAAAATGTGAACAAAAACAAAGGGGACATGAGCTCTCAACTTAGACAGGAGCGCCTAGGTGCTAGTGTCTAGTCACGAGAACTAGTGTCTTGAGACAACTAGCAATAAATGTGAGAAGACCGACGACATGGATCCTTGTGACTTGACCATATCTTGGTGTAGGAGTGCCAAATTGGAGAGATTAAAACAATAGAAATAATGAAAGCAAGCGGATGGACTAGGAAGTGTTTCATCAGTGAATACTTTTCTTACTCAAGATCCATACATATAACAACATACTTGGCATTATATTAACATAGTATTATGTGTGTTATTTTGTGTCTACATTTCTCCTCCCCCACCTTATTCTATTTGAATTAAATTCAAGTAGTGTAAAGGAAGTAAGCAACGTACATGTGAAAAGTCGAAGAAGCTCTGTGCGAAGTACATACATGAAATATGAGAACATATAGCATGGAGAATCATGGATCGACATGTCGATCCATGTGGCATAAATAGATATGGAAAACCTTTGCAAGGATCACTTGGAAAAATTGATGATTTTATTTTGAGTAATTAGGATATTTTGAATTTGTTTCCAAATGGAGATTCGAAGGGGTGGGGAGTGATCAATTCCTGAATTGATTTTGTATGTTTAAAAAACTGAAGGATTTGGGCGTCATTCCACTAGAGGAAGAGTGTTAGGGAGAGAGGTATAGTTTTACCCTCCAACTATGACTACATCCTCAAAAGGTCCAACCATTACAGATGGATAAAGACCAAATTTTGTTCCATTTTGATCCATTTCGATCCATATTGAATAACCCATATAGGAGTAGTATAGGAAAGGAAATAACGTATCATTTCCCCTACTCTATGGGTATCACGATATGTATAGTAATAGATGGATTCCATGTTAGATCATCTGGAAATGATGTAAAAACAATTCCCATGTTAGGTCGTTTGGGAAAGTAGTGATGTAACTCCCAAATTAGGTCATCTGGGAGCAATAATGAAGTGATGCTTGTACCAATTGATTGACTTGATTCAAATATTGACTTCTTGTTTTGATATTGAATGTATACGATATATTAATCATGGAGATATTTTTGCTTTTTGCCCCCATATTAGGTCATTATGAGGGGATAGATAGAAAGTAGTAGAAAATATCACATATTGTATGAGAAAATTTTCAATAACAATGTATTAGGAGTGTGTAGTGATCACATAGTATCCTGAGAGGGATCGTAGGGTGATCTCGATTATATGTCCCCCTTTCGGTGAAAGGGAGAGTGGTAGTAAGAATGAATGTTGAGCCGAAAGTAGATGTGAAATGATGTAATAGTGAGCAAAATGAAGTATAGTAGATGTTGGAAATTTGTGTGTATGTATAGTGTTGTAGATTTTTATAGTAAAATGGTAGGAAAAATTCTAAACCGATTAGCGCAAATCGGAAGAAGAAAAAAGTAGCAAATCTCGGGATATGAGAAAAACCGTGTGACATGTATTAGTTGTAAGAATGAGCGTGAATAATGACTATAGTAAATTAGACATTAAGAAAAGTGTTATATATAATAATGGTAAAAAGTGAATAGTGACTTCATTTGAACCTTGAATGCCCGAGAGTTTGAGATCCGGGATTATGAGGATGCGTAGATAATGGTGGTGAGATTAACTAGGTTCAAGATGGTGGCAATGGTCATGGCAGCATAGACGATAAATGAGTTGGTAAGTACGAGTATTTTTTAAAAATGTGATGAATTTTGTTTATTTTGTCAATTGTTTGCAAAATTTAGATTTTTAAGTTTATGTGTGTTTTTGACATTGGCGAGAGCGTCCAAGGTGATGACTTCCTTCGAGGGACTAAGCACTCGATTCTAGGTGCTTTGGTGACTCCGCTTCTAGGCGCTGTATCCTATTCCTAAACGTTGGATACCCGGGAAGTTGTTTTGACTTCATAATGTGAAATAAGTGATATTTGATGACTATTGGTAGCATGTATTATTGTTTTTATGTATATATGAGGTGTTGATGTTGTGATTGTGTTGGTGTTTGTGGTGTGCGAGAGGATATTCATTTGAGGGAATTCTGTGGGGTCGACACTTGAGAATGTTTTTGGTGTGGGAATATCGCGTTGATTGAGATATACTATACTTTGTCATCATGTGGCACATAGCAAGACTAAGGAGGTACCCCATAATATGTTGGTGATCACTACATTATATAAGAGGTGGTGTGTGGACACTTGTACCTTCTTATTTCCTATTGGGAAGATGTTTGTGACCCTAGAGGATGTTTATCATATTTTTCGACTACTAGTTGTGGGTGAGAGATTCTGGTGATGGATGTAGAGGATGCTTAGAGGTAGATGAGAGAATTTGGATGATACTTTACAGGGACATGGGTACAGATAGAGACCCACATTATTATGGATTCCATATTGAGATCAGGTGTTTTGTAGTTGTGGAAGTTCATTGCAATGGTTATTACTTCACCAATGGCAATGGAGGGTGGTGGTGTGGGAATCTTGTATAAGATGCGTGATATTTTTGGTGTATAGATGATAATGAGACTACATATGCATGGGTGCAATGTGTATTGGCACACTTGTATAGGGACTTATATAGGTTTACATGGGAGGACCATGGGGGTGTACTTTGAGCCACCACATTTTTGCATGTATGGGCCTATCGGCACATTGTAATATTAAGGCCACTCGGTGGGCCATGGGATGATTAGGAGAGGCCGAGATTTTTCCAGTGAGGTGGACAAGCAAGCATAGTAGGATATTGGATACTACTACCTATAGGTCCATACTTGATTTTATGGGGCCAAAGGCCATATCGAGCCTATAGAGGCTAGCCAAATGATGGAGTAGAGTTACGATGTATCTAATGTACTATGTGGCTAGAGAACTGATTTCATGGAGTGACCAAGCTATTTCAAGCACCATGTGTCACGAAATTCGGTATGGCGCAAGATGTGCTCCCAAAGCCATATGTATGGGTGCGAGTGACAAGAGTGCCGAGGAGGCCGGGAGTGAGACCAAGACCTACAAGAGCACAACTAGTTCACCTTGGTGCAAATGAGATGGACATGGCCATAGATCCAATACAAGTAGACAATGTAGGATGTACCGAGGCATAAAGTGCATGGTAGGTAATGTACCAATGGGTGTTATTATTTCTAATTGTTGTGGATACGGTGGGAGAACCACCAGTTGGAGCTACGGAGGAAGGCACTTGCCCCGATGGCGATGGTATAAAGCAGACATGGTAGCGGAGAGTGAGTATTTGTTTGTTGATTGTCACTTAGTTATTTTATTGCGGTCATCTTGTGTAGTAACTAATGTTATGCTTAGATGGTTATGGGGAATGTTTATTGGTCCTTGATTGTTGATTCATTGATCTCGCACATTGATGTAGAATGTACCTATGGATGTGCTCATGGGAGGTGGGATGTTGGAGTGAGTAGACACTATTATGCGGGCGACGTGCCCATTTGTTTGAGCTAATGGCGATATTAGTGGCTACATGTACCATATTGTTGAGTGAGCATGATGAGGCATGGGCAAAGATTTAGCGAGGATAGGGAGGTTGTAGGAGGAGGATCCCTAACGCAGGATGTGTTCATGAGGTATGTAGAGTTGAAGGATCGATTCGCAGAGCATTCGGTTGAGGTGGCATTACTATGGAGGTAGGTGGAGGGTATAGGGTCGTGACCTATGGCGTAGATTGAGTGGTGAAGCATCTATTTCTAGATCTCTCATAGTTCTATATATTGAAAATGATGATGATGTATGATAGATATGGATGTAGCAATTGTTGGGACCCTTCTATAGCTTCCAAATCTTGAAGGCGTGTAGGCATGCACGCCGGAGAAATGCACATTTGAAGGTGTGCAAGGCATAATTCAAAAGGGGTTCTTGGAGAACCAAGGACACACGCCCCGTGAATTTGAATTCGGGACTTAGCCATTTTCGGCCTTTTGGACAGAACACATGAAGAACGTGTTCCGTTTGGATAAGGTTCCAACCTGCGACAGGGTGTCCTAGAAGGAATATACCTTGCAATATGAAGATCTAAAAATCTAATCATGACATGGAGAGACATGCGCCTAGGGAGCCCTACACCTTGACACTTGGGACCAGATCTGAGGCTGCAGAGGAGTTTGTTAGAGCTCAGATGCCTATTTATATGTGTGCCCTTGGCAAAAGAATAGAGACTCAAGCGAGGTAGCGGAGCTCTGTAGAATTACTGTGAGAACTATGGGATAGAATGGGTAGATGATTCTAGGAAGGATGTAATGAGGAAATGGGGAATGAAAATTTTGTTTTGTGAGCATACATGTATGGACCCAGATATGGTGTATGACTGTGGTCTGCCTCTCTATGATGCTTTGTAGTAAGACTATGAATGAATATGATAAGGTTACCACTATGTTTGTATTAAGATCTCCTTCTTGTATTATCTACATGTTTCTACTATGCTTTTGATCTTGTATAATCATGAACCTTACTTGAATGTTAGTCTAATTATGGATTTACAACTTCCTAGTTCTAGTTAATTTTGTTGCACGCTTTGTTTCTGTTATGACTGAAGGGGTGTAGAAGCCGTTCTAAGCTCTATAGCTTTTCATGTCTATTAAATCACTAAGTTAGAATCATGAATTATGCCTTCCACTAAACTCACATAAAAGAGAGACTCGGCTCCCTCTTGTGCGCCTCGGTGAGCACCCAACACCCGCTAGGTGATAGGTCGGTGCACATGAGGTTCCCTTGTTCTTGGTGGGGTGCAAAAATGACTACATCTTGGTTCCGTTGCTGGGACCTCTTTTCAAAGTTGTAGTGGAACATGGCATACATCATGATCTATGCAAAAAGTGATGGCGGAGTGCTTAACACTTGAGGGTGTTGAAGATTGGTTTAAAATCATGGAGGATGAGTTCGCTCAGAGATTCAATACTAGACCTGGGTTTAACATGTGAAGATGGGTGGAGGACACTCTTTATCATGAGTTATATGAAACCTTCTTCTGTTGTTTCCCAGTAGAGTTATTTGAATGGCTCTCGGCTTATACATCTAGATCGGGGTGGTATTATAAGTCACACCCTTAGACCCAAGAAACATATCAGAACTTGCAAGATGTTGATCTAACGTGGACCCATGCTATAGATCATTGGTGGAAGGGAGTATTGACTAGCTACACTCTAGAATACGCCATTTCCACATATTCATGTCCAGAAGTTGCTGAGTTTGAGTTTTTGCGGGAGCCCAGAGGATCATTTCTGCGTGTTATCCCCCTTGCAATCAAAATCTTGATGGTAACCATGGGTTTAGAGGCATTTCCTATGGCCGGCTAAACCACTCTGAGTGCTTGGCGAGGAAGCTAGGTTGGGGAAAGATGGCTGATATAACGATTGAAAAGGAAAGGGAGGAGAGATGGCTCAAGTATAACGAAGCGCGTGAAAGGGAGATCGATAGACAGTGTGGGATTATAAGTGGGTTATGGAGCTAGACATGGTGGAAAGGAGTTGAGGTTCACGCGGAGGATGTGGAACCCGAATAGTCTATGATACCCCATCTTGGTAAGCACAGGAGAGAAAACCTTACGGCTTCTGATGAGAATCACACATAGAGAGAGAAGATTCATTGGCGCGCATCTGACCCCACCTAGCAACCAAACCTTGGCACTTGGTTTGTTTGAACGAGGGAAAAGTACAATTGATCCATTTGATATCAATAGAAGCAACCTATCGGCACCCAGAAGGTACAACTTCTTATTTGGGACTTCTATGGCTTCACACACTATTCCAGTATTTGGTGGAATGTTTGGACAAGGCACATATCCAGCTGGTTTTTGAAGCGCGTTAGGAAGTGGTAGAGGAAATACAACTAGGAGTGGCACTAATTCACAAACTGTCAGTGTGCAATCGGTGGAACGAAGGAGCGTTCGATCAACAAACATGGGCCTTGTACTTAACACCTGCAGATCCGGAGGTGGAAGTGGTAGAGCTAGTGGCTCGGGATCTAGTGAATCCGACAGAGGAGGAAACACCGAGGAAACCAAGGGATTGGATCGGAATGACAAGGACCTCACCACCTCCTCAAGTATTTTTGAGATGTCTCTACACTTACCGTTATAGTGGGGTAGGAGATCTTTGCCGAGTATGTGCATAAGTGCGAGTTGTTATGGTGTGCAAAGGGATCATGACCCGGGAACGAAAGGCTAATCAATTTACGATGACCTTGCAAGGACACACGCATAGTTGGTATAGAAATTATGACCCTCATCAGACTATTGTGGATTATACCACACTTTGAGAAATGTGTTCTTGGAGGAGTTCCACATACCTGAGTTTGAACAAAAGAGCATCCGCTATCTCAAAGAAATCTAGCAGGGAATGGCAGAGAGCGTGTGGGAATATGATGCACACTTTAAAACTCTATTGGCTAAACTGTCTTATGATATCTACCCTTCACAACATGCTCAGTGGTGTGTTGGGGGGTTGATCACATCCTTTAGGAGGGATTTATCTCATAAAATGTTCACGGACCCACGTGAAACTTTGGAAGCTACTTTACACGCCGAGGTAGTTGGTAGTGTTGACACTTTGGTGGTGGTAGCCCATTTCGGAGGCTCATATCACTATTATGGCTAAGCAATTGGAGAAACTATCTCAAAATAGTTCCGGAGACTCGCGATGGGATGTGGTGCATAGATTATAACGTAGAAGGGCACACAAAGGATAATGGTGGGATATGTACTCGGAAGGCGGTGCGCCGTAGCAGTAAACTGTGAAATATGTCACGGGGACCATGATGTAAGTAGGTGCCCCCTGTTGCAGCATGTGATCCATAAAAATGTGTCTTGTTACTGCAAGATATGTACCTCAACCACAAATGACACCAAGGATTGTAGATTGATTGACCATATTCATAAGGCAATTGATCTTGGTGTGCGTCAGGCGGCATTGCTAGTAGTTCCAAAGGAGATGACCGTGGGTATGAAGAGTGCGGAGATAGGGGTGCATGCAGAAGAGGGTTTCACGGAGGATTTCGTGGTCATGGAAACCGCGGGGAAGAAGTGAGTTCCGTGTGGGACATGTTTTAATTATGGAGCCACCGACCATTATAAGCGTGAAAGCCCGGATCTTCTATAATGCTCCCGGTGTGGAAAAAAACATAAGTATGAAGAGTGCTTAGAGTTATACAAACATATGAGTCGGCATCTTAGGGAAGGATAAGGGCACTGCCATGGTGAGTATTAAGAAGGCTGACGCGTAATGGCTCCAATGAGTAATACGTGAATCAGAACTAGGGTCTACTATGGTGACAACAAGAGTGGAGTCTGTGCGCGTAAGGGAAGCGCACAGGCGAGACCTCTGGTTTCAAGGGAAGAAGTAGTACATGGGAATTATCCACATCCGGCTCACCAGAAAGAAGTCTACCAGGAAACCATGGATGTAATTCAAAGCTTACAAGGGGAGATCCAATGCTTAAAAGAGAAAACTAGAAAAGATGAGCAAAGAAGACCAGTAGAAGCACCAAAGGATGACTTGGATGAGGTTAAGGAGGTGTGTAAACTACTGAGGTAGGAGAATATTATTCCCCTACTAGGGGTATGGTTGAGAGAAAAGGTGCCGTGCGCGGTGGAAGAACATGAAAGGCAGATCCTACATGTAAACCTCCCACCTCACAGCCTTGATTATGATAAAGAGATTACCTTGAATGCAGTAGTGGATGGATGGTTGCTTAGCAACATCCTCATTGACACAGGGTGGAGGTTAATGTTCTCACTCTGGATTCCTGGCATCAGATGGGAAGACATGCATTATAGCCATCTTCAAATGTGTTATATATGGCAAATAAGACAAAGGCAATGCCCATAGGTGTCTTAAAGGATGCGACCATTACCATTTAGGGGACTAAGTTCACTGGGAATTTTGAAGTCTTGGCGCTTGCCGAGGTAGATAATTTCCCAGCTTTACTTGGGCACTGTGGTGCTATAAGAATAATGCAGATCTCTGGTTTAACAAGGGGTACATAAGCTTTAAAAACAAGGAAGAGAGGGTGATTATACCACTTACTAATGGAAATTCCACACCCTATACTGAACCCCTTGGAGAGGAGGTCCTTGACATAATATATGTGTGCTCCATAAGAGATCTAGAGACCATCCACCCTATAGAAGGAGTCATCCAGTTTGATGATGCTCAATCTATCAGTGATACTACCAGTATAGCATGCTATAATTGGGTGCATGGGACTTATGAATTGATTTGGCAACATCTGAAAGGATCGGTGACCAAGGTAACCACGGTGCATATAGTTTGACACCTAGGAGGAAAGGCAATAACCAAGTATTCTGGGATGCATACCCTGAGGTATTTTGATAGAAATGGAAGCTCACTGGAGGGAGGACAAGCGACGAGGTATGATGAGTTATGTTTTGATAGGCACAATAGCGAGGTGGTGGGCCGCGCATAGTGAAAACTTGTTGGAGTGGCGTGAAGTTAGAATTGCGCTCACTATCCGATTCTCGAAGAGCAACATACCCACCGCTATCAAGGATTACAATGGCAATGGACCCGCCTCTTCCCACATCCAGGAATGTGAGAGGGTCTGGGGAGAAGGTGAAAAAGCATTACCACCCTCCCTTTGGGTACACAAGTTGTATTCAACACTATAAGGTTATGCGCGCACTTGGTACATCCATTCTGAAACTCGCCACCAAATGGGAAATTGGCAGGAATTGGTGGCTGACTTGGTTCACACATTTGAGTACCGGAGTACCATCAAACCGGTTGATGAGGTGTTGCAGACTATCAAACACCTCACTTTGGGGGATTGCACCATGGCGGAAGATAGGTTAGTAAACTTACTTGGTGGACCTAGCTTGGAAGCGCGGTTCAAAGAGGAGGAACCAGAAGACATACAATTCGAGCGTGCATGTGCTGAAAAGGAGAAAGGAAAGATGGTATACGTTGTTGATGGAGAGGAGATGGAGAGCCTGAATGTCAACCATTCAGTTAGAACACGTGAAGTAGTTGACAGTGTGGATGCATGTGCACGCGCGTATCATGAACCACTCAAAACCAAGAAATTTAACATCGGCTCGAGAAGGAGCCCAAGGAAGCTATCATTGGGGACTACTGGTCAGACAAGGAAGTATCAAAGATCATTGATCTCTTGCGTGAATTTGAGGATTTATTCCCATGTGGATACCATGAGTTGAAAGGCATCCACCATTCATTGGGGGAAATGAGGATAAAGTTGAAAGATGGTGCGCGCCCGGTCAGGAAGAGGCCTTACAGGATGAATCCCAACATGCGCGTAAGGGTTAAAGAAGAGCTAGACAAAATGATAGCATCTAGTATCATTGAGGTTGTGGAGGAATCAGAATGGATAATTCCAATGGTGATCAAAGCATAAGGAAGGATGGGAGGATTAGGATATGTGTGGATTACAAGGAATTGAATGTTGTCTCAGATCATAGATCCTTTTCCCACCCCCTTTACTGAAGAGATTTTGGAAGGAGTTATTGGGCGTGAGGTCTATTCCTTTATGGATGGATTCTCAGGATATCACCAAGTAAGGATCACCAAGGAAGACTAAGATAAGATAAGTTTTGCCACCGAGTGGGGAAGCTTTGCATACACGGTCATGCCCTTTGGATTGAGGAATGCACCCACTGTATTTTCGCGCATAGTGGTACAAGCATTTTAGGACTTCATCCACAAGTTCCTTCAAGTGTATCTGGATGATTGGACAGTGTATGGATTGGTCAGGGACCATTGTGATAACTTGAGGATGATGTTTGAAAGATGTCGGCAGTTGAGGATCTCCCTCAACATCAAGAAATGTGTTTTTACAACCCCTTTTGGAACTTTGTTGAGGCATATCATATACAAAGAGGGCCTAATGGTGGATCCTATGAAATTTGTAGTTATTGTGGGACTAGGGGAGCCCACCAAAGAAAATCATCATGCGTGGGTTTCTTGGATACACCTTGGTACTATAGAAAGTTCATTAAGGGATACGCCAAGATCGTCATGCCTTTGGAAATATTGCTCAAACATAAGAGTGCCTTTCGGTGGGGAGAGACGTAGCATATGGCATTTGACACTCTAAAAGAAAGGCTTATCACCACACCTATTCTATGATTCCCATCCTGGGATAAACCTTTCCATGTCCACGTGGATGCCTTTGGTACAATGAATGGGAGTCATTATTGCTCAAACCGTGAGAGGGATTGTTGATCATCCCTTGTGTTTTGCAAGTAGAAAGTTGACACCAGCAGAATAGAATTATACAACGACCAAGCGCGAGGCATTTTCAATGATCTACGTGCTCCAAAAATCAGTAATATCTCACTAGCGACTCCTTTCACATTCTACACTTTACTATATGACCTTGAAGTATCTAGTAAACAAAGCAGTGTTGTAAGGGTGCATATGTCATTGGGTACTTTTATTTCAGGAATTTGAATTCAAAGTGGTGGTAAAACTGGGAAAGAACAATTATGGGCTAGATCATTTATCAAGGATTGATTTGGGAGAGGACACGCAAAGTATCAAGGAAACCATGTTGGACGCGTAACTATTCAGGTTGCGGCGCGCACCCTCGAGTTAGAAGACATTGTTGTTTTTCTCAAGGAAGGTGTGGCACCCGAAGGGATGAATGCACTGGAAAGAAAAAGGTTAGCCATACACGCCACGCCCTTCATGTTGATTAATGGGGATTTGTATAAAATGGGCCACGATGAGGTTCTGCGCCGATGTGTATTAGAACATGAATGTGTGGCCATAATAGAAGAATCCCATTGTGGGATTCTGGAGGACATTATGCGAGGAACGTAACCACACGTAAGATCTTAGTCGTTGGACTATGGTGGGAGATGATTCACCAGATTGCATTGAGTTTTGCAAGGCCTGTGACCACCGCCGCTGCCTTGGCAAACCGGAAGAAGGGATGAGATGCCCTTGCGCCCCATCGCAAAAGCCACGAACCTTTTGAAAAATGTGTAATATATTTTGTCGACCAATCTCACCAATCACAAGCGAAGGACTAACTCACAAAAGATATTATTACCACGTCTTGATTATCCGACAAGGTGGGTAGGGCCCACATCCACTAAGGATTGCACCGCCACCACGGCTACTAGATTTTTTGGGAAAACATTATCGGCGGTATGGGTGCCCATTAATTTTAACAAGTGATAGGGCACTCACTTCTTAAATTAAACCGTCGAGATTCTATTGGCGGAATTCATGGTAGCCCACCATAAGACTACCCCTTATCACCCTCAGGAAAATGGGACTGTAGAGGCATTTAACAAAATCCTTAGTCACACATTGACTAAGATATGTGATGTGGGTAGGCAGGATTGGGATGACAAGGTATCAGTAGTTCTTTGGGCATACAGAACAATGTATAAAAGGTTGAACAAGGCCACACCATTTCAACTAGTGTTCAGCGTGGAGGCTATTTTACTTGGTCGAATTTATGCTACCATCGCTGCGTATAACGCACACATGAGGGTTGGATGATGAACAAGCATTGGAAGAAAGAATAGATGAATTGATAAAGTTGGATGAAAGGTGCTCACTAGCAAGATGGAGCCAAACAACTGAAAAAGCTAAGCAAAAGGCATGGCATGACCACCATATTAAGAACAAACAGTTTGAGGTTGGCCAGATGGTATTGCTATATGATTCAAAATTTCTACACCATCCTAGAAAGTTGAAGGTGCATTGGTTGGGTCCTTATGTAATTTCATACATCCTTGATTCGGGCGTGTGCCAGTTACTGGATGGAACAAAATTACTTGGACACTTCAATGGGAGTAGGCTAAAGCCCTACTATAAATAATGCTTCTTGGTGTTTGTAAATAAGGTAGTTTTTCCAGTTAGCTTAGAATTTCCTTTTATGCTTTTCCTTTCTTGTATTTCCCTTTTGTGTTGTTGTTTTGTTTTGTGCCTTGGGCGCCAGTAACCTTATTACTTTTTAAACTTATGAATGTGCAGAGGACCATGCATTGATTTAGTGTGGGGTGAGGTGATAAAGGGAAGTATGGAGTTATTCTCGCGAGGATTGGGTTGGTAGACCATTTGAATTGGCCCTGTTGAAAAGATGCATTAGGAGAAAAGAAGGCAGATAGGTGGCAAGATAAGGTTACATTGGAAATCCATGTACAAAGGAGAAAAAGTGCAAAAACATGAGGTAGGCGAGAGCAAGAATCATGAGGATGGAAGAGGTGCCTTTGCACTGGTAACACACATGTAAGAGTCTTCTATCAAGATGGATTGTTTGCGTGCCAGAAGGTTGGAAAATTTTTCACGCAAGGATTGGGCGCGGGTGGAAGTAGTTTCACGCAAGGATTGGGCGCGGGTGAAAAACTTTTCACGCAAGGATTGGGCGCATAAGGAGAAGTGCTGAAGTCAGGTTTTGTTTGAAAACACCGCATTAAACATGGTTGTATGGTGGTAGGTAGCCTAGCCTTAAATGCGTAAAAGTGGGAAAAGCTATAAATACAAGAATGGGCAGTTCATTATTTTACTTTGTGAAAACAAGAAGAGCGATTTTCTTTCACGAGCTAGGGTTTCGAGAACTAACTCGTATGCGAAGGAAAATCCTAAAAACTTATGCCCAATTAATTCGTTAGATCTAAAAATCGGAAAGCGAAGTGATTCACGGGTGTGAGGAACATTGTGAAGAAGCACCGTGATCAAAGGAAGAAAATCAGAGATTAGGGTTTGTGTTCTAGGGCATGGGGCGCGTGAGGAAAACTCTCAAACAAACTCACAAGTTAACCTAGAATGAAAGCAAAGGGTACAATGATGGCCACAAAACCAATAGGAAAACCGGCAGAACAATCCAAGAAGGGAAAGGGTAAGGGAAAAGGGAAGAAGAAACAAGAGGAAATACCCTTAGATACGAACAAAGAATGGTATTCGGAGATGCAATACCTAGATGAAGTTTTGCTAGGGCAAGAGTGGGAGTCCCACATAAGACAGATGATCGTGATCGACTACAATCACCGGTCAAGCATAATTGTGAAGGAAATGGTGTTGGAGCTGGTGCACCCAAAAAATAAAAGAACACCTGACGGGTTGCCAATCTATAATGACGTGGTTAAGGTAAAAATGGAGAAGGTAGGGCTTCTCCAACTTTACGAGTTGCCATATTTTGGGAAGCTGAGCAGCTTATACCAATGGCTGATGATGCACGTACACGAAGACTTCTTCTACTTTGCGGGGCACAAAATGTGCATAACTCCCCAGTTAATTTCACACTTCACAGGCCTAGCACATGCGAGGATGGATGCACTCATAGATGACCTCCAGGATGAGGAGGCAATCATGGAAACCATAACATCCTAGGAATTGAAGAAGGGATCAAAGTACTATGACGTTTCGGATATCAGTGATCCAGTGATGAAGATGGCCGCGTACCTTGTCTCCAACCGAATGGACAAAAAAGGTGGACCCAGGTGAGCAAGCCCTAGCTGAATGTCTGCAAGAAGGTCGCGGAGGGCTCCATATACAACATCTCCCAGTACATAACAAACGAAATCATAAGCAGCATGGAGAACGGGGAAAAATCCTATTTGGGAACATTCTATTAACAATTGTGTTCTCAGAAATCGGGGTGTCGAGATGCTTTTGACAAGTTTGTGTGGGAATACCCTGTTGAAGACCCTTCACCCGTGGACAGATTCCATAAATACACATGTGAATCAATGACAGGGGTACACAAGGCACGCTTAGAAAAATGGTATAAGTGCCTTAGGAACGCATTCGAGGCTAAATGGCAGATCCCTGAACAACTCCCCGTGGCAACCAAAGGAGAAGCAGAGTTCGCGGTCTACCAACACTTCTGCATTGGTAGGTTCATCTTGGTGGATGGCAATTGGAGTCCATGGTGTAAACTCCCATTCTTGTTTACTACCCAATTTTTCCAAGCGGGGGTAAACAGATACAAGGAATCAAAGAAATTAAACCTAGAGTTGTCCACCCTTGATAAAGAGCATAGGGAAATGAGAAAGAAGCTAGTCTACCCAGAGAAGCGTGCATATGTTGAAAGATATGTCTCACACAGATGTGCATATTGTAAGGCCATTGACCTTACCTATTGTTGGGAGCAATGCCGCAAGGATCTACCTACGCATAAGGCCAAAGTTTGAAAAGGGCATGTACGTGGAAAATGAGATATCCATCCCGGATGACCCTATGGGAAGAAAGAAGCCAGCACCAAAGCGCAAGGAGAGGGAAGAGGAGGAAGAACAAAGGGTAGTGGAGAGGTAGAATGTAGATACCATGGGGCCGAGTACCTACGTCGGAAGAAGAGGAGAATGGTGGTCAGGGAGAAGACCCGAGCCTACGAAGCCACCATCCCCTGAAGAACCCTCAGATGAAGAGAGGACAACATCCCTGACTCCGAGTTTTCTGCAAAGGAAGAAGAACAAGGGATGGAGGAACAAGAGTCTGAAGATACAGACGACCCAAACACCTATATAGGTGAGAAGGATGATGATGAAGGGGAAGAGTTGGAGGTGAATCAGGAACCTATTGATGTCCATGATTCGGAGGGAGAGGGAGCAGAGGATACAAATGATGCTTTCATCTTTATAAGGAGGAAGGGCACCTAAGGGGAGGAAGGCATGTGGAGCAAAGAAAGGAGTGAAGGGGCAAGTACTAAGGGGCCAGATATGCCCAAGCTCACTCAGGAGGAAGTAGATGAGAAAGCAACAAGGGAGGCAGAGAAGATAATTAATACCTTGGTCGAAGAGGAGTTGGAGCGCGCGCGAGCTCATACTCGGTGAGTTCAAAGAAGAGTAGAGGGAGAAGAGTGTGGGTAGCACAAAAGGCCCAACTCTTTCAGTAACTATTCCCAAGGGCGTGCACACGGGAAGTAAACGCGCGGAAGGGGGAAGAACAATGATGGGATACATTGATGACCCCAACAAAGTTTTGCGCATGCATTTCTAGAGTACCGTGCCCACCAAGGAGCTCACTACCATGGAGTCCTTTGACCCTGAGGGTGGGTACCCGTGCACAAGGAAGATGCTATCATGGGCGTTCGACTCCCACCTCGACGAGCCTGAGTTTGAAGTTAACCAAGGAGCGGTCTTAGCATTGTCTGAAGGAAAGGGGGACAACCCCATTGTAAACACGTAGTAACTATCGGATGAGCAAGTGTGTAACACACTCAACAAAGTCTTCGTAGAAATTGAGGTTAGGCTATTTTGCAGGAATGACAGGGTTAAAGTCTTGGAGGACCTATTGGAAAAGAGGAAGGATGAAGTAGTCAAGCTAACAAAGGACCTCATCCTTGAGAAATTAATCAACGACTCAACTACAGAGGGAGCTTCAGGAAAAGGCCAGGGTACGTGAAGTTTCCAAGAAGGTGGAGCTCATCTCCCAAGCTATTATCATGAAGCACCCGGACCTTAACCCTCCCACATAAAAGTATGGATCCTCCCTGGAATGCCTAGAGGACTTGACTCGATCCTCACCATGGAAAGGTAGCCTTTGGCCTTGGAGTCAACAAAGGAGGTAGCTACGTGCTTGGAGAAGGAGTACAAGCTAAAGGTCATCGCGCTCATGGTTGAATAAAACAAGGTTCTCGTTGATGTGAAAATAGCTGCACAAACCACGAGAGATCACCTATGACCATTGCGCGGATCAAGACAAGGTGACAGGCATGCTGCTTGCCAACGACGAGGCCGAGCTGAAGGACTTCAGGGAAAAGAATAAGGGCAATAGATCTAAGCAAGAAAAGATCCTAGCCAAGTGGAGAAGAATTTTGAAGCTATTGAGAACCGGTGAGTCTCAATCAAAACCTAGCTAAAAGAGCTCTATAAGGTCATCACGAGGAAGATGGATGCCCTGGAGGATCACACCAAGGAGTTGGAGACTATGGTGGAGACCATTAACATGAAGGGGAAGGGTTAACCTTCGACGAGGTGAGCACCTTGGTCAGCAATATCTACACTAGAGCACAGGATGAAGTCAGCGCTTGGAGTACACTGGAGGCCGACCTGTGGCAAAATTTTCCCTTTCTTCTTCTTTAGGCAAATTTTTCCCTCTATTCTTTCTCTCCCCCATTCTTTATTCTTTCCCTCCATTCTTTCCAAGCAGGGCCTTGCATTTTTGTACTGCATTCTTTGAAAAGGTTCCCGAGGGCGGAGAACAGGTGAAGTGTGGGGTAATGTTGGGACCCTTCTATAGCTTCCAAATCTTAAAGGTGTGTAGGCGCGCACGGCTGGAGGGAGCGCGCAAGTGAAGGCGCGCAGGGAAAAATTCAAAAGGGGTTCTTAGAGAACCAAGGACGCGCACCTCGTGAAGCAAAATTTGGGACTCAACTATTTTCGGCCTTTTGGACAAAACACATGAAGAACGTGTTTCATTTGGATAAGGTTCTAGCCTAGCGACAGGGTGTCCTGGAAGGAATATACCTTGCGATAGGAAGATCCAAAAAGCTAATCATGACATGGAGAGGCATGCACCTGGGCGACCCACACCTTGACATTTGGGGCCAGATATGAGGTGCGCAGAGGAGTTTGTTAGAGCTCATATGCCTATTTATACGCGTGCCCTTGGCAAAAGAATAGAGACACAAGTGAGGTAGCGGAGCTCTGCAGAATTACTACAAGAACTATGGGATAGAATGGGTAGATGATTCTAGGAAGGATGTAATGAGGAAAGGGGGAATGAAAATTTTGTTTTGTGAGCATACATGTATGGATCCAGATATGGTGTATGACCATGGTCTACCTCTCTATGATGCTTTGTAGTAAGACTATGAATGAATATGATAAGGTTACCACTATGTTTGTATTAAGATATCCTTCCTGTATTATCTGCATGTTTCTACTATGCTTTTGATCTTGTATAATCATGAACCTTACTTGAATGTTAGTCTAATTATGGATTTACAACTTCCTAGTTCTAGTTAATTCTGATTGCGCACTTTGTTTCTGTTATGACTGAAGGGGTGTAGAAGCCGTTCTGAGCTCTATAGCTTTTCATGTCTGTTAAATCACTAAGTCAGAATCATGAATTATGCCTTCCACTAAACTCACATAAAAGAGAGACTCGGCTCCCTCGCGTGCCTCGGTGAGCGCCCAACGCCCGCTGGGTGATAGGCTGGCGCGCATGAGGTTCCCTTGTTCTTTGTGGGGTGCAAAAATGACTACAATGATGTATGGGGATTGCCTCCCAAAGAATTATATTTTTTAACTATGACTTTGGACATTATATATAGTTGGATGATTAGCATTGTTGTGTTGTCTTTGATGTTATGCGATATGTGATGTGATGATTTTCATTCATATGTATTTTTTTATTTGTATTACGTAAATGATTAAAATGGATGATGGTGTTGATTAGGACATAGATATATAAGTAATGTGGGAAAATTAGATTGTATGTATGAATAAAAATGTGATAAATGGAAATAGATGTATATATGGAATGAATAATGTGATTGAAATGGTTGTAAAAATGTATGTTATTGTGTGTAAGCATGATGAAGAAGGGGTCAAATAAGATCGATGCCCCCAACATATGTGTAAAAATATGAGTTTCATTTATATAAGACCCCTCAATAATCAAGAATGAACCATAGAACAAGAGTGCGTCATCAGGAAATGGTTTGATAATGTATGCTAGAAAGATAAATCAATGAAGTGTGTAGTTTAAAGATGAAGTGGGGTTCTTGTTATAACAGATCCCTCAACAATCATGTAAGAACCATAAGAACACGAGTGCATCATTAGGTAATGAGGTGATAAAAATCACCTACCAAAGATGAAGAGGGTGGCGAGGAGTGGTGGAAGCATGTGAAGTGGTAGTAGCATGATTGTATGAGCCAAAATGAATTTCGGATGAGATGGTGCCAATGATGGGAGATGCAGTGGTAAGAAACATGGATGTCAATGGCTTAGGAAGATAATGTGTAGTAGGAAGATTGTGCGTCGAATGAGATGATGCAGCGATAGATGAGCAAGGTGGAGGTCGTGCATGAATGATGACTTTAGGCGGTGGATGAATGATGACCTTAGGAGTGGGAGGAGGATACAAGTGAACCAAAGTAGTAGCATGCTTCTCAAGAATCGTAGAGAAACATACCTCTCATGAGAGAAATAGCCAAAGGAAATAACACCCCTATCTTCTAATTGTTGTGGTTTGTCATGAAGAGTGTAACAATCATTGCCATGATGGCCATTAATGTGGTGATAATTGCAATAAGGATGATCACACCGTCAATGTAAGTGATGAGGAGGAGGATTTTGATTAGAAGGCAAGTGAATTAATCATTTATCAAGTAGAACACATAAGAAACCATGAGGCTTAGCGGTATGCAAGAAATCCAATGGCTCCCAAGGAGGGGATGCGAAGACTTAGGTGGAGAGCAATGTGGTGGCGAGAGATGGAGGACTCTTATTTGGTGGAGGGGATGGAAAATTCTTGTGAGGTGGTGGATATGGAGACCTTAGTGGATGCTTGACACATGGAAGAGGAGAAGAACTAGGAGATGATGCAACAATAGGAGTAGAAGGAGAATCTATAACATGTGTAGAGAATCAAATCTTTTTCTAGATCCATAACCTTATAGCATAAAAGTGTAAATGATTCACATGTATCATATTGCAATCATTATTTTAAAGCAATAATCAAGCCATGACAAAATATAAATTGCTTCTCTAGATTAATAAGTTGAAATACTAATTGATGCATGCAAGAATTGAAGCGTAAAATGTAATCTAGAATAGGTTATTTCTTTCCTTGATGCAAGCTAGGTAAGTGATCATATGTGACACTAGAACCATTGTTAATCATAAAGCGTCTAAGAAAAGAATATTCCATTTCACAATATGTACTAATAGATCTAAAATGAAAATTAGTGTACCATTAAAGAGCATCATCGACAAGACTCTATGACAGAAATCTTTTAGCAATAATTGATTATTCAAATAAGAAGCCATAGCTAGAAGATAATGCTTAAGATATGGATATGGATTGCCAGTGCCATTGAAACATGAAAATGTAGGTATGATGAAATCCTTAGGAAATGTTGAATTGTGAATTTTATTTCAAATGGCATTTTCATGAAGAGAGTTATTATCGATAGAGGCATAATAGGATTTTCTTTTGAGAGTGAGAGATTGAACTTGAGATTACAACTGGCCAACAACATGCATGAGTGATAAAATATCATGTGAAGGAATCATAGAAGATGTGAGAGGTACATTGAGAGGTTGAAGCTTGCCATTATGAGTGATCATGGGAATGTGAGAATAAGAAGTGGGAGATGAATATTCTATGGGCATGCGAGATGTAGATGCAAAGGAAATAAGAGGCGGCATACTAGGATAAATGGAAAAAGTAACATGAATATCATCGAGAGAAGAAGAAGAGGAAAGAGGTAGAGAAGAACATGGAATATTATAAGAAACCATAAGAGGTGAGCCAGTAGGAATGGAAGAATTGTCATGAATGCCATCGAAACAAACTTAGGAGTAGAAAAAGTAGAGTGGAAAATTCACATTCATTAGTCTTAAGAGAAGTAGAAATTTTGTTAACATTTTCATGCTCAAAAATATAATCATTAGCAGACAAAGTTTCACATGCAATTATTTCATCAAGTGATTCATCAACATATAGAGAAGTAGGAGAAGCACTATCATAAGATATATCTTTACAATCAGTAGAAAAAAATTTTATAAAGAGAATAAACACGAGGTACAACTTTACATTCATCCTAACTAATATGAGAAATAGCATCATGAGTATGTACATTTTCATCATTAGAAATAACATGATTTTTAGCTTCAAAGGTATCACAATCAAGACCAAGCATATAATTGATAACAAGTATCATCAAGAATTGTAGTAGACATAGAAGAAGGTGGGGTAGCCTTGGTGACTATGGAATAATAAGGATTACATCCATAAAAAATTGCGCCTTAGAAACAATGTTAAGATTATAGTGGGAAAAACTAGTAGGAATTTTATGTTCATTAGCAACAAGCAATCTTATAACATTGTCATCAAATTGAACATTGTGATAAAGATCAACAAGTTCAGCCTCAACAACCTCATCAAGGATGGGATTAAAACTCACATGATGCATAGCTTTCCTATAAGAGGAAGATCTACTTTTAGCCATTAGGGTTTAACGGATCCTAGTGTACGGAGTTCTAAGAGAGGAGTTCACATAATGATTTAATAAAATTTTAGTATTATTAAATCTAATTTCAAAGTCACTACAATTATATACAATAAAATATAAATGCTAAGTACCTCAAACATGTCATTATGCAAGCAAATGAAAGAGATAGGGAACTTATCTTATTTTCACTTATCCCGAAGTATACTCGAACCGGAGGAATTGATGAGCGAGTGGTTAGAATGCTTTGGGAAACGCTTGCTATAAATTCTAGAACTTGCGAGAATGGCCTAGAGGGGAACTCGGCGGAGGTGAGGGCTCTTGGGCACCGAGATACCTTCTATAGGTGTATGTGACTGTGTAGAGGGTCAAAACCTAATTTTTCTGGTGTCGTTATGGTTTCTCTATCCTTCATTATTGATCTCATGTGGGTCACTGGAAGATCACTAATTTCGCTAGCAAATTACAAAACAGATAGTATCTGCAAAACCCCTAAACTATATCAAATCCTAAAAAGAAAGATGTAAATGGGGAGTCGATTGACCAGGCGGTCACCCAATAGAATGATCATATGACCGAGTGCTACAAGTACATCTTAGACTCCATGTAAGTCTCTGTGTGTGTGTGTGTAGAATTGTGTCCTTAGGTTACCCTCCCGCCATGATGCCAAGATAGCGGGTTGTAACTATATAGAATGAAAAATGAGTGGATGGAATTCAAAAACTTACCCTTCCTATGTAGTGTATGCAGAGTAATAAGCCCAAAATAGTCCCTTTGATAGTATGTAGATAGATAGCCCTTGATAAATTGATTTCCCTTATAATGGTATGTATGTTGTGTTTATATAGGGATCTCTTGTTTGAATTTCGACACTAGTGACACGACATGTTGACTAGGACCTCGGGATATGAGTAAGAAAACTGAAAAGGCCAACCAAAAATGTCAAAACTGTGAAAAAAACAAAGGGGACAAGAGCACCCAGGATGGACAAGAGCACATGGGTGCTAGTGTCCATCTGGCGCTAGTGTCTAGTCCTGGCACTAGTGTCTTGAGACAACTGATGAAAAATGTGAGAAGACTGACAAACATGGATCCTTGTGACCTAACCAGAAATGGGTGTAGAAGTGACAAATGTGAGAGATAAAAATAATAGAAACAATCAAAGCAAATGGATGGACTAGGAAGTGTGTCACCAATGAATACTTTTATTACTCAAGATCCATACATAAAACAACATACTTGGTGGTATAGTAGAATAGTAGTATGTGCGTGATTTTGTGTCTACAACTCCCATCCCGTCTAGAGAGATAAAGAATAAAAACACCATCATTTTACACAATTGGTGGGTTGTTTTTGTCATTTCTACGATTATATTTAGTGGAATTCTCATTATACTCATAGAGTTATGCGTTGCTTGCTTCAACGAGGTGATCATTAATACCATTGATGAAGAGAACTAGGTTTACACACTCTCGGTCCGTTATAGGGGTAACTCTAAGAATGAATTTTTGAAGCGCTTAATATTTATAACAAGTGAGGCTTAGGAAGGATTACTATTTTTAGAAGTGGGTCTTCCTGTCAAAATGGAATTAAATTAGTCTCAAAATTTTATGTTTTGTAATGTGAGGCTTTGCTCCAAATTTCAAAGGATTTCAATCGCCAAGTTTTTGTAGATCTGAGAAAACATATTTTTAGGATGAATTTTTAAATAGATTTCAAAATTTATATAGAGTATCAATGGAAGCATGTAAATACTCTTTTAATTTTTTTTTTTGTATGAATCTATAGTCCAAGTTTTATGGCGAATGGACATGGGGTTTGGGAGATATGAACAAAAGAAGGTTTTGGCATGGAGGATGTTTGAAGAAATTTTGGCAAAGATACCACTAGAAATGAGGGAGGGGAAATTTAAAAATGATCTCAAAATGGTTAAGTGTTGTATTAAAATGGTTTTCCCCATTTCAAAATTATTTTCCCTCCCATTTGCACACCTTAACTCAACTTAGACTCAAACTATCTTAACCTGGGTCAGGTGGAGATTAGAGGTGTGGTTGCACTTGAAAAAATAGGGGTAAATGGGATAAAGTGACATCCATCTCTCCAAAATATTCCATGGGTGAATCTCTCATGAGGAGGGAGCCAAAATTTGTGAAACATGTGATTTTATAACACCTCCCTAGAACCCAAGTTATCACTTTTAAGTGTCCATAGGGAGAGTTCATTTTTTCCACTGTGTTCCCTTAGTAGTTAGGAAAATGGGAAAAATGGACATCACGTGTTAAAAATGTCATCATATGTCCATTTATAATGAAAAATCAATCAAAATGAGGTGTACGAGTTTAAAACATGTTTCTAACCACTTAAATTGTCACTTAAGTGACAAAGATAGCTCCTCCATGTGGGGAGCACACTTTGTTTCCCTCATTTCCCTTGCACTAAGGTACAAAGGGACAAAGTGATATCAGGCCTCCAAAACCCCGCCCAAGCTTCTTGGAATGTTGATGTCATCACATGCAACATGAAAATAGACTAAGAGTGAAATTTTAGGCCTGGGAGAAAGACATGGAGTTGTGAGGGCCAAATTTATATGATTTTGACTCTAAAGGACCTACTAAATCTAGTCCCAAAATTTTAAATACCCGATTCAAAGCATGTAATTTTCCTTTTAAGTCCATTTTCCACTTTTTCCTACAAGCGTACTCCCAAGATAAGTTGAGTTGCCATCGGGGTCCGTAATGACTATGAAAAAATAAAACATATGGACCATGAGTAGGTTCAAATTTAATCCACTTTCACCTTTAGTTAGGTTCCTAACTCTTGTTGAGGTATCTCGAAACCCTTCGAGAAAAGTTCCACCTTGTATAAATACTCATGTTCCACATCGATGGATAGTTTTCTCGCATTTAATACTCTCATAATTCTATCTTGATTATTACACCATGAAGTAGGATATGTCATCTTTCCAATTCCTATGATATGAGCTCCCAACACTTCATGAGGCTCCTGAAACCCTTCAAACAAGGTGACTAGCTCCTTTGAAACATGCTTTTCCCAGTGCCTTGCCCAAAAAGACCCAGTTTTCTTAACTTGTTCCTAAGTTAAATTATTTGCATATAATCTTCCTAAAATACCTTGGAAAACTTCATTTATCTCCCATAAAACTCCCAAATTATTTAAATTTTCCTTGTAAGCTTTCGAGAGGATGTTCACCAGTGAAAAAAAGACCAAAAATAACCCTTTTGAAGCCTTCGGGAGCACTATTCTTTCATAGATCTCAGTAGCTTCAAGAACCAAGATAGGTAAAATTATCTACACATGAAACACACTTGAAAATCATGTTATCACATTCCTCTTGACTATAATGAGGGTGACATAGTTGAAATGTTGGCTGGAGGAAAGGTTTACATTGATGGGAAATAGAATTTCAAGTGTGGGTTTGGTTTCATGACAAAAATTTAAATTTTGGATGTTAGAAATTTAGCATGAAAACACCACCATATGTAATACCTATACTATCCAAGTTTCCTCTACAACCAATGTAGTTTCCCAACCGGCCACTAGTCCATCATCCCTCTATAGGGATCTCGTATCATTGTTGCTCTCTTACCTATAACAACCTCCTAAAACATACTATTGGCCTCACTTCTAATCCCATATCCCACTATAGAATCCTCAATGCATTTCTTTTTACCTATATCGGTGTCCCTATAAGCATATACATTGGGAACTAATCATATATCTAAGTGTATAAAAGTATAATGGGCCCTACTACCCTTTGTTGCCTAACCCGAATCTGTATAAATCATGATCTATTTGCACCCACATGGTTTTACCCCAACTAAACTAAATACAAACCTCTAATGTTTCCCTACATATCACTAAGCACAAACAACATAATTGTTCCATCTACCTTGTGGCACAAGACTCATACCAAAACCATCCCAATGATATCCTTTTAAATATTTGGAATTTTTGCATCATATACGACACTCAATCGAATCATCAAATTCCTTAGGTGATAATCCTCTTTACCCATGGCCCATCATGAAATTTATCTCATCTCTCTCATATCCATTGAAACGTCACAAAAACATGTGGACTCCCTGAATTGCTAGCCCTAAAATCACATGAACATCATGCCTATAATATGTTTGTCAACCCTCCACCTAAAGGTGTTGGACCTAATCTCCTATTAGATCAAGAAATTTGGAAGCAAATACACGTCTAGTTGTACATGTACCACTTGCATAATGCATTCAAATATGAGGCCTTGAGCTATGTAATGCCCTACATAGATAACCCCTTAATATCTTTGGTAACCATGTCATTTCTACAAATCTCCATAGTTGAATCTTCCATATAACTTGAAAAACATCGACAATAATACCCATTACATCTCAATACAAATCTATCATCAAAATAAACAAAATACATCAATTACATCCAAATTCCAAACTTTCCTACCACATCACCTACTAAAGAAAACACCATCGACTCCCGAACAATTTTTCCTACTTCCCAATGACATCAATCATACTTGTAGAAGTCCATCATCTATGGTAATAAAACCCCCTCATTCATTAAACTTGTTATGATTGGTCATCCTAGCATGGTTGGTCCCATCCATTTCAAGGTCCCGTGAAATATTTTGCATTAATTACAATATCTTAACATGATGACCTCTACATTCAATATTATCCCAAACCCAACTAAACCTCGACCTAATCTACATTTCAACTATCTATAAGGAAAATTTTCATGAGCTAAATTTACATCAACATACATTTTCCCTTTTCTCCTAGCTACCCATTTCCAATTTAAAAACAACACCTACCATGGTTTACACATTGTGTGACCCGTCTTAGCCAACTTGTCCTATGCCTCATACTCTATCCATCATCACTAAAATCACTCAATTAGGGTTCTATGAGAGCTCAATTTCTCTTAATCTCAAATTAGTAAAGTAACAAATGAATTTGTCCCTTTACTATTTATAAAGCAATCCTTATAACTACTTTCATCATGATTCCCTAAAATATTCAAACCTTCGTATCTTTCATACTAAAAAACTTAAAAATATGCCATAAAATGATCCACATTCATGGCAACAAGCCACTCATTTCGACATACTACACTTCTATCTACCACCTTTTCCCAAAAATTCACATTTTTCATCTTTTTCAATGCTCATATATCATTCCTCCCATGACCCTCCTAGCTAGGTGACTTATGCCTTATTTTATTGATTATCTTCTAGTGTTACATTTCAGTCTTGCTTATTCAGGGTTTTAAGAAGCTACTTCACCCACCACATGCAATCCAAACAACACTAACAAGTAAGTATGAGGTAGGTGTATTTCAATTAGTGTTCTTTACAACATTTATTTTCGTACTTTACTTTCAACATTTCCTTTCGATTTCATGTTGCATAGATATTTTTCCAAAGACCATCTCATGTTTCACTATTGTGACACATGATGATCTTCGATTGGGGCATATGTATACACCATATTTTTATGCTTGTTAACCATTTCTTTTACGCAGGGGTTGTTAATCCATTCTCCTCATACATAGGTACCTTGAGGGACCTACTAGGATAGGGGTATATTTGGAATTGATCATGTGGGCTTGACCAAAGCATTTGAGAGATTTCACTATTCGCCTTAGTCACCCTATAAATGCCTCGTTTATTCCCTTTTTTACACATTGCACCCATTATGTCTACATATCCCATTATGTCTACCTAATTCTTATTATTGCCCACGATTATCTTTGCTTTCGATCACTTTGGACCTTCTTCATTTACTTTCATTTATCTCTTGGTCTCCATTCCTCATGTTTTTAGCCTTTGACCTTAGGGTTTTCCCCAAGGCCGACGCCATCACCATGAGACATGGCATTGGGTATATATACTTGACCAAACACCGATTTACAACCACCCACCATTACAACTACTTGGTTACATACAATACTTGCATAATTACTCTTTTGCATTTAGGACACCACGGTGAGTTAGGACTAGAGATCTTCCTTTTGAGATTTCCCGTTCTCCACCCAAGTGATTCTCTCTTGGTGTTGTCTCTGGAGGATTATGCATCGTGATCACACACACACTACATGTAAATATATATAGCCCTCTTTAGTCTCTTATTTTTCATGTGTTTGTAGTATGTTGGTCATTCATTGTTATAGATTAGATAGATGTGTGTTTTCTTTATTTTATTACCTTGTCTTATTATTGTTGCGCCCCTTGGCTTTATCCACCCCTTGGTTATCCCCTCTTATTTCAAAATCCTAGTAGGATACATATCTTTATTTTAGTTGTAGGCCTTGGAAACCTATAGCTATCCTAGGGCTAGGGATAATATCCTCTAGATTTACGACATTACCGCTCCTTGAGCACCTTTGTATTTGCACATAGTGTGGTCGGTCTTAGATTGGATCCATACATTTGAGAACCTAGTTGGGAACCTCTCTTTTACTCATCGTACATGTATTTCATCAACTACTAAATACATTAATGTAAAATATTTCTTTTATTTTTGTAAAATAAAGAAAAAAATTGCTCAATATTTTTAGCAACTCATAAATAAGACATTTGTTTTCATACATTTATAAAAATACTAAGCAACTTAGAAATAATACAATGCTCCCTAACTTAATAGAAATATTTAATTATTAAAAGTACTACAAATATATCAATGTTAAGTACAAATTACCTTTCAATATCTCTCATCATCTACATTTAGAGTTTGTACTCCAACTCCAATACAACCCTTGTTATCAATAGAAACACTAATTGTAATTAATATACCATTGATATAATTACTTGTATATAAATGGAATTATATGTATGGAATAGACCACCATGAATTTGTACCTTTAAATTTTACTTCTAAAGCCCATTTTTATGTAGGGGCTGCACACATGCAACTAAAAACGGGTTATAACATGTTTTGGGGTCAAAATATTTAGTTTATCCTAGCTTTTCTGCAGATTGGAGTGGGGCCAAAGCTTACCCTAAGTTTTGTACTTTTTGCAATTAAAATCTAACAGAAATGACACGTATCTAATTACATTCTTAGACATGTAAGTTTGTTTTAGCACTCCACTTTTGTCTAAATTTGATGTGCGGGAATAGGGTGAAAAATCTCTCAAAACATCCTTCCTATAGTGCTCTAAAGCCTTTAAGGACGTGTGCATGCTAGGAGAGAAATTGGGGGATGATGTTACTCTTATTACGGAACATGAGTTTAATTTTACCCTCCATGTAATTTAACATTTCTTTTTAAAAACTAAAATAACATGAGTTTAATTTCAAAATACCCTCCTTCCCATGCTACATATACACCTATGAGTGGACTTATCTATTGTGTATTGGCCAAAAGAGATAGTCACTCTTATGATTTATATGTGATAGTGGTTAACATCTTTCAAATGTTGTCAACCATAAAATATTTGCAAAAATTTAAATAATTGTCATTTTATATTTGTATATATAAAATATGTATATTTGATATTTTTGTATACACATTATTCATGTTTTTAGCTAAAATACTTGTGAAATATTGAAATGAATGAATCTAACTTACATATTTAATATAGGAACACTATTTTTATATAAATTATATTGATATGCTTAAATGTATATTAAAAACAATTTAAATAAAGGTAAGGTTCATTTTTAAAAAATTACTAAAAATCATAGAGGTGGACTAATTTATATTAATATGGCACAAATTATAGTTCAAATGCATGCATCATATTCGATGAGCTAGACTAATTTATAATAATAGTACACAGAGACAATAGTTCAAATACATACATTATGTTCGTTATGGTAGACTAATTTATATAAACGATAGTTCAAATGCATCCATCACGTTCTTACCCACTTTGAAAAATTTATAAAAATGTACTACTTTAACTTGGTTTATGTAAAGATGATTAAAAATGTATAGTGATGTATGAATAATAATGGTACTATTTTGAATGTTTTGAAGATGAATGTGAAAAAATTACCGTCGAGTTGATTGGTTAACTTTGTGGGTAGGGAAAGTTGTCTCATACAAAACCTTCGCATACTTTTACATTAAAAAACATTGATATAGGGAAGTAGATTTATTTAATTTTGTTGTTATTAGAAAAAAAAAAAAAAAAAAAAAAATCAATGGTAAATGTTAATAATGAAATATTTGTTGCCTTGTACAAAACATGACAACTGTCTCAATTAATTTGCAAGGAAATAGCGCCAAAAATTAAATACATGCGTTTTAAAAATGTAATTTGTTATCCCAAAACAATCATACAATTCCACGGCCACGTTTCTAGTTTCAAATTAGAAATTGATTAAAGCAAAGTATAATTATTTCAATTAATGACTAAACAACAAGTAGTACTTATTTATATAGGCATTACTTACAAGGTCAATGCGTTTTGTTTGACAATTGAGGATAAGGCAAAGTACGTACTTAGGTATAATTTGTTTTCAACAGACAAAACAGAAATTCGAAACAAAAGTATGTAGTCATATAGACGTCACATGGTGGGCATAAAAAGAAAGCGTAGGTGTCACGCGTAATAATAATGACAAACAATCCAACTGTAACACACAACAATCAGTATTTGGCGTTTGTGAATTTGAGTAGGTACCTAGCTTACGACAAAAGTGGGGGCTTTTAATATTATTATTAATATTTGATTGGGAGACAAGTACAAGATGAATGTCCACTACATCCACAACTGAATTTGCCGTCACAAACGACACCGCGCCTTTCCTTATCACCTTTTTAACTTTTTCATAAATTAATTTTGAAGATAATGACTCATCACCTCTTCTCTTCTTTCTTCTTCTTCTTTCTTGTGTCGGTTAAGTACTTAGGAGGTAAAAATCAAACGAGTCCGAAGGTTTATTTGGCCCGTTACTATTCCGTTTTCTATGTCCATCATTATAACATCAAAATACAAAACGCTGTTAAGTATTCGGTTTATGTATAGAAAACCTTGAGAACCCCCTGTCCTACTTCATCTCCATCGAATCACCTATGAAATAGGTATTCATTAGCTAAGAATAGACCCTCTAAAGCTCCTAAACTGACTCCTAAGCCAACTCACACTCCTAGGAAGACTCAACCATCTTCTCAACATAGAAATCCTGTGTATATCACCTTGATACTCTCCTATAATCCGTACAAGGAAGCTATTACATGATGTCAAGGCTTAAAATGACCTTAATTAGCCTATATTACTTCTTAAATGCCAAGTCAAGTCACCTTACCAACTTCTTACAAGCATATATTCATTTTTACAACATATTTAACTCTAACACACCTAAAAACATGTATCATGGTCTTATATGACCTTATTATGTGTTGTTCCTTGATGCTCCTGCATCGAAAGCATTAGTACATCCTGTGAGGTGTGGAGGATTATAGATCTTCATTGTATTTCCTATGTAAAGTATTGAATAATAAGATTGGTCATTTCTTGGTGGACATAGCCCACACTAGGTGAACCACATTATATTTAGTGTTATCTTTCTCTTGTTTATTTTATCTTTTGGTTAAATTCTATGTTTATTGTTGGTATGCTTTAATTGATTATAGATCTGTACAACATTGGTTTATGGTTTAACCCCAACAACTGGTATCATAGCTTTGTTTGGAGGTTTTGTGTGTTGATAGGATTTACTCTCAGAGGGTTTTCTAATTGAGTGGGAGCACAACAATGGCATAAGATAACAAATATAGAGTAGAGAAATTTGACGGTCGTAATTATCAATTATGGAAGATGCGGTGGATGATTATATGTATTAAAGAGATTTATATTTATTGTTGGATGAGAAGGCAAGGCCTGCAAAGATGACTGATGAAGAATGGAAGATTCTTAACAGAAAGGCTTTGGGATCTATAAGATTGAGCCCGACAACATATGTAGCTTCGAATATAACAAAAGCAGAACCACAATAGATTTAATGAAAGCTTTAGAAAACTTATTATTGGACCCTAAATATTGGCTAAGTACCAAGAGGCACACACGCATAGGACTAGTGAGAAGAAGGGCACTCAGGGGAAAGCGTGTAGGACAAAGGGGTTTAAGAAGGGTTTAAGTGAAACCGGGCGTGCACGAGAGGTAGAACATGGGTTTAAAGGACTTAGCCATATTTGGTGTTCTAGAGGCACTTGAGGAAAAGCGTGAGGACCCAACTAGGCATGATGAGTGGATAAGGTGCCATCCTGGAACCTTGGAGGTCAAGAAAAGGATATTCCCATGCAAGGAATATTCCCGAATACATCATTACAGAGAGTGGAGGGTTTGCAAAGGGATAAGCATTCACCTATGGAGAACCACATCGATACTTGGCATGCAATCTATGTTTGCGAAGGCACTGGCGATGGGTGTTGATCTCATATAAAGGAATGCTCGAGCCGGAGACACATATATGGGGAGATATATAGATAGATATACGAGAGGAGAAGATATACACAGAGATAGATAGAGAGAGGCATAAATACATAGAGTAATGAAGTGCTGCAATAATGTTAGGGTTTAGAGCACTTAGTGCTAGAGGGTTGTAAGGGATACCATAAGCATATGTATGGGTATTGGGATCTATAACAAGGGATAAAATGGGAAAGAGTATGGTTAGGATCTCATATCAGGAAGGTTTGCAGGAGATAAGTCTATCATTTAATATATATGGTCTAAGATGACCCTTTTGACTATAATGTGGCTACCAGAACTCTTTTAAATATATATATATATATATATATATATATATATATATATATATATATATATATATATATATATATGGGTTTATTATGTATATCTTGTTTATGGGTGCAAACCCTTTAGATATTTAGCATGTTATGACTTATCATGGCTCAGATTTGGTTCATTATGCTTCTTACAATGATATTTAGCTTCTGTGATGCATTAATACGTAGATCTGTTAGTTGCATCTTCTACATTTTAAAGTAAGTGAATGTACTTTTGTTCCTATAAATAATCATCCATTAATGGCGAAACCTTCCCACAAGCTCACATAAAATAGGGATTGGCGCTGCGCGCATGCCTCGTGAGCGCCAATTCCAATCAGGTGATAGGACAATGTGGTTGGGGTTAGAAAAAGGTATTAAGGATAAATAAATGACTACATCTTGGTTACGTTGTTGGGACCTCTTTTCAAGCTATTGTGAGAATGGTATGTGATGACAGAGTTCTTGACCTTGACAATGTCAAAGCATGGCTTAAAAGCACGGAGGGTGAGTTTTCTCACAAATTTAGTACCGGACCTAAGTTTGATACACGTAAATGAGTAGAAGAACATCTATATCATGAGTTGTGTGAGACCTTCTTTGTTGTTTTCTAGTGGAGTCATTTAATGGCTCTCGGCGTATGCATCTAAATCAAGTTGGTACTATAGACCTTGCATATGGAACCAAGATGAGTATCAGAGACTTTATGATGTTGATCTGACTTGGACATGTGTTTTTTATTATTGGTGGAGTAGAGTGTTGATGAGTTACACCTTGGAGTACGTAATTTCTACGTATTATTATCTAGAGATTGTTGAGTTTGAGTTCTTGAGGGAGACAAGAGGATTGTTCTTGTGTGTTATCCCTTTAGCTATAAATATCCTGATCATTACACTTATTTTGGAAGCATTTCCTATGGTGGTTAAGCTTCTTCTGAGTGTTGGGTGAGGAAGATAGGGTGAAGGAAGATGATGGACCTTGCGGCTAAAAAGGAGAGGGAAGAGAAATGAATCAAGTATAATGAATCTCATGAAAGGTAATTAGATAGACAATGCGAAGTTATAGGAGTGATGTATTTATGGAGGTAGACGTTACGAAGGAATGAGGTTCACGCGAATTACATGGAACCTAAGAAATTTGTGCTACCCTATCTCTGGCAAGCGCAGGAGAGAGACCCCTTCAACTTCGATGAGAGCTCATCACTTGTTGAAAGGAGAGTTATTGACGCACATCCGAATCCACCTAGTGACCAACCCTTGTGCTTAGTTTTCTAAATCCAGAGATAAGCATTACTAACCCAACTGGTATTGGTGGAAGCAACCGATCAACACCTATGAGGTATAACTTTTCATTTGGCACGTCTATGGATACATAATCATTTCCTTTGTTTGGAGGTGTATTGTCTTGAGCGACATTTAGGCAAAGTACACGTACACAAAGCTTGGGTATCGTGTCTCAAGTGGTGCGGGACACACATTTGGTAGCGGTGGAATATCACAAACTATTGGCACATAATTCAACGCGACGGTGAGGACCTGAGGCACGACCACTTCAGACCTTTACCAACAAGTAGAGAGGTGGATCTGGTGGGTCAAGTGGAATAAGAGCTAGCAGACTGGTGAACCTGGTGGATCTAAAGGATCTGGTGGGTCAGGAGGGACATGCACTGGTGGGATCTAGTGGATTTGGTGGTGGAGGCAACATCGGAGGGAATCCAGGTTCTGGATCAGGTAGACAAGGGCCTTAACCACCTCAACAAGTATTTTTGAAATGTCTTTACATCTACCAGATTACAAAGGTGTTGAGGATGCTATAGAGCATGTACACAAATGTGAGTTGTTATGGCGTGCGAAGGGGATCACTACTCCGGAACGGAAGGCAAGTCAGTTTGCAACAACATTGCAAGGGCGTGCGCATAGTTGCTACCGCAAATATGACCCCCACCAGACAATGGTAGATTATACTGTGCTGCGTAATGCCTTCTTAGCTAAATTCCATATTCCTGAGTTTGAATAGAAGAGCATTAACGTGATGAAGGAGATTTAACAAGGTATGGTAGAGAGTGTGCAGGGAGTATGATGCACATTTTAAGACTCTCTTGTCAAAACTATCTTATGATATTCATCCTTCTTAAGCATGCCCAATGGTTTGTTGGAGGGTTGATAATGCCCTTCAGGAGAGCGCTTTCGCATAAGACTTTCATAGACTCGTGCGAGGCCTTAGAGGATGCCCTGCACACTGAGACTATAGGAAGCGTGGATACTAGTGTTAGTCCTTTTCTTGAAGCTCATATTGTTTCAATGGCAAAGCAGCTGGAGAAGTTATCTACAAACTCGGCCCATGAGACTCGCAATGGCCTATGGTGCACAGATTGTGAGGTAGAGGGGCATACAAAGGACAGCTTGTCCTCGAGATCACGCACTATGATGGTAGATCGTGAGATTTTCCACGAGAGATCATGATGCAAGTAGGTGTCTCAACTTTCGCAAAGACGCAATCCGTAAGAATGTGTCTTGTTATTGTAAGATTTGCACCTCCACTACTTGTGACACCAAGGATTGTAAATTGATTGACCATATACATGATGTCATTGATATTGGTGTGCACTAGACCAGTGTTGCAAATAATTCCAAGGATGATGGTCATCACTATGAAGGACACGTGGATGGAGGAGCTCGTGGAAGAAACTTTCGCGGAGGATTTAGAGGTCGTGGCAATCGTGGAGGTGGAAGAGGTGAATTCCCTCGTGGAACTGTTATAACTATGGGTCCACAGAGCATTACAAGTGTGAATGTCCTGACCTACTACAAGTGCTCTTGGTGTGGAAAGAAGCACAAGTATGAGGAGTTCCTGAGCTATTTGAACACATGAGCCAAAGCAACAACGGAAAGAAAAGGGTGTTAGGATGGTAAGCGTTAAGAAAGTAGACTCGTAGTGGATGCCAAGGGTGACGTGCGAGTCGAGTTAGAACCTATATTGGTGACGATGTGAGCTTAGGCTACGCGTCTTTGGGAAATGCCAAAGTAGAGACCACTGATTACAAGAGAAGAGGTGGTTTATGGGAAGTATCCGGACCTACCCATCGAAGAAATTCTATCAAGAGACCATAGACATAATCGGGAGTCTTCAAGGGGAAATTCAATGTCTAAAGGAGCAATCTAGGAAGTTGGAGCAAAAGAAGAGCACTGAGGCTCCACAGAAGGATCTAGATGATGTTAAAGAGGTATGTAAGATGTTGAGGCAAGAAAATCTCATCCCCTTACTAGGATATAGATTAAGAGAGAAAATACCAAGCGCTTGAGCGGAGCGCGAGAGACGGGTTTTTGCATGCTAACCTTATTATAGATTTTCTTTAATACTAAAATTAGATCTAATTCCCGTGAGTTAAATAAAGCACTCACGCACAGTGTAACTAATTTCGGTTAGCCCTAACCGAAGATGGTTCCTACTTTCCTAACTAATGATATGGCCATAGGTGACCAATGTCGGTCCTACATAATCGATGACTCGTTACTTATGTTTTCCAACAAGTTGATATAACATGCTAAACTGAAGTAATTGAGCTCCACATCTCAACAATATCCCACTTGGAGATAAATTACTGCACTATACCTATACAACATCATTCTTGGATCCTTTCCTTAGCTTTGTTTCTTCCTCTTCAAGTCTCAAACTTGAAGACCAATAAAAGTGGAGTGTAGCTCCAACTTTTCTTTTGCTAATGGCTTCGTTAGTCTATCCACAGGGGTTTTACTTGTATGAATCTTCTCCAGTTTCATCTTCTCATCCTCCAATACTTTCCGTATGAAGTGATATCTCAACTGAATGTGTTTCGTTATAGAATGAAATGTTGAGTTCTTTGCCAAATTAATTGCACTTTAATTGTCACTGAACAATTTACAATCATCTTGCTCCTTTCCCAAATCTTCCATGAACTTTCTCATCCATATCATCTCTTTGCTAGCCTCTGTAGCTGCAACATACTCTACATTTGTAGTAGACAAAATCACAACCTTCTGCAATCTTGATATCTAGCTAAATTTCATCCAACCTACTATGAAAATGTATCCAAAGTAGTCTACTTCTACCATCCGAGATCTCCACCATATCCGAATCAAATAGCCACATAAAGAAATATTTAAAACTCTATAGCATAATTGCATGCTAGATGTCCCTCTCAAATACCTCGGTTTTGTTGGGTACTGTTTTCCAATGCTCTTTACCCGAATTGGCCATAAATCTACTCATAACTCCCACTTCTGTGCAATGTCCTGCGTATGGTACAAACCATAACATACATGAGACTCCCAACTGCTGAAGCACATGATACTCGTGTCATGTATTTGACCTCCTCATGTGATAAAGGAAACTAATCTTTGCTCAATTTGAAGTGTCCAACCATAAGTGTACTTATAGGTTTTGAATTCTGCATTTTAAACCTTTCTAACACCTTGTAGATATAATCCTTCTGAGACAAACACAATTTCTTGTTCTTCATGTCTTTGTGTATTTGCATGTCAAGGATTCTTTTTGCAGCTCCCAAATCCTTCATAGAAAATGTGTGAGCTAGCTTTCCCTTAAGCTCACCAATGTCTTGCATATTAGATCTTGCAATAAACATATCATCCACATACAATAATAAAATAATATAGCCACCATTTTCAAGCTTCTTGAAATAAACACAATGGTCAGATTCACATCTCAAGTAACCATGCTCATGCATGAAACTATCAAACCTTATGTATCATTGCCTTGGAGCTTGTTGTGAATGTAACCATGTAACCAACTTCACCTAGTTGCCCTGCAGAAATAATATTCCTCCTGAGGCTTGGCACATGCCTCACATCTTTCAATACCCATGTATTTCCATTTTACAATTTTAGATGAACTTCCCCTTTACTAGTAATACTGCAAGGTTCATCATCACCCAAATAAACATGCCCAAAATTTCCCTAGACATAATTTCTAAAATAACCCTTATTAGGGGTTACATGGAAAGAAGCTCATGAATCTAAAACCCAAGATTCTATTCTATTATCCAAAGAAAGAATAAGAGCATCTTGCATTACCTCTGCTGCAATATTTGCCTCTTTACCTTTGTCTAGGTGTTGGTTCTCTTTATCCTTTGACCAACAATATTTCTTTGCATGTCCTTTCTTTCCACAATTCCAACAGGTAATTCCCTTACCTCTGGATTTAGATCTACCATTCCTTGAATTTGATTTCCTATTATTCTTACTCTTAGATCTCTCCTTCTACCTACCTCTGCTTTCTACATTCAAAGCATTCCCAGATGATGATTCCTCTATACTTTTCCTACGAATTTATTCATTCAAGATTATACTAACCACATCATCAAACTTCAAAATATTATTAATGATGTTGTATTACTAACAACCATTACCAAGTTATCTCAACTATAAGAAAAGAACATAAGAATAAGATTGCTTTCAATTCATCATCAAATGAAATATCAACTTATTTTAACTGATTTATAATATATCGGAAATCATTCAAATGACTAGATGTAGATCCACCTTCATGCATCTTAGAACTAAATAGTTTCTTCATCAAATAAACTTTATTTGAAACACTAGGTTTTTCATATAAATTAGCAAGAGATTTCATTAACTCTATCGTAGATGTCACTTCTATAATATTAGAAGCCACGGATGTTTTCAGGCTCAATCTTATAGATCCCAAATCCTTTCTATTAAGAATCTTCCATTCTTCATCATTCATCTTCGTAGGTCTAGAATTTTCATCCAACAGTAAGTACAAATCTATTTGATACAAATAATCCTCAATTTGTATCTTCCATAATTGATAATTTTGCCATCAAAATTCTCTACCTTGTATTTGTTTTCTTCTTCCATTGATGTAGCTCCCACTCAATCAGAAAACCCTCTATGAGTAAATCTATCAACAAACAAAACCCTCAAACAAAGCTCTGATACTAGTTGTTGGGATTAGCACACAGGTTGTACAGATAATATATCAAATATAAGCATACATGCAATAAAAACAGATATTCTACCAGAAGAAATATACAAAACAAGATATATAAATCAACACCAGATTTAACGTGGTTCACCCAGTGTGGACTACATCCACCAAGAAACAAGCCAATATATTATCCAAATCTTTCAGAAGCTATACAATGAATATTTACAATCTTCCACACCTCTCATGGTGTACATTACTTTCTTTCTCTCAAGCTTCTCCTTCTTCTCCAAGAATTCTCTCTCACAATTATTTTCACAATAATCACTAACTCTTTCTTCTAACCCTAGCTTTCTAGCTTATAAATACCTTATACAAAATTAGGAGCTTAGCCATGTAATTACAATCAATAGATCTCTTTTATACTAAAATTAGATCTAATTCCTATGAGTTAAATAAAACACTCATGCATGGTAACCGATGCCGATTATCCCTAACCAACGACGGTTCCTACTTGCACGATTGATGTCGGTCATATGTGACCAATGTCGGTCCCTACATAACGATGACAATTCTGTGTTTTCTAAAAGTTGATATAGCATGCTAAATCTGAAGTAATTGAGATCCACATCTCAACATCTTAGACATATATTTCAAGCCCAAAATAATATTAGTATGGTCCTCATACGGAGGTAGTTATTGAATTGAAGTTACCAGGACCATCAAATATAACAACATGATGTGGCATTAAACTAATGTAGGCTAGGACTTAATAACCACCAACATGGTTTATTAACATAGTTCCATTGTAAAGACATCTCGCATCATTGGAGAAATTCTTCTAGAGTAAGATCATAATTCTTCATCTATATCATTCAATAATATGTCATGAGGTCAATATAAGACCTATCAACTTGACATCTATAAACCTTAGCAAATATAACATATTACAGTTAGACCTTATAACAGTCATCCATGATGTGTTATAAAATCGATTATATTTATTTCAAATGCAATTGAAATAATACCTTATCATTAATTCCACATGTACATCAAGCACTAAAACACCAGATAACAAATTATCCTTTCGTAATACAAATTGACTTTGTGGGGTGTGACAAGACGAGAGGCTATTTAACCCTAAAATTGACCCTCTCATAAGAAAACAACTATCTCGAGCTCATTGAGGCCAAGATAATTTTTCCTATTAAGTACTCTACTTGGGTGGCAAATCTGGTCTCGGTAAGAAAGAAAACAGAGAAATTAGGCTTTGTGCGGATTTTTGGGATTCGAACAAGGCCTCTCTCCAAGATCACTATCATTTACCTTCCATGGAGAAGATTTTACAAATAGTAGTGGGAGCTGAGAGATTTTCAATGCTTGATGGCTATTATGGTTTTAACCAGATCAAGGTGAAGGAAGAGGACCAATATAAAACTGCGTTCACCACCAAATGGGGAATGTATGCATACCAAAAATTCCCTTTGGCCTATCAAACACAGGTGCCACATTCCAAAGAGAAATGGACATTGCTTTCAAGGGGTACATCAATCAATTCATCTTGGTTTACCTAGATGACATCATTGTCTTCTCAAAGTAGAGCGAGGATCATATGAAGCACTTGGAGAAAGTGTTTGAGATGTCCACGAGACTTTGGCGTGTCTCTCAATCCTAAGAAATTAATTTTTCTATTCCTAGGGTAAGATCTTAGAGCATGTTGTCTCAAAGGAAGGCATTACCATTGATCCAAAAGAATTTCAGCCATTGTGGCTCTTTCCTTGCTAGCTCACAAGAAGGCTTTGCAATCATTCCTTGGAAAAATCAACTTTTTAGGCATTTCATTCCTAACTTCATGGGTTTGGTAAGACCTATTACTCTCATGCTCAAGAAGGATTCAAATTTCAAGTGGACCACAAAGGGAAAAACAACTTTGAGAAGATAAAACAAGAGATTGCTCAAGCTCCTACATTGATCAACCCTGACTATACCAAAGATTTCATTCTATATGCCTATGGGGTTGAATCTAGTATAGCTGTGGTTTTAACTCAAAAAAATAATCAAGGAATGGAGTAGCTAGTGGCCTTCTTCAGTCAAACATTGAAGAATTATGAGCTCAAGTACAACCACATTGAAAAGTAGGTATTTGTTATCATGAGAAATCTTAAGAAATTCAAGAGTATGATTGCTTTGTTAACCACATTAAAATTTTAGTATCACATTCCAGTGTCAGAGACTTCATCATGGGAGTAGATATCAACAAAAATGAGTTGGATGGGTGACTAAAATTATGGAATATGATGTGACCATTAAGGCCACAAAATTGGTGAGAGGAAGGGCACTTTGTGTGAGTAAATGGTGAAGATGCACAAAATCACCAAGAGATTTCCCTCTGAATGAAAAGCCTTCATATGGTGATGTTGAATGGAAGAAGGATGAAAGAAATGTATTCAATGATCACAATTGGATTGTGGATATGAATAAGTTCTTGTCTACTTAGTGCATACCCTCTTGGTTTTAACAAAGCAAAAGGAATGCATCTCAGGTCGTGGTTTATTTCCGATGCATTGATTGGTGGCGTATTGTTCAAAAAAATATTGATGGAGTGCTGATCAGGGGTATCAAAGGTGAGAAATGTGACAAAGTTCTAACTGAGTTCCATGATGGTTTTTTGAGAGGGCATTTTTCTACTAAACACACAACTATGAAAATCATAAAATCAAGATACTTTTGGCCCACGTTATTTGCAGATGCTCATAGATGGGTGAGGAAATGTAAGGAGTGTGCTCTATTCACCGAAAAGAAAATATTAGCGCATCTCCCTCTTCATCCAATCTAGGAAGATCAACCATTTTCACAATGGGGTCTTGACTTCATTGGTATGATTAATCCTCCATCTAGTGTCGACCACAAGTGGGTTTTAACAGAAACAGACTATTTCACCAGGTGGATGGAAGCCACGCCATTGAAGGAAGCTATTGAATTAGTCATCTTGGAATTTCTTGAAGAAATTTTTACAAGGTTTGGCGTTCCTTAGACCATCATTTCTGATAATGAAAAAGATTTCTTGGGATCCAAAATTTCTAATTGGGCTTTGGGACTTGGGATTTATCTTAAGACTTCTTCCAATTATTACCCCAAGGTAATGGATTGGCGGAGTCTACTAACAAGAATCTGATCGGATCATGAAGAGGACAATGGACATCAACCAAAGGCAGTGGCACACAAAGGTGAGAAATGCTCTCTGGGCATATAGGATAACAATAAAGAAAGCTATTGACACTTCTCCCTAAAAACTGGTATATGGTAAAGAGGCAAGATTGTCATTATCACTTGAGTTTCCTTCACTTGAATTAACTCAATAGCTAGAATTTGAAGGAGCGGATCAAAGGGAGATCAAAATGGCAGAGTTAGTAGAACTTGAAGAGTTAAGGAATGCCACCATGTTTAGGATGGAACAACATCAAAAGTCAACCCAAACAGTGGTTTGGCAGGAAAGCTAGAGATCAAACATTCAAAGTTTGAGATCTAGTCTTAAAATGGGACGTGGATTGAGCTAAACCAGGAAGACACTCCAAATTTGATGTTATCTAGAGTGGACCATACATTATCACCGCTTGTAAGGAGGCTAACTCATTTGAGTTATCTGATCTTGATGGGAATGTGTTTCAAATCCTAGTCAATGGGATTTACCTTAAACCTTCTCATTAAGATATTTCATTGCATCTTGTACATTAGTTTAGAATTTCAATTCCTCTAAGTGCTTTTAGCACATTGTTTTGTTGGTAGTATAGGTTTCTTTCCCTAAGTGCTTTGCACATTCTTGTTTCTTGAAGATGTTCTTGTGCATAGTTTTCATCCTAGTTCCAAGGATGCGGTAGGAAGGAATTCAAGGTGTTAAGGATCGATTGTAGCCATCTCAAAAAATTAAATGCAAAGCAACTAAATCAGGTTTGGGAATCCAGTTTCGATTCTGATTAATTTCAAATCATCGGGTTGACTCCATGCCCAATGAATGCCACGGGGCACTAATCAACTCATCTAAAGGTAGATAGCCCCTATGAGTCACCACGGGGGCAAAGAACAAGGAACAAGGGCTGCAGAGAGGAGTTTGAGCACACCGTTGATGATTTGGAAAAGTGCGGCCAAAGGAGAAATGTTGCCACAAAGTCTAACAAGGCCGTGGATGTTTTTAGCAAGCTCATGGTAAAATAAAAACACCGATGTTTTTAAAGAAACTGTGGATTGAAGGAAAAGGGGTCTCGAGATGTTTACTCAAGCCATGCCACATTGGATAAACCACGGGTCAAGCAAAGAAGATAATAGAGCTGCGGAATGAAGAAGAAAAAGCCACAGAGGTCAAAACCGCATGAAGCTAAAATAGAAAGTCGCGTAACAAAGAAAAGTGGCATCTTTCTATGAGAAACTAAAATTCAATATAAATTTCAATCTGATGATCTAATCTTGGTAGTTATTACATCATTGGAAAAATCATAGCCTCCTCTATACAAAGAAAATCATATTTCTGAATCAAATGGTGGTAGGTGAGTGAAGTAAAGGAAAACCTCCAAAACACGCAAAAGTGTACTTCCAGCGATGTAGCCACCATACTTTAATGCGGTATGGGTGCCATCCCTTCTTTAATAAGGAAAATGGTGTGGGAAGGTGGATTTTCAAATGCGCGCAAACCTTTTCGAGAGAATTAATGAAGGTGGTTGGTTGATGGAAGGAGGAATTCAAATTTCCCTCTCTTTTCTTCTTCTTTCTTCTTCCATTTTTCTATATATTGTAAAGTGATGCCCAGTTTTAATGTTGGATATTTTGGGAATACAAGGGCATCACGTAAGTGTTGTGCAAGTGTTCTAAAGGGTCGTATGCCTTGGATTTCATTTTTGTAAATGTTCTACATCTTCCTCCTACGTTGTAATGATATATGCATATATTTAAGCAATAAAATATACCGTACAAAGGCTTGTTTATGCCTTAGCTATTGTTTTATTGTGTTTCCTTTCCTTTCATTCACTCACAGGTGTGTTGTTTTAGAATCCGTGTCTATTGTGCATCGTGAAAGTGGAATTCTAGACATGGTTTTGAACTATGGCTTTCATTTATGCCCTCTTCATCATCGTTTTATCCCATTTTCTCTCTTCTGAAGTATTCACCCCTTATTTTGGTGTTATTGCCTTCTCTAGATTAGAATTTATGTTTTAACCATCTCTTTCTCACCTTGGTCCCTTGGAAAGTTAGAGTAGAGCTAGATAATTACATTTCAATTCGATAATTACATTTCAATTCCTATGAGTAGTTTAGCTTTAGAAATAGGTAGAGGAATCCGACCTTCTCCAAAGGCTTGTCTCGGTTTGAGTCCCACAACTTGGAGACAGGTCCCATGTTGCATCAAATCCCTCGATTCTTGTGATTTAGGATGTAATGAAATTACTTGATTAATTATGATTATCACCAGCAATAGAACACCAAATAACACAATATTGCAGATAAGTTCTCTCAATATGAAAGTAGAATAGCTTGGCCACTTCGAGGGGGAAACCTCCAAAACAAATAATAAGACTCAAATACTCAACATAATAATCATCCACTACCTTTAACCCCTATTTATACTATTCCTATGATATGGCCATCAACAAGGCCGACCAACCAATGATAATAGATCATATATGAAAGAGATACATCATGATAAGAAGTTATGATAGCCACAAGTCGGCTATATCCATCCCATGTAAGATATATAATTAAGGGTGTAACATGCCCCTCCCCTTCAAAGAAACATTTTCCCCAATGTTGGGAAGCCCTGGATGTTGCTGCATGAATGCTTCATCTTCCCATGATGCATCCTCAATATTCATATTCTTCCACTTGATTAGGTACTCGGTAATGACTCTGGTCCTCAGTCTTTTGGTGTGTGTCTGAAGAATGCCTTCAGGTTCCAATATGATCCTTCCTTCCTCATCCAGTTCCGGAAGCACTGATTGGGTGGAAATGTGCTACCCAATAACTTTCTTTAAGCAAGAAACATGGAAGCCTAGATGTGTTCTACTTCTGAAGGGAGCTCTAGCTTATATGCCACACTACCAATTTTTTGCAAAACTCGGTAAGGACCATAGTATTTAGGAGCAAGCTTATTATCATTTTTTTGTTGTTTTAAGGATAACTGCTTATATGGTTGTAACCTTACAAAAACAAAGTCTCCCTCTTCAAAGTGTCACTCACTTCTATGTTGATCATCCTGTTGCTTCATATGGTTTTGTGCCCATGCCAAATTTTCTCTAAGACTAGAGAGTACCTCATGCTGATGTTAAATGTGATCTTCGACTGCTCTCACCTTTGGTTTGACCTTCAAGCTAGATATGAGTGATGGAGGATGGTACCCATAAAGTGCCAGAAATGGAGACATTTTGGAGGAGGTATGAAATGAAGTATTGTACCACCATTCTGCCAGTGGCAACCATTGCACCCAATGTTCTTGTTTATCTAAAGTAAAACATCAAGATATCCCTCTAAACATTTATTTACCACCTCAGTTTGCCCATCTGTTTGGGGATGATAAGAGGAACTCTGGGCTAGTTGGGTACCTAGACAAGAGAACAAATTAGTCCAAAAGTTACTTGTAAATATTGGATCATGATCACTTACTATAATTTTTGGTGTGCCATGGAGCTTTTGAACTATATCCATAAAAGAGATGGCAACTTGTACTAGCTGTGAAAGGATGAGCCATGGCACAAAAATGAGCATATTTGGTAAGTCTATCTACCACGACCATGATGACACTTTTCCCTTCTAATTTAGGTAATCCTGTGATGAAATCCATTGATACCTCTTCCCATCTCTCACTAGGAATAGACAGAGGTTGGAGAAGACCAGGTGTCTTAATGGTCTCGCCCTTATTTTTTTGGCAAACCAAACATTCTGCCACAAATTTTTGAACATCTCCTTTCAACCCCTCCCAAAATAAATCCTTCTTAACTCTATGATATGTTTTCAGGACCCCAACATGGCCACCTATTGGAGAAGAATGTAGCTCTGAAAGAACATGGTGTTTAAGTGTAGAGTTCTTACATAGATATAACCGATCTTTGTACCACAATGTATCCCCCTTCCATATAAATTGAGTTGATATGGATAGATCTACCTGGATATTTTGAATGAGAGTATGTGTGGTTGCATCTTTCTTCCATTCTTCACGTGCTTGATCTACCCAATCTGCATTTAGTATAGATATGGCACATAACAATGCTTCGGCAGACTCATCCCTCCTAGACAGAGCATCAGTGACCAAATTTTCCTTTCCTTTCTTATAAACAATCTCAAAGTCATATCCTAACATCTTAGTGACCCATTTTTGTTGTTCTTCTGAAGATAGACGTTGCTCTAAGAAATATTTCAAACTATCATGATCGATTTTACCTTAAAATGTCTACCCATCAAGTATGGTCTCCATTGTTTGACTGCATGTAGTATTGCCATCATTTCCTTTTCATAGGTGGGCTTTAAAAATTCTTTCCTTTTAGTTGTCGACTCTCAAAAGCAATGGGGTGTCCTTCTTGCATTAGTACTACTCCGATTCCATTTCTTGAAGCATCGCACTCAACTACGAAAGTTTTGGAGAAATCAGGGTTGCCAATACTGGAGTGGTGCACATAGTTGCCTTCAATTTTTCAAATGCCCTAGATGCTTCCTCATTCCATTGAAAGGAGTCCTTGATATTTTTGTGAGTGGTGCTTTCTTTATCTTGCCATACTTTTTGACAAATCTGCAATAATACCCTATGAGACCTAAGAAACCTTGTAATTGTTTGAGGGTTCTTGGGGTTTCCCATTCCACCATGGCCTGGATCTTGTGAGGGTCCACCTTAACACCTTCATGAGAAACAATATGGCCCAAGTATTCCACTTCTTGTACCCCAAAAGAACACTTCGAAGGCTTGGCATAAAGTTGATGTTGCTCTAAGACTTCTAAGACAATATTGACGTGATGTAAGTGTTTCTCCCACGATTTGTTGTAGATGAGTATATCATCGAAAAATACTAAGACAAACTTTCTTAGGAATGGTCTAAATATTGAATTCATCAAGCTTTGGAATGTGGAGGGAGCATTGGTAAGACCAAATGGCATCACTAGGAATTCATAATGGCCTTGATGAGTTCTGAAGGTTGTCTTATGAATATCTTCTTGCTTGACTCTAATTTGGTGATACCTAGAACATAGATCTAGTTTTGTAAAATAAATGGCACCATGCAACTCATCTAATAAATCATCAATGACGGGAATAGGAAACTTATCTTTGATAGTGAACTTGTTAAGCTCTCTATAATCTGGACACATGCGCCATCTTCCATCCTTGCGACGCACCATCACCATGGGAGCAGAATAGGCACTCTGACTATGACGAATAATACCCATTTCCAACATTTCCTCCACCATCTTCTCGATCTCACTCTTTTGCACATATGGATATCTGTAAGGCCTGATGTTGGGGGGTTGGCTTCCTAGAATCAACTGAATAGCATGATCATGCTCTCTTTTAGGTGGCAATCCTCTTGGTTCCTTGAAGACAACTACATGTTGATTAATAACCTTTTGAAGATCAGGATGCAATACCTTCATTTGCGGTTGGACTTCTATAGAGAATAATCGAGCTACAAAACCTTCATAACCCTTTTTAAGAATCTTCTGCATTTGGTGAGAACTTACCACTAGAGGATCTTTAGCTTGTAGACCTCGAAGTTTAATTTTTTACCCTCAGAATGAAAGCGCATGAACAATTCCTAGAAATTTATCTCTATGGTGCCCAAAGTAGTGAGCCATTGAACACCTAAGACAATATTAGCTCCTCCCATGGGAATAGAAAACATCGTAGATTCCAATGTGTAATCACCCATCATGATTTTGAATTTATGGCATTTACTTGAACATTGGACTATGCCACCATCTGTAATCATTACTTGAAATTCAGTCTTTGGGTAGATGAAACAATTTAGTCTTGTTGCCAACTTATGATTGATGAAATTATGTGTGCTCCCTGAATCAATCAAGATTGTTACCTTTTGCTTCTTAATATAACCCACAACTTGAAGGGTTTGTGGAGTACTAATACCTGATAGAGCATGACATGAAATAGTGGGCTGAGGATCTCCAGATTCTTCCTCTAATTTTTCCACTTCCTCTATTGATGTTGCCTCATATTCTTCCTCATCACCAGATCCTTCAATGTAGAACAATTTTTTCTTAGAACATTTATGATTTGGCCCATATTTGCTATCACAGTTAAAGCATAACCCTTTGGCTCTTTTTTCTTCAATTTGTTGAGGTGTCAACCGAATTGGCTGAGGGTAAGAAGGAGACAAGGTGTTACGATCTTTTATGCTAGAAAAGGACGCCTTCTACTGGAAAGAAATTTTTCCTCTACTCGATGTGCCATGATAATAGAATCAACAACCTTGAGTGGGTTAAACATGCATACCTCATGCTCAATGTGGTCCTTAAGACCCCCCAGAAATAGGTCATTCAAATACTCTTCTGTAATATCCTCCACATGCAAGGACAAAGTTTGGAATTGATGGACATACTCCTTAACTGAACTAGTTTGGCGTAACTTTGCTAATTGGCTGAAGTAATTCTCAGAAACACTAGAACTATAGTGTAATTGAAGCTCTTCAGTGAAAATTGTCCAGGTGACATTTAGGCCATTCTTTTGCCTTTGAGCACATAACCAACGATACCAAACAAATTGATCAGGTTCTAGGTATAAGGATGCCACAGTTACCTTTTGTCCTCCTGGGATCTGATGGAGATCAAAGAAATTTTCCATTTGGGTAATCCAATTGAGTGGATCCTTTCCATCAAATTTACGCATTTCAACTTTTGGAATCATGCCCCTCCATTGGTGAGAAGATCCACTTGAATGATTAAAGGATCCTCCCTGATTGGAGTGATTTGTATCTGTGTGACCATTTCTAGTGGAACCCATATGATTGGCATTAGAAGTTGTATTTGAAATAATATGCAACAACTCTGCTTGCATTGCATGAAAATCCTTTTGAATCTCACTCCTAAGGCTACCTTTTAGTTGATGAAGCTCAACAGTAAGGTCATCCTTACTCACCATATTGTTAACCCTTTCCTGAAGTTGGATGACCACCTTAGATACTCCCAAACTAGTAGACTTTGAAGCAATATCTTCCTTATTTGGGGTCATTCCTGGAGTTTTTTCCTTTTCCTTGGCCTCGGGTAGATCTACCAGCCATGACGAAGGGTTTGGGCCTAGGGGTAGACTTAATAGGGCATAATTTTAGGGTTTAGGGTTTCATAATTTTTTTGGCCGAATATAGGAATTTATAAAAAAGAAACCCTAGCTATTTTTTGATGGGTTTCCGAAAATATAAGAAATTTTAAAATTTCCAAAAATTACACCCTAGGAAGCCAAATTATGAATAAATATAGAACCATAATAACTTTTGAAAAACAAGTCAAAACTGATTGAAATTTGGAGAGAAGCTTACTTGACTTATTTTGCCACATCACAAAAAAATTGTAGAAAAATCACTATCAATCTTGAGATATAGCCGAACCTTAAGAATTAGGGTTTGACGTCGTCTTGGCCGAGATCAAGCTCTAATACCACTTGTAATGAAATTACTTGATTAATTATGATTATCACCAGTAATAGAACACCAAATAACACAATATTGCAGATAAGTTCTCTCAATATGAAAGTAGATTAGCTTGGCCACTTCGAGGGGGCAACCTCCAAAACAAATAATAAGACTCAAATACTCAACATAATAATCATCCACTACCTTTAACCCCTATTTATACTATTCTTATGATATGGCCATCAACAAGGCCGACCAACCAATGATAATAGATCATATATGAAAGAGATACATCATGATAAAAAAGTTATGATAGCCACAAGTCACTATATCCATCCCATGTAAGATATATAATTAAGGGTGTAACATACGATGGGTGTAAATTTGAGTTCAACAGTTTCTAATGGATTAGGATTATGCCGCAAAAAAAAGTCATGGGTTTCCTAAAGAGATAGTTGTTTCAATTGTATGCAACAAAATGGTCTTTAACCAATTCAATTTATAGTTGTCGACTTACTCGACCTATGCCAAAATGCGCGCTCTAGAACAGGGTGTGGACATCCATAAAAGCTAAAAGATAGAGGAATTCTGTCAAATGTTGTAGTTATAAATGCTCTGGTAGACATGTACGCAAAATGTGGAACATTACACAAGGCACGTGAACTGTTTGAAAAAATGCCTAAAAATGTGGTTTCGTGGACATTGTGATTACAAAATATGCCACAACGATTAGCGGGTGTAGAGAGAAATTCCACATAAACTACCAACCCCGATTATAAGCACCTCCCAAAATCAAATCCATGTGATTAAGATATCAAACACTACATATATTTATTGTATGCACATGAATCCATTCACCCTAGCGATAAAATGAGAACACCGAAACACAATCATAAGTGCTGTGTGACCTCTTAATGTTCCCGAAATGGTGGTGACTTCAACAACTTCTTGTCTCTTGTCTTTGATCGGATCCAAAGGGAGAGAACCCATTTTCCCACGAGTGAGGCCAATCCCGAGCTACAAACGTGCTAGCTCCCGCAGACGTGCCATTCTCCGCCCACCATGGTAACCTTTGGGCTCACGATGATTCATTTGATCTCCATCTTCTTCTTCATGTAATGCAAATACATTAGACGACTCTTGTTGGCATGCGAAATCGAAGGTCGATAGACATATCATAAGTCATAATTTGCAAAGTTGAAGAAAATGGCTTGAGGCAACAAGTTATTTTTCATATTAAAGACATTTACTTAATGATGTGGAAGTGGAGGAAAAAGAATTATTTCTCTGCCACCATAGTAAAAAGTTGGCAACTACATTTGGTTGGTTAAACACGCCCCCTAGAACAACTATTACAGTTGTTAAGAACCTTCAATTATGTGCTCATTGCCACACTTGCAACGAAAATTAACTCCAAGATTGTTGCAAGAGAAATTGTTGTGAGAAATGGGAACCATTTCCTTCATTTTAAAAAGGGAGAATGTTCTTGTGGCGATTATTGGTGATGCTAAATGAAGCAATCTAAAAAAATAAGCTTGCACTATAATAATGTGCCATGTGCTTGATTATTCTCAGTTTCTAGAAAGTTTTTTTGTTTAGTTTTAAGTTTGCATTGCTGTAAATTACGACTCCAACAAACTTAACATTGTTATCCTCTCATGCCTAATGTGCAAGGCAATTGCTAGTTATAATATTGACAAGTCTCAATTATTGTATGTATGAGCATTGAATTATTGTATGTATGAGAAGTGAAGGTGGGAATGTACAAGGACACCTCGTCCAGGGAGGTACCTATCTACGTACAATATAACAAAGGAAAAGACACGCCACATTTGTGAAACACCGTAAGCTGTACGAAGCGGGGTGTGGAGTCAAATCAAGAAATTATGAGGGCGCCAATAATGACAAGTCCGAGGCGACATAATTGGGGGAGGTGTGGGCCCTCTAACCAAAGATAGGTCAGCTCTAACTTGGCGTATGTGCGGCTAAGATATATGCCCCCGCCTGATAATGACAAAGCGACAATTGGATTAACCCAAAACAAAATGGATATAATATTGCAATGTGTCCGCCAATTATAGTACTGAGCTAGGCTACCCTCCACTAAATCACTCAAAGCTTCCGTGGGTCCCACTTCCCACTCCTTTCTTGCAAGTTGCACTTTGCTGGTCAAGCCTGTGCGGGTCCCACCTGACGATTCGACCAAAGAGGGTAGTTGATCTTGGAGTCGGACGACGGCCCGGGAGACGACGCGTGGCAACTGGCATTACTTACTACGTGAAGGCATATGCTTACCAAAGCGATGACGTGTAGGTGAAAAGCGCACGGCGATGGCGATGCCGGTGGCGGTCAGCTGTTGCCTGTTTTACTTAGGATAGAAGCATCTGTGGCAATGCCGTTAGCCGTTTAGAATACGAGGAACTAGGTACCTAGGCTAAAAATTAAAAAACGATGCTAACATTGGCAGATTATAGGAAAACGATGCTAGGTAACATTGGAGAGTAGTGTAGCTATCGATATAATCGATTGTCATGTCTTCCATTAGGTTAAAAATTCTTTATTATTGTTTCTCAAGGTTGTGGTTAAAGGTTTATTTAGACCTTTATCACTCACAAGATTAGATGAGGCACGTCTACATTAATCAAATTGCAGTTGCTCTACTTTGGGGAGGAGCAAGGATACGTCGTGCAGAGGACAATGGGAGGCTTAATTGTATTGTTGTTTCATTGCTGTGGGTATATCTTTGTTAAGAGACACAGGATTAGGCTGTAAAGTGGAAAGTGTGCATGTACATTTGTAGTTAATTTGCCACGTAATTGATTGTAGGAAAGTAATAGACTAAGAGATTTGTGTATTTTGCTCTGCTAAGTATCGGGGTTTTACATTGAGAGTCCGCAGGGTTTCTTTGTAACTACGGGGCTTTATAAGAGATTGAATGTATGGTAGTGGTTATTAGGCTTGGTGGTTTATTTCCAACAATATATAATTCCAAAAATGCATGCTACAAAGTACTAGTAGTTGTTATTAGTCTACATCCGTTTGGGTTTACGTAGGAACAATTTTGTAGCATGGGCGTTGTGAATTTGGTTTGTAGTGGTTGGCATATTTTAAGTTACGTTTTGGACATGAGGTAAATTTTGTGAACGTGAAGTAGGTTGGTGGTACGTGCGGTTGCATTTCGTAACCAAATCAAGTTTGGTTTCAAGTAACCAATGTAGAAGAGTCATGTGGTTAATGAGTGCTTTACACGTCTTTGATGGTTTGTGGGAAGTATATTGAGATATGTAAAGAAAGTTTGTATGTATGTGTTGGAGCATAAACAACAAATACATACATTGATATAAGTGTGTAATAACCGATTAAGATTGAATGAGTTTTGTTAATTAAATATGCATAGTTGTATTATGCGTTGTTGTTAGCTTTGGGATTTTTAATATGTTTGTATTGTAGGGAAGGTATTCACCGAGATATTATAAAGAAAGGTTTGGTTATGTATGTGTTGGAGCATAAATTTCATTACATTTTACATTCCATTGATATGGGCAAGTGTGTTTTAATAAAGCATCCCATTAAGATATGTAATGAGTTTTGTAATTAAATATGCAATAGTTGTATTATGCGTTATTGATGTGCTTTGTGATAGGATCGTAGGTGTTTTATGATGATTGGGAAAATGTTACTTGTAGATCTCGTGGTTGTATTGCTTTTCAAGATACATGGAGAAAGAGCTTCTCAATGACCTTCCATGCAAAACATTTGTGCATGTTCGTGCACTTGATAAAGTGCAAACACTTCAAAATAGATATGCTTTTTGAAGTAGTAGTCGAGGCTTGTTGAATTTTTATAAAACATGAAGAGATGTCAACTTTGGATTTAGGCGTAAACAATTGCATCACTGCCTGGGGAAAAAAACCATTTTTGAAGTGAACATATAATAGTTGGGTCACCTTATATATTTTTGTGGTATAACAACGGTAGCATTAGAAGATGTCAAAGAATTTGAAGAGCTAGCAATCATTCATTAACAAATTTTCCATTCAAATTTCGAACTCGAAGCAACATCAATATTCTCGAACCATGGAATGGTCCATTCCTACCATAAGTATGGTTCACATGTTCTCATAAGTGCGGCAAGAAATCACACATCCGTGAATTACAAGAAATAGTAATTACTATACCATCTAATTAGGACTATTTGAAGTTTTTTGGTCATAACTTTCCCCTAAAATAAAAAATGATTTAAAGAGAACAAACATCCCAAAAAATCAATAAATATGTTTTTTAAGTAGTTTGAATTCAAGTATTTTGTTTTTCAATTTATCTACCTCTTTACCCTTTGGGTTGGTATGAGGTATCGGGGCAGAGCCTCTACCAACTTTGTAGTCTCCTTACCTCTATCCTCTAATCTTTCTTTTATGCGCCGGCCTATCACCCAAGTGTTGAGCGCTCAGGCGCGCAGTGCAATTTGTGAGAATATTCCGCCATTAATGGAGGAAAGGTCCACATGCATTTAATCTAATACTGAGATAAATGCTCATAAACATAAACATCACAACAACATAATGGAAATAGATCTAAACCATGAATAACATGAAAACACACTAGGGTTTAGTCCATAGACACAAATATACAAAACAAAGCTCCATATATTGATTAAATCTATTTATAGTAGCCATATTACATCAAACAGGGTCATCTCAGACCATATACATCATGAAATAACATTCCAACCTTATAAAACTACTCGAACAAAGCTCCTAGCTACGTTTCCCCTTACAATCCTTGTTCAGACTTGAGCGCATACATATATGCTTAATAACAACATTCTTGCAGCACCTCGTTGCCTCTAAAGCCTCTCCAACTCTGTTTATTTCGGACCCAAGCACTCCTTTAAATAGAATCTGGATTCACCGCCATAGTTTCACCCATGAGTAGATCGCATGCAAAGTGGAAGTGTGGTCCTCCATGATCGAGTGCTTATGCCAGCTTGTAAAGGCCTCCACTAACTGTAATGATCCTCCTAGGAATATTCCCTACGTGGAATATTCTTTTCTTGACCTCCAAGCTCTGAGTCTGGCACCTTATCCATTCATCATGCCTACTCGGGCTCTCATGTGTTTCTCCTATGATATCGCCCTCGAAATGCGGCTAAGTCCCCAAATCCTCTTCTGCTTCCACGCGCCAACCTCCTCTCCCGCACGCATTTCCTTGAGCGCCTTCCTACTTGCTTGCCTTGCGCACATGCATGATTCTTTTGCCTTGGGACTTAGTTAATTCGGGCCCAATAATACCCCACACTATGCGTGTTATCCATCCCCAAAAACACTCTTCTCTTTCATTAAAGAATAAAGAATAGGAGAAATGAAATAATTTATAATTGAATAAAGAAATGGAAGAATAGAGGGATCCTGTTATTGTTGCATGAGGAGTGGGAAGTCTCTTTTCACGGATGCTTCAATTTTATCCCAAGCATCTACCTCACCCTACACATGTTGAAGTAAATCACCCACCAACACGCTAACCTCGTCAAAACTTAGCTCATCTCCCTTAGCCTTCAACGTGTATCTCGATGTTTTCCATTTGCTTGCTAAGGTTGCCCAACGCGTCCATCCTGTGAGTGACTTGGGGTACAATTCCTTCAATTTATTTTTAATCAAAACCCTCAAGGTTTTGATTGCCTTTGATTTCTTCTCGACATATGCAAATATTTTATCTCGCTCCGCCTTATTTGCGTGTTATGTCAAAATTACAACACCCCGATTTGCTCTGTGTTCGGGAAATTAATGTAATTACTGCTAAGATGGGGACTATCCCTCAAGCTGTGAGACTTGTGAACTTGAGATAACCCTTCGGAGAAGGTCGATTTCCTCTACCTAATCCTAATGCTAAACTACTCCTAGAAAGGGAAATGTAACTATCATAATAACACTAACCTAGACTTTCCAAGGGACCAGGGAAAAAAGAGATGCATAAAATGAAATTCCTAAACTAAGGGGGGCAATAAAACTAAGAAAAGGGGTGAGATACTCTATTGAGGGAGGATGAAACATGGAAAAAGGGGCCGAGGGAGGTCAGACAAATGTGACACAGACCCAAATCCTAATCCGTCATCAAAACTCCATGGAACACAACATCATAAACCTGCAAGTGAAAGAACATGCACAAAATACAACAATAATAATAGGAGGCAAGAAAATACAATAAAAATGAGCTAGGGTTGAAGAAACACCACAAAACACAATTTTTATTGCTTCAAAGTATGCATAGACCATTACATTTGATGCAAAAAGGCATAATTACATTGTTAGGCACAAGAGAAGGCTTACAATTCAAATGGAGTTGAGGAAAGTTTTGCAAGACTTTCCCCAGCTCCCATAATGTCTCTCTTAAAAAATGAGGGGGTCGAATACATTATATAACAAATTTGTCTCACCTACCGACAACCCTCATTAATTACATGTACGGAGGTATGGGCAGCCATACCGGTCCACTTTCCAATGGTACTTTTCTATCAGAAAAGACATGGGCACCATGCTTCATTAAACTGATTGTTGAGCTACCTTGTATGATGCCATTAATGCTTGGTCCGTACTGACATTCCTTGACACACCCGACAAGAATGGAAGAAGTCATCCACTAATAGGAGGGGTTGTCACATTATAAAAGAAATGCTATCACGCAACAACGAGGGAAGGTTGACGTGCATCAAGATGAAATGCTTTGACGCATGACACGATGAAGGCAAATGTGACACACATTAAGAAGATGGTGGTGATGTGTGAAAAGAAGACATGATGCTTTGATGCACGATGGGATGAAGGCGAGATGATTTATATTAAGAAGATGGTAGATGCCGCTCACAACCGACATGAATCAGCAAGAGGCGTTGACACGTGACGAGGATGGATGATCGGGCGTGCATCAACAAGAGGTGTTGACACATGACAGGGGAGGGATGGATGACGCATGTCGGAAGAGGTGTTGACGCGCGAGGAGGGATAGATGATGCGTGTCGCCAAGAGGCGTTGACGTGTGATAGGGAGGATGGATGACACACATCGCCAGAGGCATTGGCGTGTGACAGGAGTCGATGGTTGACGCGTGACATGAGATGGATCTAACCTTTTATCGCGGCGAGTTGGCCTCACCTTCCATATAACTCATATATTCTCAATTCTGACTTGTAAGCCATCTTGAGCTGTCTTTCTCTTCAATATCCCAAGGCTAAATTTGATTGCCTCTCGCATGTCCCAAAATTTAAATGGCTAAGTCCATTTATAATGAGTTATCCAAATTAACCCAGGGGTGAATTTGGGATAACAATTGGCAACCTCTCGGGGACATCTACTGCTAGATGTGTGACCAGTTTCCTTGAAGCATCCATTGGGCATGGAGTCAAGCCTAACCTTGAAGAAACTGATCTTTCCATTTGAAAACCTGTCCCCTAGGCTCGTATGAACTTAGCATTTGGGCTGAAACCTCCTTGGCTTGCTCTTAAAGCTGATTTTGGGACTTTGGATAAAACTTGTAAACTGTCCCCAAAACTAAAAATATGATCAAGGCAAAGGTGCGAAGAACTTTGAGCCTACAACTGATTTGTTGGGGCTGAATGTATGTACTGTGAAACTACCCCAAAAATTTGATTCTCCTCATGAACACTGCCATTGGCGAAATGCTGAAGATATAAATGCCCCCACAACTAATTTTTGATGCAAGAAGAGACATAGGAGCTCAATTGTGACTGATCTAGGGAGACATAAGAGATGAAAACATTGAAAATTGTCCCCCAATCTGATTTAGTTGCTTTGTATTTGGATTTGATTGGAGATAGCAACTATGTCTTGCAACATTGAACCCCTTATTACAACATTTCCCTCTTGGCAACATGATGAACTATGCAAGAGCAACCACCACACAAAACCATGTACAAAACTAAAAATCATACATGCTCCAAGTGGAGGCATGTAGAGTGTGCACAAGCACTTCTTTTGTTGAAAGAAAACCTACCTACTCTACTCTAACCAAAGGCAAAGGGAACTCAAACAAATCCTGCAACTAGAAAGGAGAAGTAACTTCCCTTTCTCAAAATAGCAGCCATGTATATGATTTGGCACTAAACATGGTTGTTATTATGAGTGAAAATCGACAAGAGGCTGATCCTCTACCCAAATCACCAAAGTACTAACATCAATAAAAATACCTCCTTAAGATGATTGGCATTGGACTCCTGGAGGTGTTGATGGTGACCCTTAGTTCTTTGATATCCATCCTCATGTCCTAAAGTGGACATGAATGGTTTTAACTTCTCCTCACTCTAATGAAGCTAAGTAATTGATTGGGCACGATCGATTTGATGGATGTACCCATTACTTTAAATGTTGACACCACAAATGGAGTCACCCTACGGGCCTTCTGAAAAAAAGAGGCTTCCTGCATGCTGATTTTTTCTTTGCATTGCTTCTGCAAGTAGCTTATCCTCTGCCTTGATGACCAGTGTGGAAATGGTGTCATCACTATTTCCTTCCTCCTCCTTGTCCGGTGTGACGCTTGGAAGATATAAATATTCCAATCTTGGCTCTAGATGGATACCATGGGATGCAAGTTGTTGTCCTTGAATGTCTTTCCCCATGGCAGCAGGCTCTTGATGTTGGAGAATGAATGATGAGGTAGCGAAGGTGGTAATCTCTACAGGCTCCTCTCCATTGAAGAAGTCCTCCAAATCAAACAGATAGTCTGCCTCCTTGTTGTCCCTCACTTGTATTGGCTCGACCTCCTCATACAAAACACTCAACATTATTCCCATCATCCTATAACATGGAGTTTGAAAGCTCAAACTCTTCTTTGACATTAGAGCTCGAAGGGGATGAAAAGGGAGGAAGAACTAAAGGTTCTTCTATGGCTTGTTGAGTTGTGGAGCTCAATTACTTCGTATTCATAATGAGAAACTTCCTAGAAAACACAGTAACCATCATCAATTATGATGGACCGGAATCGATCACCTAGGACCGACATTGGTTAGGGTGAACCGACGTCGGTTACCTGTGTGAGGATGTTTTAATTAACTCTCGGAATTAGATCTATTTTAACATTAAAGTATATCTATTGATTGTAATTGCATGGCTAAGTTCCCTAAGTCTATAAACGACTATATAAGCATGAAAGCTAGGGTTTAGAAGTAAGTATTAACAAGAATTAAGAAGAACTTGAAAAGTTGGTGAGAGAGAGAATTCTTGGTGATGAAGCAAAAGCTTGAGAGAAAGAAAGTACTTGTACATTTGAGAGGTGTGGAAGATTGTAAATCTTCATTGTATATCTTGTCAAAGCTTTGGATAATAGATTGGCTTGTTTCTTGGTGGATGTAGCCCACACTGGGTGAACCATGTTAAATCTGGTGTTGATTTATGTCTCTTGTTTTATCTATTTCTTCTAGTAGAATATCCTCTTTTATTTGCATGTATGCTTAGATCTGATATATTATCTGTACAACCGTGTGCTATCTCCAACAATTGCTATCAAAGCTTTGTTTGAGGGTTTTTGTGTTGAGAGATTTACTTACAAAGGGTTTTTTGATTGAGTGGGAGCTACAATAATGGAAGAAAAAAACAAATACAAGGTAGAGAAATTTGACGGCCGAAATTATCAATTATGGAAGATGCAGATTGAGGATTATATGTATCAAAGAGATTTATATTTACCATTGGATGAGAAGTATAAACCTATAAAGATGACTAATGAAGAATGGAAGATTCTTGACATAAAGGATTTGGGATCTATAAGATTGAGCCTGGCAGCATCCATGGCTTCCAATATTACAGAAGTGACTTCTACGGTAGGGTTAATGAAATCTCTTGCTAATTTATATGAAAAATCTAGTGCTTCAAATAAAGTTTATTTGATGAAAAAACTATTTCTAAGATGCATGAAGGTGGATCTGCATATAGTCATTTGAATGATTTCCGATCTATTATAAATCAGTTAAAATCAGTTGATATATCATTTGATGATGAAGTGAAAGTAATTTTATTCTTATGTTCTTTTCCTGATAGTTGGGATAACTTGGTAATGATTGTTAGTAATACATCATCTGCTAATAATATTTTGAAGTTTGATGATGTGGTTAGTATAATCTTGAATGAAGAAATTCACAAGAAGAGTACAAAGGAATCATCATCTGGGAATGCTTTGAATGTAGAAAATAGGGGCAGGCAGAAGGAGAGATCCAAGAATAAGAGTAATGGGAAATCAAATTCAAGGGATAGCAGATCTAAATCTAGAAGTAAGGGAATTACTTGTTGGAAATGTGGAAAGAAAGGACATGCAAAGAAAGATTGTTGGTCAAAGGACAAAGAGAACCAACCGAAAAAGGTAAAGAAGAAAATATTGCTACCTCGGAGGTAATGCAAGATTCTCTTATTATTTATTTGGATAATAGAATATAATCTTGGGTTTAGATTCAAAAGCTTCTTTCCATGTAACCCCTAATAAGGGTTATTTTAGAAATTATGTCCAGGGTAATTTTGGGCATGTTTATTTGGGTGATAATGAACCTTGCAGTATTACTAGTAAAGGGGAAGTTCATCTAAAATTGCAAAATGAAAATACATGGGTATTGAAAGATGTGAGACATGTGCCAAGCCTCAAGAGGAATATTATTTTTGTAGGAAACTAGGTGAAGTTGGTTGCATGGTTACATTCACAAAAACTCTTGGAAATTCACCAAGGGTGCCTTTGTTGTGGCAAGAGGCAAGAAGGTAAGAATGTTATATTTATCTACCTGTGTTATTGATTCCTTTTCTATATTATCTACTTCAGATTCAGATGCATGCATGTGGCATAATTGGTTGGGCCATATGAGTAAAAAATGAATGCAAATCTTAAAGGCTAAGGGTAAGTTATCAGATTTGAAAGATTTAGATCTTGATTTCTGTGAGCATTGTGTCTTTGGAAAGTAAAAGAGAGTGAGATTTCTCAAAGTTGGGGCAGCTAAGAAGGAGCAAAAATTGGAGCTTGTACACTCAAATGTGTGGGGACTAGCCTAGGTAGCTTCTCATGGAGGATCCCAGTATTATGTTACTTTAATTGATGATGCTACAAGAAATGTATGGGTTTATTGTATTAAACATAAATTTGATGTTTTTGATACTTTTAAAATATGGAAAGCCCTTGTTGAGAATGAATCAAATTCTAAGTTAAAGTGCCTTAGATCTGACAATGGTGGTGAGTAATGTAGCAAGGCTATCAATGATTATTGCTCGGTGAATAGGATACGTAGAGAAAGAACGGTTCCAAGAACATCACATGAGAATGGTTTTACGAGAAAGAATAAACATGACAATCATGGAACGTGTTAGAAGTATGAGGATACATTATGGATTTCCCTTACAGTTTTGGGCAGAAGCAGTTGATACAACAATTTATTTGATTAACCGCGGGCCTTCAAGTTCACTAGATGGAGGAATACCAGAGGAAGTTTGGACCGAAAAAGAGGTAGATCTTTCTTTTCTTAAAGTTTTTGGTTCAGAAGATTTTGTGCATGTTGATAAGGAAAATAGAAAAAAATTGGATGCAAAATACAAGAGATGCACTTTCATTGGTTATGGATCTAGTGATTTTGGTTTTTCGTTTTTGGGATTTAGAGAATTCTAAAATTATTAGGAGTCGTGATATTGAATGGAATGAAAAGAGAATGTACAGGGATCAAATTTTGGTACCCAAGGATGAACCAGTTGAGAAGTTTGTGAATGAAAATGAACTCTCGATTTAAAAGTATTACCGATAGGGTTACACAATAATCGGTGTCGGTTTACCCCTGACCGACATCGGTCAGCAGAACCGATATTGGTTACAAAGATCCAAACCAACATCGGTTAGCAGAACCGATGTCGGTTATAGGTGACCGGTGTTAGTCACTGACAAATTTGGATACAAATGTCCAGGAGATCCAGGTTGAGCCTCCGATACCCCAAACTCCTATGAGAAGGTCACAAAGGGTAAGTAAACCTCCAGAAATATTTACACCTTCTCTATTTTATTTATTATTGACTGATAATGGTGAACTAGAGAGATTTGAAGAAGCAATGCATGATAAGACCCACATCTAGTGGGAGCATGGCATGGATGAGGAGATGGAATCCTTAGAATAGAACTAGACTTGGGATTTGGTTAAGTTACCAATAGGTAAGAGAACATTACAAAACAAGTGGGTTTACAATCTATTAAGAAAGAAGAGGGTGGAAAAAAAAGGTACAAGACAAGGCTTGTAGTAAAATGATTTACACAGAAAATAGGTATTGACTTTGGTGAAATATTTTCTCATGTTGTTAAGATGACTTCTATTCGTACTGTATTGAGTTTAGTTGTAGTAGAAGATTTGCATTTAGAGCAACTAGATGTGAAGATGACTTTCCTTCATGGTGATTTGGATGAAGAAATTTATATGCAGCAGCCGCTTGGATATGAAGTCAAGGGTAAGGAGAAATTAATGTACAGGTTGAAAAAGAGCCTATATGGGCTCAAGCAAGATCCAAGGCAATGGTACATGAGGTTTGATAGCTTTATGCATGAGCATGGTTACTTGAGATGTGAATCTAACCATTTTGTTTATTTCAAGAAGCTTGAAAATGGGAGCTATATTATTTTGTTACTATATGTGGATGATATGCTTATTACAGGATCTAGTATGCAGGACATTTGTGAGCTTAAGGAAAGCTAGCTCACACATTTGCTATGAAGGATTTAGGAGCTGAAAAAATAATCCTTGGCATGCAAATACACAGAGACATGAAGAACAAGAAATTGTATTTGTCTCAAGAGGATTATATCTATAGGGTGTTAGAAAGTTTCAAGATGCAGAATGCAAAACCTGTTAGTACACCTATGGTTGGATACTTCAAATTGAGAAAACTTCGGTGCCCATCATCACATGAAGAGGTCAAATACATGACATGAGTACCAGTGCTTCAAAAGTTGGGAGTCTCATGTATGTTATAGTTTGTACTAGACCATACATTACACAGGAAGTGGGAGTTGTGAGTAGATTTATGGCCAATTCAAGTAAAGAGCATTGGAAAACAGTCCAATGGATACTCAGGTATTTGAGAGGGACATCTAACATGCAGTTATGCTATGAAGTTTCAGATATTTCTTTATGTGGCTATGCTGATTTAGATATGGCTGGAGATCTAGATGGTAGAAGGAGCACTACTGGATATATTTTCACAGTAGGTGGGACAATAGTTAGCTAGATTTTAAGATTATAGAAGGTTGTGGCTTTGTCTACTATAGAGGTAGAGTATGTTGTAGCTACAAAGGCTAGCAAGGAGATGATATGGATGAGTAGGTTCATGGAAGAATTGGGAAAGGAGCAAGGTGATTGTAAACTGTTTAGTGACAGTCAGAGTGCAATTCATTTGGAAAAGAACTCAACATTTCATTCAAGAACGAAACCCATTTGGTTGAGGTATCACTTCATATGACAGGTATTGGAGAATGGACAGTTGAATCTAGAAAATATTCATACGAGCAAGAACCTTACAGATATGCTAATGAAGCCATTAGTAAAGGAGAAGTTAGAGCTTCACTTCACTTCTATTGGTCTTCAAGTTTGAGACTTGAAGAGGAAGAAACAAAGCTAATGAAGGATCTAAGAATGATGTTGTACATGTATGGTGTAGTAATTAATCTCCAAGTGGGAGATTGTTGAGTTGTAGAGCTTAATTACTTCAGATTAACATGCAATGAGAAACTTGTTAGAAAACACAGTAACTATCATTGGTTAGGAGGGACTGGCATCAGTCACCTAGAACCAACATCAGTCAAGAAAGGAGGAATCGACATTGGTTAGGGTGAACCGACGTCGGTTACCTTTGCGAGGATGTTTTAATTAACTCTCAGAAATTAGATCTATTTTAACAATAAAGTATATCTATTGATTGTAATTACATGGCTAAGTGCCCTAAGTCTATAAACAACTATATAAGCAAGAAAGCTAGGGTTTATAAGTAAGTATTAACAAGAATTAAGAAGAACTTTCAAAATTTGGTGAGAGAGATAATTCTTGATGATGAAGTAAAAAGCTTGAGAGAAAGAAAGTACTGTACATATGAGAGGTGTGGAAGATTGTAAATATTCATCCTATATCTTTTCAAAGCTTTGGATAATAGATTGACTTGTTTCTTGGTGGACATAGCCCATACTGGGTGAACCACGTTAAATCTGGTGTTGATTTATGTCTCTTGTTTTGTGTATTTATTCTAGTAGAATATCTCGCTTTTATTTACATGTATGGTTAGATTTGATATATTGTTGGTACAACCAATGTGCTAACTCTAACTTTGGCTGCTTTGTACTTGAAGCCTCTAGAAGCGTATGGTTCCCCTATATGGCCAAAATGTGCACCTCTTATTTTAGATTTGGAGCAATTGCTTCTTCCCTCACTGGTGGTGCAGCTGGTGATGAGTCAACAACTTCTAAAAATAGGATTCCCTCATGGACATTAAATTCTGAGGACGTGGATCATCTTCTTCATGTTTCTCTTCTTCTTTGTAGCATCAGCTTCCACCATTGGTACTTCAACCCTAACCTCCTCTAAAGGCTTGACCATCAAGGGGATCTTCTTTATTCCAAACCCGATGTGCACCCAACTCTTGATTTTCTCGCCGTTTATTCTCTGTTGGGTTTCTCTTTTCTTTGTTGTTCTTCTTGACTGGTCTTTTGGGTTGCTTCCCAACATGGGCTTGGGAATGCATGAGGAGGGGTGGTTTGGATCAAAACTGGTGCTTGCATTGCTTGAGGTGGTGGGAGGGAAGGTATTTCATTTTGTTCTTGTGGAGGGGAATTAGAAGGGAAGAGAAATTAAGATGGGATGGGAGACTAGAAGATGGAGAAAAGGATTCCACAATAGAAGCAGTGGATGGGAAGCTTGGAAATTGAAGCTTAGGTTGAGATGGTGCTGCTTGGGAATGGAGAGAAAATTACTAGATGATGGTGTAGGACTTACCCATTGATGAGGTTTCTTGGCACCAAGTTCATAGGCCTCTATCTCCTCTAGTCCACTTTGTGCAAGCTAGGGCAATATCTCAACCATGAAATCAAGCTTTTACTGTGGGCTGAAATGTCTTGGCATAGGGCTGACCCATGGACAAGGTTCCCTATAGCCAATTTTGAATGCTTTCATCTGAGTTGTGGCCCTTGAATGCACCATGCATGCCTCCATTTTTGAATCTTCTCCTACAAATCGGCATTCTCCATGTAATTGATGTCACTACATGCATATCCCTTCTCTTGACAGGTTCCATAGCCGAATTGATCTGGTACTGCTCATAGGGGTAGGCATAGTGATTAATGATTTTCTCATAACGTTGATCTAGAGGAGTTGAGAAATACATTGGAGGTGGATTGCACCGCTGCTACTTGCAAGTGTGAATTCCATGCGGGAATGAAGTCATGATTGTAAAACTTCATGGAATGGAAGAAAATGAGAGGGATGGAAAGAAAATGGAAATGGATGGAATGGAGGAAGGTCTATAACTCAAAGAAGGGGTTGTTGACCAGATGGAGTCACCATATGTGTTTGAGCATGTACCTCCAAAGGCTGAAATTTCGATAAGAACACACCAACTTGTCGAAATGAAGTCTATTACTGATGTTGAACTACACACCTACAAAATATATTCTGACAAATATCTACAGTGGAACACTTGTGAAATGTAAAGCTTTCACTTATTTGTCCCATCGGGTGTGCTAAAACTGTTATGTCAAAATTACAACACCCCCGATTTTCTCTGTGTTTGGGGCAATCGGTGTAATTCTGCTAACATGGGGTTATCCCTCAAGATGTGGGACTTGCAAACTTGAGATAACTATATGTCGGAAAAGCAACGAGGCGGCGTGAGAATCAACAAGTGACTCTTCCACGTGCCCGACCTCCCGAGGTCGTGCTTGAGACAAATGCCCGGTGGGGGTAGAATATGTAGACAAACTAGTTGGGGAGTCTAATGTCTTCGATACGCACTAATGGTATTTGTGAATCTAAGGCAAAGAAGGCCCTTCTAACTTGGACTGGTGTGATAGATCGATCAGCGAGGATGACTGCTCGAAGGCTCCAATCAATATCGAGCTCTGGCGTGATTCGATCTATGGGTTGTGGGATGCGTGGAAAATGACCCGGGATGGTTTCGTGTATTTCTCCTGATAGGGTCATATGGTGAATATAGTCAACTCTATGGACGATTCTCTGGCCTAGTCCAAAATTCTCTAGCTTTGTTAGCTGTTGTGTCTAGTAGGGACAACTGTTGAATGATGATAGGTGGAATCGGAGTAGACTGAAATACTAATGTGCGTAGGCCAGTGTCTATATCTAACTGACTTGTGGATTCGTTAGGCTGTGGGATTTGTGGATCACAACCGTAGACTCTTGGTTGTTGCGGTCCTGTTATGGTCATACGTGAGATCAAGTTCTAATCCCTAGTATCCAGTAGTCGTAAGCTTTCTCAGCCTCTACGTTTAGAATCAGTAATTGTGTGATTTTCTCAGAATACCTCACAGGTGTTCTAGCAACTTGAATTCTTAAGCTGGTATCTATATCTACGAGGGTGTCTCCAGCGTCTGGCTATGGAACTAAAGGATCACACCCGAATATTTGTTCTCTTTCAAATCCTTCTACAGTCATGCGGATGTTTTCTAGGATAACCTGTAGTTTGGTTGACTTGACCAAAATGTGTGTGCTCGGTCATCTTCTACGTTTAACCCTCTCAACTGTGACCTGATCTGTTGGAAGTCTGTTGTTGTTTGGAAGACTTGTATCCTAAGGTTTTGGTCAATGTCAGTTACTGCCACTACGATATTGGGTTGGGCACAATTGGCTCGAAAATGTATTCCCTGGGCTCCCTAGGTCCCGTAATTGTCATGCAAAAGCAGTAATGAAACAAACTATAATAAAGTAAAATCTAAGTACACTTCTAGCATATATAATTCCTTTTTTTGTATTTTCTGGCAATTTATAAGAAAGCAGCTATCTAAAAATATTTAGAATTGACAACTAAACTAATAACGTAAAACAAACAAAATAGCCGAGTGTAGCTATTTGTCTGTGCAACTTTGTATATCTATTCTAAACAACGAAATAACTAATCTATTTGTGAGATTCTCGATCCTAACTTAGAAGTGAGGAATGAATCGTAGTTTCTCAGAAACTATCAATCCCCACAACTTACTTGGCAATATCGAGAATGGAAATAACTGTAATAAAGTGATTAACTACTTTATTTGATAAGTTCTAACTAAAACTTTGAAAGATGGAACCTGGATTTCGCAGAACAGTGGCGAATCCGACGGTGTGTGTGTTCTTGTCCCCTCAGTATGATCTCCTCGTTCTTTGTGTTCACGTGAATCCAGAAAAGCGTGTAATTCTTGCATCAGCAGGAATAGATATTTGGATCAATGGACATGCCTTCTTAATGAATGCGAGCGTAATAGAATGCGGATAGGAGAGGGATAGCGCAAGAGTACAGAGCTTGGCCTATGCAATTCCTAGCGGGGTCTACTGCGAATCATGCAACAAAATGCATCCAGAACCTGAAACTTGTCTGTATGAAGAGCAAAACCTGTAACTTTAATGGCTGCCTAAACTATTCTACTCCAAAAGCAATAATACTGTTTGCACAAGTTGGATCTGTGGCTTACCAACAGCTGAGTAAATGCAACTAAGCATGTAAAAGATTTAAACTATCAAACTTAAGCAAACTAGAAGACTGAACTACTGAAAGTGATGAGTTTTTAAACAAGAATGAGGGGCCCATAAGTAATGTTTGCACTTGCACAAGTTGGATATGTGGCTTACCAGCTGCAACACAATACTAAACAAACATGCAATGAAGAAAACTAAACCTTCTAAGCAAAAGGAAAACTAAGTCTAATGCAAAGAGAAAACCAAGGATCAAACTCCAGAGCAAAACTGAGAGGCCATTTGCTTGAGCTCAAACCATGCATTTATAGGAATTCAAACACCCAAAGATCAAATCCAAACTGAACTCCTAAACAATAAACAAAGGAAAAACACTATTCCAGGGGACCAAAAACATTAATGCATGCTCAAGTCGGCAAGAAAATCTGGTGAAGCGTTGAACTTTGCGTGCGTTCAAAAGAACGTTAAGAAAAGCGCGTAAGGACCACCGCCCTTGGCGGCGGTCACGAGACCGCCGTTTCAGGCGGCGGTTTCCACATCAAGACCAAAGAGCCAAGAAAAGAGGAAAAAGGGAAAACAAAGCACGCGGGGCTAAGCGTGGCATGTGAGATGTTAACGCATATCCGTAAAGCTTCTCTAGATCCCGAACACCTTGCGAAGAGACCTGTATCATCATTGGGGCATTTATTACACTGCCCGCAAAGATACATTACCTTACAATTTTGGGTACGTCTGATAACCCTCCGGAGAATGCCAACTTCCTCTACCTAATCCTAATGCTAAACTACTCCTAGAAAGGGAAATGCAACTATCCTAACACTAACCTAGATTTTCCAAGGGACCAGGGAAGAAAGAGATGCATAAAATGAAATTCCTAAACTAAGGGGGTGATAACACCAAGAAAAGGGGCAAGATACTCTGTTGAGGGAGGATGAAACAAGGAAAAAGGGGTTGAGGGAGGTCAGACAAATGTGACACAAACCTAAATCCTAATCTGCCATCAAAACTCCATGGAACACAACATCATAAACCTACAAGTGAAAGAACATGCACAAAATACAACAATAATAATGGGAGGCAAGAAAATACAATAAAAATGAGCTAGGGTTGAAGAAACACCACAAAACACAATTTTTATTGCTTCAAAGTATGCACAAACCATTACATTTGATGCACAAAGGCATAATTACATTGTTAGGCCTAAGAGAAGGCTTGTAGCTCAAATAGAGTTGAGGAATTTTTGCAAGAGTTTGTCCAGCTCCCAGAATGTCTCTCTTAAAAATGAGGGGGTCAAATACGTTCCATAGAAAATTTGTCTCACCTGCCAATAACCTTCATTAATTGCATGTACAGAGGTATGGGTAGCCATCTTGGGCTCAAGCTTTCTTTCAATGGTACTTTTCTCGAGAGAAAATACATGGGTGCCGTGCTTCATTAAATAGATTATTGAGCTACTTTTTACGATGCCATTAATGCCTGGTCTATACTTGACATTCCTTGCTGATGTTCGAGAAGAGTAGAAGAAGATTTCCACTAATAGGGAGGGGTTGTCGCATAACAAGAAGTGCTATCATGCGACAACAAGGGAAGGTTGACGCGCATCAAGATGAAATGCTAACACGTGACAAGATGAAGGCGGTGACATGCATCAAGAAGATAATGGTGACGCGCGACATGAAGACATGATGTTGGCGCGTGATGGGATGAAGGAAAATGAAATACATTAAGAAGACGGTGGATGACGCACAATAGGAAGGGATGACTGACACAAGTCAAAAAGAGGCATTGCTGCAGTGATAAGGAGGGATGGCTGATGCATGTCGGTAAGAGGTGTTGACATGCGACGAGGGGAGGGATGAATGACACATGTTAGCAAGAAGAGTTGACATGCAATAGGGAGGGATGAATGACATGTGTCGTGAAGAGGAGTTGACGGGCGATAGGGAGGGATGGATGACACACGTCAATGCAATAGGTGTTGACACATGATACGGAGGTAGCGGTTGATGCATGGTTGACGTGTGATATGAGATGTCTCCAAACCTTTTCCTCATACCAGAAAACTCATATATTCTCAATTATGACTTGTAAGCTATCCTGAGCTGTCTTTCCTTGGATATCCTGGGGGTAAATTTGATGGCCTCCTACACGTCCCATAATTTAAATGGCTAAGTCCATTTATAATGAGTTATCCAAATTAACCCGGGGGTGAATTTGGGATAACATTACCCTTGTTTTTCTCTTGAAACTCCTTCAGATCTACCTCATGGTTAACAACTAATATGCTTGCTACTCTATCTCTGTCGCCAAAGTTATCATACAAAACGTCGGCCATTTTTGTCACGGTCTTCACTGAGGTAAGGAGCTTAGAGTACCGAGTTATTGTCTCCCCAATATTTAACTTTTATTCTTCCTTCTGGCACACCATCACTTCCTCTACCGACTCCAATGCAAGTGGTTGCCTCTCCATGGTGAGTATGTATGTCAAGTCTTCCAAGCAGTGCATGGTCGACTCATACTTCTACTCTGAGGGTCTAGGTCTAGGTGCTTTAAGATAATGGCATTTGAAATAACCTCTACCTTCTTATATACTTTGTGCACCTTCACCTTTTCATCCCTCAGCTCACACCTTAACTAGTGCATTGATCAATTCCTTTTGTTTTATCTCCTTGTCCCTCTCAATGATCTCCTCATTCTTTTTCCCAAGCTCATCCTCCAAGACTCTTATTATATCATTTCGCCAAAAATCCTTACTTCCACCTCCACCGATAATTTTTTGAGCACGTTGTAAACTTGCTCATCCGACAACTATTGGGCATTCACAAGATGATTTACTCCTTGGCATCTAATGTCTTCATCAATGAATCACTAGTAACCTCGAACTTTGGCTCATCAATGTGGGACTAAAAACCTAGGATATTATTTTCTTTATGTGTGGGTACATACCCTTTTCATCAAAAGAAGACCAAGTGAGGATTTGGTCTGTGGGATCTCTGATTTGGAAACACATGTGTAATACCTTGTTTGGATCATTGATGTAAGTCATGGCATGTTCCTACGCCGCTACTACACCCTTTCCACTGTGTGTACTACCTTAGGGAAACTTACTGCCAGGCTAGGATCTCTGCCCATGCTTCCATACTCTTTCCCTACACTCACACTCTCCTATGCTTCCTTTAGTACTCCATCAACACTACGCTCCACCTCATGCTCCACCAACTATTGTATAATACCCGCCACCTCCTTTTCTACTGTGTCATCTATCTGTTCTTTGATCGGGTCGGGGTCTTCTGAGCATGCATGTATACTTCCTCATTTCCTCCTATGTTGTGAGCACCTTCTTCATAGTCATTCTACTCTTCATTAGACTCATGTACATCATGAGCAAGGAGAATCTTACCTTCTTCGTGCTCTTCATCCTCCTGCTCAGAGTCATCACCCTTCATGCTCTTTATCTCCTCAAAGTCCAAGATTTGCACCACTTTCTGCTTCTTCTTCACCGGTGACTCCTCTAACACAGGGACTCTTCTTTTTCTAGTACCTTTTCCTTAACAAGAGACTTCTTCCTCCTTGTGTAGGTACTTGGTCCTATTCTTGACTCTGCGCTTGTCTTGAAGTTTGAATGGTACACGCGCTCGACGTCTTGCTTGCTTGTGGTCTATACTCTTTCTCTCTTTGTTCCCTTCTTTAAGATAGGGTCCTCTGAGATGGATAAATCATCCTCCAAGTACACATTCTTCTCAAACTTGGGCCTCAGGTGGATATACACCCTTGCTGCTGTTTTACTTGCAATAGGAATTGACACTCGGCTTCACCATATGTACTTCATGGGAGACATACTTCTCCACATACATGTGCTTCTTAGGGTAAACTAGACTTTTGCACAATGCACGGTAATCCTGATCTACCTAACTTAGATCAAATCTGAAATTATTTGCCTCCTTGAACTTGTTGACCATGCTTTGAAAGTATTGCGTTGTGAAGGAAAAGGGTAGTTTACACCAAGGATTTTTGTTCCATCAGTCAAAGTAAATATGCCTATGCAGAAGTGCTGTTATACAATGAACTTAGCCTAAATCCAACAAGGTGGCACTTACTCGAGGTTCTCCATTCTACCTTGAATGCATTGAGAATTTGCTTATACCACTTCTCCAAGCACGCTTTGTATGGTGCAGTCATCGAGTCACAAGTGTAAGATTCGAACCTCTTTACAGGGGAGGGGTCCTCATCAGGGTATTCCTATACATAGTTGTTCGGCCCATCGCACACTCCAATATCTAAAAATATAATGGTAAGGAGAAAATTACCATACATAATCTTATCTCCATCATGTGCCACATCTATAATATCCTCCACAATGAAGGCCGAGAGGTTGTAGATTTTTCCTTCTGAAATATTCTTGCAAATTTTCAACCATCTCTTGTTCACTTGCATCCAACACTCCTGTCCATTCAGCTTGGTAAGTAGATGCGCGGCCATCTTCATAGTTGGGTTTGTGATCTTGCTAATGTCAAAGTAGCATGAACCCTTCTTATACTCGTACTCTGCGGTTGTCTCCTTGACAACATCCTTGTCATCCAAATCATCCTCCATTGATTCTCCTATGCATATAAGTCCAATGTAATTTGAAATTAACTGGGCAGTTAGGCACATTCTTCTTCTTGCAAAGTAGAAATAATCCTCATGTACATGTGACATCAACCACTGGTATAACTTGTTAGGTTTACCAAAATAGGGAAACTCATAGAGTTGCAGGAGTTCGGCCTTCTCCAACGTGGTTTTCATCGAGTCTTCATAAAAAAGCTTATCATCCTGTGTTCTCTCTCCATTCGGATGAACTAACTCCAACACTATCTTCTTTTCTATTGTTATAATCACTTATGGCCATCTTACACACATGAGAAACCCACTCCATTCCCATAAAAATGCCATCTGGGTACTGCATTTCCATGTACCATTCTTCGTTAAAACTTGTTGATACGATGGGTTTTCCTTTTCTCTTGCCCTTGCCCTTCTTTGGTGAAATATTAGATCCCTTCATTGGTTCCATTTCTTCTCATCTAGTCCTTGTCAACTCTTCCTTCCTTCTGCCCTAACTCTGCATAGTCTTACAACTCTACTTCTCTATGAAAACTCCAAATCTCGTGCCCTAGCTTTGAAAACCCTAACTTGGAAAGTATTCCTTCCACAAGATGGCGTAACACCCGTGGGAATCCTCCAAACACACTTCTCTAGCCCACACTTGTGTACTCCCTTTCCACTCTAGTTCACAAATTAGTTGAATCTTCTCGATACACATGCAACTCTCCAAAAAGTTTTCTTCAAAAGGATGCCCTAGTTCGCAAGAGATTTTTAACACAAATGCAAGGTAAAAGAATAACTCACCCCAACCTTCTATTTATAGATTTTTGTTTTTCCCACACAAACTTCGATGCCACCTACCAATGTACAAATACATTAAAGTCATATTTTTCCAACCACATCCCTCCACGTGTTTTGTCTAGTGCTTTCCCTCCTCGCGCAAACTCACATGAAAATTTCCGCAACCTTCTGGTGCACAAGACTTCTTTGATAGTAGACTAATGATGAGGCCATAAATTGGCCATAAATTACCATTATTTTGTTCTTCCAAGTTACCTTTGAAAGTGGATTTAAATGTAATCTAGGAAGTTATAGTTTTCTTAAGATCGAATATAGGATATATATCTTGTTCATTCTTTAGAAATAGTTTGTTATCTATTTTGTTGACTAATCCTATTGATTATTTGGGAAAATATGAAAAGTCTTATGTTTACAGCCATAAAGGAAAGATAATGATTGTATTGAGAAAATTGTAATTGATCATGGATGGTATATCTAAACTCAAATCTGATTTCATATTCAGATTCCTCTCAAAAAATTATGCAAGTTCAAAAAAAATCATCTCAATCGAGATCGTATGCAAAATTTATAGCTGTTTAAAGTTAGTTCGGAACTCACGAGTTAGTCTTTGGAACTCACGGTCTAAGTTCCCGGAACTCGCAGAGTTAGTTCCGAACTCACGAGTTTAGTTCTCGGAACTAAGAGATTTTGTGAGCTTTTGAGGAATTGTGAAATATCGAGAGAATCCAATGGAAAATATGAGAGAGGTTTTTGTTCATAACAACATGATTAACAAAAACCTCATTCAGATTTGCTACAAGTATTACCAATAAAGAGAGATATAACTTTTAGTGAGCTGCAATCTGAGGAAAAGTGTATCAGACGAGTGCTAAAAGCTCCATAAACAAAAACAGAAAAGTAAAAAGTAAAATATGAGTGAGATTTTTGTTCATAGATTTTTTTAACAAAAACCTCATTCGATTTGCAACAGTTTTACCAATGAAGATAAATCTAACTTTTAGTGAATCATGGTCAAGGAAAAACCGTATCGAACAAGCGTCAAAAATTCTATAGTCAAAAACAACAAAGTCAAATAAAAATTTTGAGAAAGGAATTTGGTCAAAATCATATTTTGAGGAAAATCCTCCTTCCAATAATGTAGAGGAATAAAATCATTATGATTCTTGTTACCGAAAATCAAGGAGAAGATTTGGGAGAAAATATTCCTAAAACAAAGTGAGATAAGACTTTAACTCCAAGAATATATCTCTCTCCATATTTTGTGGAGATGGAGATCTTAGTTGTTAGGATTGGAATAAAGATAAGATCATATTGTATTTCCTAAAATAAGGAGTTGGTTGGATGCATGAATTATAAATGCAACCTTCCACACTGAGATATGTAATGCTTTTCTCAAAAGAAATAAAGATATGTTATTTTCTCTCAAATATTATGTAGTTTTAAGATCTCAGAAGTATGATTTAAATCCTCTTCCAAGGAATGAGCTTTGGACACTCATTTTAAGGAAGATGGATATGTGTATTTATGTTTATGTTTATTCATTTGTCTTTAATTCATTCTGTTGTATTGTTTTTATCTTTGTATTGTGAAAATTCAATCTGTTGTAAACTTGCAGGTGTTTCATTCAATTATGTTTATTTCTAATTCAAAAATTTCAATTTATGCAAGTGTGTTTAAATTCCTGCAAGTGTGATTTTCTTCATGTAAGTGTGATTTATTTCATGCAAACTTTTTTTCTGTAAGTGTTCCTTTATTTCTACAAGTGTGCCTTTAAATTTATACAAGTGTGATTTATTTTATGCAAGTTTGGTTTGTGTTTAAAGGAGCTGATTTCTAAGATCTTCTTCTCTTAAGTCATACAACCTTCAGACACCAACCTAGATTGACATTATTAATGGCAAGGATTGATGACCCTCATCAACTAACTTGTGCACATCCCCATGCCGAAGTATGTCAACCTTTGCGTCCTTTACCAAGCTCTTGCCTTCGCCTACCTCATGTTGCTTATGTACTTTTACCCTTGTACGTGGTTTTCTCAAATCCTTTTGACACCAATCTTCTCTCATGATCACCTCTGCTATGTGTATTTTTTTGAACCCATGCGCTTTTGATTTTCTTACTTGGGCCGCCTATGCACATCACTCCCAACACTTATCCTTTGACACCTTCCACCCCACACTAAATAGATGCGCGGTCCTCTGCACATAAAAACCCTTTTCAAAAATGTAACATGATACCAACATGCAAACGTGCCCAAAATGAAAAGACAAAGAAAATCGACGAAAAGGGAAACACAAAGAAAGGAAACTACATTAATGGGAATCCTAAGCTAGCTGACAATACTACCTTATTTACAAACATAAAGAAGACTTATTTATAGTAGGGCTTCAACCTAATCCCATTGAAATACCATGAAAAACATGTTCTAGTTAGCACTTTGTTGGTTTTTAAATAGGACTTTTTAGAAGAGCAACAGTTAGGGGACAAGAAGTCCCTCCTCTTTGATGGGAGAGGTTCCCTTATTCAGAAACAAACCTATTTACAAATGTACGGGACATGATTTGTTGGTTAAACTTGGATACCACGAAAGTGTTTTCTATGAAGGTCATTAATTACAAAAGGATTCGAGGAAATGAGAGCATGGAAGAGAGCGAGAAAGGCAAACATGCGAGAATTATAGATATCGAGTAATTCTTTATGTATGCGAAGTCACCGTGAATTGAAAACAAGATCATTCATATAGAACAAGTAAGATGGAATTTAAAGACACAAAGTTACGTAAATAACATCTGCGAAACTGAAAATTTTGAGTCTTAAGTGTTTTTCTCGAGGTGCCTAAGTCGTGAAATCGAAAAAATCGTGTTAGGGTCGTTTTGTGTGATTTTGGGCTGTCGGAACTTTTTGTCCCATCATCCCAAGTACGAAAGTGTCTTGTTCTCCGATCGGCCGAAACCTCCGAATTTGTCCCATTTTCGGGCTGTCGGAAGTTTTGTCCCAAGTGCCCCAAAGCCAAAAATGCAAAGCTGTTCCATTTCGGCCGAATCATCCTTCCGCGTACTTCGCACTTTCTGTCCCGATGTCCCAGTAAAAGTGCGAGTCGTTCCATTTTCACCCGAACCGGCCGAACCGCGTACTCCGGAACTTTTCGTCCCGAATGTCCCAAGTTAGAACGGACCTGTTGTTCCATTTTCGGCCGATTCACCCGATTTTGTCCCAAGCTGTCCGAGTTCCAAATTGCTCTGTTCCATTTTAGGCCGGTTCGCGGACCACGCGTCCTTCATTGAATTTTGTCCCAATTGCCCCCATTTAAAAAGTGCGAGCTTTCCCTATTTCGGCCGAGCAGTCAGTCGCGTGCTTGAACTTTTTGTCCCGAATGTCCCAAGTCAAGCAGGCCCATTGTTCCAATTTCGGCGAAAACACCGAATCGCGTACCTCACACATTTTCGTCCCATTTGTCCCAAATACATTTGTGCGTCTTCTCCCTGTTTCGCCCGAACCGGCCGAGCCGCGTGTTTCGCGCATTCGCGTCTCACCTGTCCCAAGCGTACCAAGTGTCATTCACACTTAGTTTTCCTTTCGACCCGAATATCTTTGTTTTTCAAAAAAATAAATTTAAGTTGCGGCTCGATCTTTATCAATCCGAAGATCAAATTTCAAGAAGCGATTCTGAAGGGCGAAACTTTCAAGGCGTCGGTTACATCGGTTTTGAAGATATCCATTGACATCTTCAAGATGAAACGTCAGTGTGTCCCTCGTGGCAAAGACGTGGGCTGAGGCGTGGAAGAAAACTCAGCGGCGGTTTACGAAGACAGTGGGTCCTTCTCAGAACTGGACACCTGTCTCCTTCTCCTTTCTTTTCTCTTCTTCCCTTTCTTTTCGTATTCTTTGTAATCAGTTAAGGTATTGCGATTAGCATTCCCTAACTATTCTTTAGTTAAAAGAAACGGTTACGAGGAGTAACTGATTTGTAATCTATATAATGGCCTTTCCACGCCATTTTACGGAGGAGGAAGAACTTGGATATTTCTCTGAAAGTGTAAATAGATCTTAAAGAAATCAATACAAAAGGGCTTTCCGTTCTTTGTCTATCTGATTCTTGTTGTCTCTGTGTTTTCCTTTAATATTGTGAAGATCATTTTGTTCCTAACTCGTTTAGTCTCTCGATTGCATCTTTGTTCGGTTTTGCAAATACGGTGATCTTGTCTGACGAAGAAGGAACTTTGTGTCCTTGATTAACAAATCGAAGAAGGTTATTTATGGAACTTTGTGTCCTTAAATTTAATCTCATTCAACCAACGCAAATGATCTTGTCTTAAATCCTTGAAGCTTCGCATACGAAGAATTATTACGCCATCTATAATTCCGAATGTTCTTTATTATGCTTTTGTCTTCTAATTCCCTTTCTTGACCCTTGTGTATGCGATAATCCTTGTAAAAGAACACTTTAAGTAATATCCAAGTTCGACCATAAAATAATGTTACGTACTTTTGTAAATAAGTTTGTTTGAGAATAAGGAACCTCTCCCATTAAAGAGGAGGGACTTCTTGTCCCACATTTATTGTTCTTCTAAAAAGTCCTATTTGAAAACCAACGGTTTTGGCGACTCATTGGGGAGAAATTTGCATTCCAGCTCAGGAGGAAATTTGAGAAAATCGCATTCGATCTGCAATTTTTTTCGATCATCCTTTGATCTGGCGACTCCACGTTTCACTAGAGGAGAAGGGCCCTTGGTATCGAAGATTCTCGGTTTCACTTTTGGAGCAACGGGGTTTTCCTTTCCCTTCCATAGAAGAACTCGTTCGATGAGCACTCCACTGTCCAAGATAGAAGTCCTGCGGGTGGTATTCCTTGAGCTGCTAGTCCTAATCTCGAGCTTTGATCCTTGCCGGTGTTACGAGTTCCCCTCAAGCCGTATTTCCAAGAATGGCACAATTACCATGGGGTCGGCGTGTCGGGCCCACTGGCTCTTCTTGCGCGACCTTTGCATGAGTTACCTAGAGGTAGCGAAAGAACTTCCCAAAATTTAAAGGAGATGGCAAAATTCACCACGATGAACATATTGCAGCATTCATAGTTGCTGTGGAGTCTTGGGGTTGAACATGAAGGCGTCTCGGTAAGGCTGTTCGTTGAGGCGTTACGGGATAATCTTTGCTTGGCCCGGTTCTATCACCTTAGGTGGTGCCATCACCGGCCATTTGGATCTGATGAGAACTCAATTTGAAAGCCGTTTCAAGCCGGCGAGAAGATGTGCATGCCTGCTGCTGCCCAGATTTCTCGAGATAAAGAAAGATCCATCGAGAACCTATGAGAAATTTGTGGCTCGGTTCAGCAGTTGATCAACAAAATTCTGTAAATACTCGGCCAGGTTGATCAAATTCAAAATGTTTCTTTTTGAATGCCCAAACGCCTAAAGTCGAGTTATGCTCTAAGAAGGGCTAATCTCGGAGCGTTAATTCTAGATCAAGAAGCTGGGCTTGTTAGTGTCGAGATGACTTTGATCATGTCGGGGAAGTTGAGAAGAGATCCTCCTAAATCTAAATCTCTTGCTTCTTCCTCTTCCACCTCTGGACCCAATCTTGATCCATTAGTCCGAGAAACTTGCAAATGATCTAGTGGCTATAAAGAAACAATTAGCCCGGCATGCACCATATGCGAGGCGTTAGAGAAGAAATTTTCAACCCGAGAAACCGTTTGCCGGCTCCCCACACAAGGCGCGGCACTTGAAGGACCTCTGTCAAAATTCCGGTGAATGCGACTTGTGAGGTTGAAGAGCGAGAAGATGAGATGATAATGAAGCTTGTGAGGAGTTCTGGAGGAATTCGATGATGAGGCGGAAGAACTCGAAGGATCTCGAGTCAATTTCTTTACCAGCTGAAGGCATTGATGATGGAGATGACTATGATGAAGTGGTAGCGACATGAGCAGTGAATCATTTCTGTCATGACTCGAGAAGAGAGAAGGCGAAGGAGAAGGTGACCACGACCCCTAAAGAAATCTAAGGAGCAGCCGGCAACTATCCTGTAATTGCCAGAAGAGGATCTCCTATCCCTACCTCATCTGCACCAAAGGTAAGTACTGTCAATCCTGCTCCCAAAGTTGCTTCTTCTTCTTCTTTTTCTCCCAAAGTTGATAAGCCTAGAATTTCAAATGATGATGGCCCATCCACCTCTGGATCCTTTGATATTGTTGATCACCTTAAAAGGACTAAAGTTCAAATTTCAGAAGCTGAATACTACCAAACCCACCCTAAAGCTTTTGCCAAGATGATCCAATTTGTAAATTCCCATTCCAAGACCACCTCTAAAGGCCTTTTGCCCACACCTCCTTCTGCACCACAACCTAGCCTGGTAGCTGCTGTCACCTCACCTGGAGACAAAATCAAGCCTTTTTATGTAACACTCCTTATAGCTGGCCATAGGCTCAGTAACTGTGTCATAGATTCGGAGCCTCGAGATAATGTGATGCTGCTAAGGTAGCTCATGCTTTAGGCTTGACCCTTACTCGCACTTATGGATCTTGCTTTACTCCATGGAAAGTAAGGAAGTACCTTTAGTTGGAAGGATTAAAGATGCACAAGTGGCTTTTCTTTGCTTTACACGAGAAGAAGGTCTTGGCTACCATCCTAGTAGCGAGACATTCCTCCTTCTATGGAATGTTGCTAAGTAGGAACTTACGTAAAGATGTGGGTGGAGAGATTGAAATGGATTGGTCACACGCACTCATACTGTCCATGGACAAATGAAGAAGTTACTACACAGAAGCGATCAGAGTATATTGTGCGAAGGCCCAGTGATCCTAAGGCACAAATACTCTATGAGGACGGGGGCCATGGTAATTACATGATTTTATCCCCGATGAAATCCAACCCTCAAAAAAGTATCACCAAAAGATCCTAACGGCATCTGGACTTTAGAATTTGATGGAAGTTGTTCCTCGGTTTGGTTACGGAGCTGGCGTCTTGCTAGTATCACTGAAGGCTGCTGCGCCCCTTTTCATTTAAGTTGCGGTTCGAGAACACCAACAACACGGCGAGTATGAGGCTCTCCTTCTTGGGTGCTGAGTAGCCAAAGAACAAGGTGTAAAAAATCTTACGGCTCGTGGTGATGCGGAGCTGATTGTGAAGCAAGTCGAAGCCTTTTCGGGTAAAGAATGGAAGGTGAAGCATTATCGGAATCGGGTTTGGGATTGATTGAATTCCTTGATGCCTTCTCTATTGAAGCAATACCCAGAGAAAAGAACAGCAGGGCTGATTCACTGGCTGTCTCAGGGTCATTATTGATTCCCCATCCTGAATTCTCTCAGGACAAGTTCACTATTGAAATGGTCCACCGGCCTAGTGTTCCTGACAATACTAATAACTGGCAAGTTTTCAACGATGACCAGCATCTGCTTTCCTTCCTGGAACTCAAGGGGAATTTCGAACAACTATATTTTGAGGGAAGTGACAACTTTGCCTCGTGAGTGTGTCCTCGACCAAGGCTGTCACCCAAGGAGAAAAGCGATCGGGAAGGGTGCATTAAGCTCAAAGGAAACAAGATTCCCAAAGGTTTGGTGAGTTTGGAGGAGTTGTTTGATAAACATGACAGATACGTGAGATCTAAAGCTTCTACTTGGACCTCGTGCATCAGTGAGTATGATAAAATTGATATTGGGAGTTACGATGACCCGAGAAATTTGGTAAATATTGGGAAATGTTGCACAACGAGAGAGAGAAAGAGCAATTGATCTTCTAAGGAAGTATAAGGATGTTCTTGCATATTCTTATGAAGATCTAAAGCCTTGAAGCCAAAGGAAATGCAGGCACTCTATTCCTCTCAAACCGGGAATCAAGCCTTTCAAGCGAAAGCAAAAGGTCTCTGATCCAAAATAGGCTGACACCATCTTTCGGGAGATCCGAAGTTGTTGAAGGCTAAGATTATTTTCCCATTCACCATTCACATGGATTGCAAACATTGTGCTGTTAGAAAAAGAATGGAGAGATCCGCATCTGTGTTGATTTGAAACTTGAATCGAGGCCTCTCTGACGAAAGATAACTACCCTCTGCCTATGATGGATCAGATTTTGCAAGCGATGTGAGGATCCGAGATGTTATCTATGCTTGATGGATTCTCGGGATACAATCGGGTAGAGGTTGACACTGCTGCGATCAACACAAGACGGCCTTCACCACTCCTTGGGGTACCTTTGCCTCTGAGAATGCCTTTTGGGCTGATTAATGCTTTGGTGCCACTTTCCGAGAGAGCTATGGATTTGGCTTTTGGAAGCTTGAAAGGAAATGTATAGTCATATACCTTGATGACTGACAGTGTGTTTTCAAAGACAAGAGCGAGATCACTTAGACCACACAGAAGCTTGATTACTGCGAGAGATCACGAGAGCATGGGATTTCTTTAAATCCTAAAAAATCATCTTACGTATTCGAAGAAGGAAGCTATTAGGGCACATTGTCTCAAAGGATGGCATCAAGATTGATCTGAGCGAGTTCGAGCCATCCAGCAAATTCCTCTCCCTACTTAGTAAAAAAGGCGTGCATTCCTTCTTGGTAAGATCAATTTCTTAAGAAGATTTATCCTGATTTTGCTGAATTAACGTTGAATATTTCTCGAGATGATGAAAGGGAAGAAAACATTTGGATGGTCTTAAGAAGGAAATCCTTTGAGGGTATCGAAAGCCATTGCTAAAACTCCGAGTTTGGCACATACGACTTCAACAAAGATTTCGTCATCTATTGCTACGCTTCTGACAATACCACAGCTCTTTGTCTTAACCCAAGAAGATTACGATGGACATGAGCTACCAATTGCCTTCATGAGCTATATCTGAAAGGATCATGAGCTAAAGTACACCATGATGGAGAAGCATGCTTTTGCGGTAGTCAAAGGCTGTTAGCGGTTTCGCTTTTATATCCTCAATTCTCACTCCATGGTCTTTGGTTCCGAATCATTTGTTAAGTCAATCCTTACACAACAAGAATTTGGATCGAGAGGGGCAAGCTGGGTGGCTAAGGTCCGAGAGTATGACATTGATATCAAACCGACCAAGCTGGTTCGTGGCGAGGGTCTTTGTGAGCTCATTCTTTGAAGGAGCCAAACATGAGTTCTTTGGAGGAGAAAGCGACATTCCTCTTTTTCTATTCCTTAGTTCGGTCGATGAATGGTATGCCGACATCGCCCATTTTCTCACCTATGGGAATGCCCCTCTCATTTAGCTGCCCGAGAAAAGAGGAGTTTGTTAAATTGAGATCAGTATGCATATGTCTTGTGGGAAAATGCTTTGTTAGCGTGGCTTAGATGGGAGATTCTGAAATGTGTTGATAAGGAACAACGAGAAAAGTTGCTCTCGGCTTTCCATGATCGGGCGTGTGGAGGGCACTATTCGTCAACGATCACGGCTCACAAGATACTCAGGGAGGGTATTCTTGGCCTTCCTTGTTCGAGAGATGCATCAGTGGGTGGATAAATGCGAGGCTGTCGGACTTTTGTGGGAAGACCCAAGCGGCCGCTTTGCCTCTCGAGCCGGTTGTGATCGAGGAACCATTTCAACGGTGGGGTCTAGACTTCATTGGTACACTCAACCTGTTTCTAGTCTTTGGGCACACTCATGTGCTAGCTTGCCCTTTGACTACTTCACCAAATGGGTGGAAGCTATCCCGATCAAAGAGCACTACTTACGAAGTAGTATGCAACTTCATCAAGAGAGAACATCTTGGTAAGGTATGGTGTACCTAACAAGATTGTAACAGATAATGCTTCAAACTTCTCCTCAAGCGAGATCATGGATTTTACTGCTACGGGTATGGCATCTCTCGGCTCATTCTTGATTATTATCCCGGGAAATGGACAAGCGAGAATCCACCAACAAAAATCTGGTGACTATCATAAGGAAGTTGGTCATGAGTCTCGTGGCGGCATAAGAAGCTTTATGATGCTCTTTGGGCGAGACGGATCACACCTAAAGAGCCATTGGAATGTCCCCCTTTCAAGTAGTGTATGGAGTAGAGGCCCGATTGCCGGTGGCGGTGGAGCTGACCTTGCACTTTGATGAAGGCCATTGAAGACACTAGTTTCGGTGATGCTCTGGACAAAAGAATCATGTACTGCACAAGCGAGCGAGGATAGATTGGAGGTTCTTGTGAGAATATCTGCTCACCGGCGAAGGTGAAGGTTACATTCGATAAGAAAGCTAGGTCGAGAGAGTTCCAGTTGGTGATACCGTCTTTGTTATGGGACAAAAGACATGAACCTCGTGGCGGCCATGGAAAATTTGATTCTCTGTGGCTTGGACCTTTCAAGATAAGACACTTTCTTTGGTAAGGACTCTTTCTATCTTGATTACATGGATGGTTCTCCCCTCCCACTTCCTTATAGTGGGCGTATTTGAAGTCGTTCAAGTCTGGTGACTAGGGAGCCCCTTTGTATATTCTGTACAGTGTTTTTGCTTTTCACCTTTTTTGGTGTGTTTCCCTTCGGTTGTGTGTGTTGCCCTCTGTATTGGTTTGTTTTTGACTCCTTTGCCCAATGGATAAGGCAGCTTTGATGCCTTCACCTTGAGTTATCTAAGTTCTTGCCTTGTCTCATTCCATGAATTTATACCAAGTCATCCCCAGAAGGAGCCAGCTGTTGTCCACTCAAAATTCCCCGCTCTGATAAGAGTAAAATTTCAAAATTTTGAGTCTTAAGTGTTTTTCTCTGAGGTGCCTAAGTCGTGAAATCGAAAAAATCGTATTGCAGGTCGTTTTGTGTGATTTTCGGGCTGTCGGAACTTTTGTCCCATCATCCCAAGTGAAAGTGTCTTGTTCTCCGATCGGCGAAACCTCCGAATTTGTCCCATTTTCGGGCTGTCGGAAGTTTTGTCCCAAGTGCCCCAAAGCCAAAAATGCAAAGCTGTTCCATTTCGGCCGAATCATCCTTCCGCGTACTTCGCACTTTCTGTCCCGAATGTCCCAGTAAAAGTGCGAGTCGTTCCATTTCACCCGACAAGGCCGAACCGCGTACTCGGAACTTTTCGTCCCGAATGTCCCAAGTTAGAACGGACCTGTTGTTCCATTTTCGGCCGATTCACCCGATTTTGTCCCGAGTTCCAAATTGCTCTGTTCCATTTTCGGCCGGTTCGCCCGGACCGCGTCCTTCGCGCAATTTTGTCCCAACTGCCCCATTTAAAAAAGTGCGAGCTTTCCCTATTTGGCCGGCAGTCAGTCGCGTACTTGAACTTTTTGTCCCGAATGTCCCAAGTCCAAACGGGCCCATTGTTCCAATTTCGGCGAAACACGAATCGCGTACCTCACATTTTTCGTCCCATTTGTCCCAAATACATTTGTGCGTCTTCTCCTGTTTCTTTGAACCGGCCGAGCCGCGTGTTTCGCGCATTCGCGTCTCACTGTCCCAGCGTACCAAGTGTCATTCACACTTAGTTTTCCCTTCGACCGAATATCTTTGTTTTTCAAAAAATAAATTTAAGTTGCGGCTCGATCTTTATCGATCCGAAGATCAAATTTCAAGAAGCAGTTACGAAGGACGAAACTTTCAAGACGTCGGTTACATCAGTTTTCAAAGATATCCATTGACATCTTCAAGATGAAACGTCAGTGTGTCCCTCGTGGCAAAGACGTGGCTGAGACGTGGAAGAAAACTCAAGCGGCGGTTTCTGAAGACAGTGGGTCCTTCTCAGAACTGGACACCTGTCTCCTTCTCCTTTCTTTTCTCTTCTTCCCTTTCTTTTCGTATTCCTTGTAATTAGTTAAGGCATTGCAATTGGCGGTCCTTAACTATTCTTTAATTAAAAGAAAGCGATTACGAGGAGTAATGTGATTTGTAATCTATATAATGGCCTTTCCACGCCATTTTCCAAAGGAGGAAGAACTTGGATATTTGCTGAAAGTGTAAATAGATCTTAAAGAAATCAATACAAAAAGGGCTTTCCGTTCTTTGTCTATCTGATTCTTGTTGTCTCTGTGTTCTCCTTTAATATTGTGAAGATCATTTTGTTCCTAACTTTCGTTTAGTCTCTCGATTGCATCTTGTTCGGTTTTGCAAATACGGTGATCTTGTCTGACGAAGGAACTTTGTGTCCTTGATTAACAAATCTGAAGAAGGTTATTTATGGAACTTTGTGTCCTTAAATTTAATCTCATTCAACCAACGCAAATGATCTTGTCTTAAATCCTTGAAGCTTCGCATACACGAAGAATTATTACGCCATCTATAATTCCGAATGTTCTTTATTACTGCTGTCTTCTAATTCCCTTTCTTGACCTGTGTAAGCGATAATCCTTGTAAAAAGAACACTTTCGTAATATCCAAGTTCGACCATAAAATAATGTTACGTACTTTTGTAAATAAGTTTGTTTGAGAATAAGGGAACCTCTCCCATTAAAGAGGAGGGACTTCTTGTCCCATTTTTGTTCTTCTAAAAAGACCATTTCTTTTAGCTAAAGGATAGTTAAGGAATGCTAATCGCAATACCTTAACTAATTACAAGGAATACGAAAGGAATAGGAAGAAGAGAAAAGAATGGGGAGGGAGACAGTGTCCAATCCACCGAGAAGGACCCACCGTCTTCGAAACCGCTTCTTGAATTTCTTTAACGTCTCAATGCTATGTCTTTGCCACGAGGACACACGGACGTTTCATCTTGAAGATGACAATGGATATCTTTGAAAACCGATGTAAACGCGTCTTGAAAGCTTCGTCTTCTCAATGTCCTTGAAATTTGATCTTCGCAACTTAAATTCAAATTTAGCACATTCGGGTCGAGCGGGAAAAACTAAGTATGAATTGCATTAGGTTCACTTGGGACATGTGAGACGCGAATGCGAAACACGAGGCTCGACCATCGGACGAAACAGGAGAAGACGCACAAGTGCATTTTGGGACATTTGGGACGAAAATGCGCGAAGGACGTGGTCCGGGCGAACCGGCCGAAAATGGAACAGTTTGCATTTTTTGATTTGGGACAAAGAGCTCTGAAGTACGCGACTCGGGAGTTTCAGCCGAAAATGGGACAGCGTGCACTTTTTAACTTTGGGACATTCGGGACAAAAAGTTCCGAAGGACGCGGTTCGGGTGAATCGGCCGAAAATGGAACAGAAGGCCCGTTTGGACTTGGGACATTCGGGACAAAAAGTTCCGGAGTACGCGGTTCGGGTGTTTCGACCGATCGGGGAACAGAATGCACTTCGGAACTCGGGATAGTTGGGACGAAATCGGGTGAATCGGCCGAAAATGGAACAGAGTGCACTTTAAAACTTGAGAAATTTGAGACCAAAAGTTCCGGAGTACGCGACTCGGCCGGTTCGGGTGAAATTGGAACAGAGCGCACTTTTGAAATTGGGACATTTGGGACAAGAAAGTGCTGAAGTCACGCGGTTCAAGCGATTCGGCCAAAAATGGAACATCTCGCACATAACCCGGGACACTTGGGACAAAAACTTCCGACGGGCCCGAAAATGGGACAAATTCGGAGGTTTCGGCCGATCGGGGAACAAAATGCACTTTCGTACTTGGGACAAAGGGACAAAATGTCCGAAACCAGAGTGCCCGAAATACTTACAGAATGACCCAAAACTTAGATTTTTTCGACTTCCAAGACTTTTTTCACACCACCAGCTTGCGAGAAAAGACACTTAGACTCAAAATTTTGAAATTTTTTTACTTTTGACAGAGCGGGGAATTTTGAGTGGACAACACACTTATAATGGAAAGTGCCGAGAATCAAGTATACAAGATATAACATATGACCCCAACCAATGTACTTTAAGCTTCCCTGGGTGGCACAAAAAATTGGAATCATACAACAGACCATCTAGCCCAACCTTAAAATTCTTGTTCTTGATGTTCCTATCATGTCATGCCATCTTCCTAATTTTTTTTTGTTTTCTAGATCCATCGTGCTATGGTACACCTTTCATCCATTGCATTAACTTGTCAATCCTTTCCTCAAGTGCTTGTTCATTAGCTAAACCTCCTGCGCATGCAATATGCAACGATGGTAACATGAATTCAATAGGTAACACAACCTCCACACCAAACACCAATTGAAAATGTGTGGCCTTGTTCAATCTTTTATAAGTAGTTTGATATGACCATAACATGATTTTTTTATCATCCTAGTCCTGTCTCAACATCAAAATCTTGGTCAACGTGTGACTCAAAATTTTGTTAAAAGCTTCCATTGTCCCATTAGCTTATGGGTGATAAGGGGTAGTCTTGTGATGGGCCACCATGAATTCTTCTAATAGGATTCTAACTGTCTCATTTAGGAAATGAGTACCCCTATCACTTGTTAAACTCAGTGGGCATCCATACCTACTGATTATATTTTCCCACAAGAATCTAGCTATTGTCGCTCTTGTCAGGTCCTTCGTAGGCACCACTTCTACCCACTGTGTAAGATAGTCTGTGCATGTAATGATATAGTATGAACATGTCCTTTGCGCAACTGGAGATATAGGGCCTACGAAGTCAATTTCCCACTTCTCGAATGGATCTACATTGGCGATAGGCCTTAATGGCATTTCATCTCTTTTCCTAGGTTTACCAAGGCGCTGGTAATGGTCACAGGCCTTGCAATACTTGATACAGTCCTTGTAAATTGTTTCCCACCAAAGGCCAGCTAAAAGGATATTGCGCGCGGTTGCATTCCCCACATAGTGTCCTCCTGCAATTCCACCATGATCCTCTTCCATGATTGTAGCGTGCTCATGCTCTAACATGCACCGACACAAAATCTCATCACAAACTAGCTTGTATAAGTCTCACCACCAATTAACATATAGGGCACAACGCATATGGCTAACTGCTTCCTTTCTAATGCCTTCATCCCTTTTGGCACCCCACCCATTCGTAGGAACAACACAATATCTTCTAAGTTAGAGGGCACACACTGCAACCTGAATAACTGTGCATCTAACATCATATCCTCAATGCTCTATGTGTCCTCACCAAAGTAATTCTTGATAAATGATCATGTCCCAAATTACTTTCCCTAGTTTCACCACAACCGTAAACTCAAACTCCTAAAACAATAGGACCCATCGGTATATGCGCCCTTGCAAAACATGCTTGTTCACTAAGTATTTTAATTCCATGTGGTCCGTGTAGAAAATAAAAGGATTTCCTAGAAAATATTATTTGAACTTGTGCAATGTGTAGATCATTGATAATGCCTTGTGCTCTATGGTAGTATAATTCTATTATACTAGATTAAGCTTCCTACTAACAAAGCAAAAGGGATGATAAAAATACCCTCTCTAGGATGTGCCAATCTTGCTCCAATTGCCATCTCGGATGCATCAACATAAACATGAAAAGGTTTATCCCAAGAGGGAAAATGTAAAATGGGTGTGGTGGTAAGCTTTTCCTTTAATGTGTCAAATGCCACCTCTTTGTGCCTCTCCTAATAGAACTTACTTTTATGTTTCAATAGCTCTTCTAGGGCATAGAAATATGGGCATATCCCTTGATGAATTTCCTATAGTACCCTATATGCCCTAGGAACCCGTGCACCATGCTTTGACTGGTAGGCTCCTCTAATCCCACTATAACAACAACTTTTGTGGGGTCTACTAGTAATCCTTCTTTGCAAATAATGTGTCCCAAAAACGTGCCAAAAGGAGTGGAAAAAACACACTTCTTAATATTCAGGGAGATGCTCAACTGCCTGCATCTCTCAAACATCAACCGTAGATTGTCACAATGGTCTTTTACTAATCTATAAACTATCCAGTCATCCAGGTAGACTTGAAGAAACTTGTGAATGAAGTCCTAAAATGCCTGAACCACAATGCGTGAAAAAAATAGGAAAAACTTCCCCATTTAGTGGTGAAAGTTGTCTTCTCTTGGTCTTCCTTTGCAATTTGAACTTGGTGATATCCCAAAAACCCATCTGTAAACGAATAGATCTTGCACTTGGCTACTCCTAGGATCTCCTCAGTGAATGGGGTTGGGAAATGATCAATTACACACACTACATTCAAATCCCTATAGTCAACGCAAATCCTTATTCTCCCATCCTTTTTGATACTGATGACCATCAGGCTTACCCATTTAGATTCTTCAATGGCTTCTATGATCCCAGATGCTATCATCTTATCAATCTCCTCCTTAACCTTGATGCACAAATTCAGATTCATCCTATAAGGTCTCTTATGAATTAGGCACACACCATCCTTTAAATTGATTTTCATTTCTCATAATGAGAGGTGAAATCCTTTAAGTTCATGGTACCTACGCAGAAATAAATCCTAAAAATCATGCAGAAGCTTAATAATCTTTGAGACCTCTTGGTCCATCCAGTGGTCTCTAATAATAACTTCCTTTGGTTCCCCCTCCGTACCAATGTTAACCTTATTTTTCTTCAATGGCTTGTGGTAAGTGCATGCTTTATCATCAATGCTATCTAACACTTCATGCACGTACCTTCTGTATGGATAACATCTAAGTTCTCCACCTCTTCATTGTTTATCAAGTAGACCAACTTTACTTTCTCCTTCTCTGGTAGGCGCGCTCAAGCTACACTTCCTATGATGCTTCCTCCACGAAGTGTGCCCTAACTTTGGTTTACCTAACAACTCTAGAATCTTGTCCTCCACCATGGCACTGTCTCCCAAGGTAAGGTGCTTGACTACCTGCAATGCCTCATTCACCGATGGATTAGTACTATGATATTCAAATGTTTGAAAAGATCCGCCGTCAACTCCTGCCAATTCCCTGTCTGATGCTGCAACTCTGAATGAATATACCATGCACGTACACAACCCTATAAGGTGGAATAGAACTTATGCACCCATAGGGAAGGGGTAAAACTTCCGCACCTCCCATCCAAGTCTTCTCACACTCCTAAACATGGCATGAGGTGGATCCCTTCCCATCATAGTCACAAATTTGAGAAGGTGCATTGCTTTGGAGAAATCTAACAAAGAGTGCGATTCTTACTTCACGCCACTCTAGAAGATTATATCGATGTGTCACCCAACAACATGTTACTGTTCCATATAAAGTATAGGTAAAAATATTCCTTCTCTCTACTTGACACTTCCACCAGGTCTCCATCTCATGTAAAAAGACATCAGGGTTGGATTCCCCAGTGTATCGTGGTAACTTCCTTTCTCCCAAGCACCTAACTGAGTGCATTCTGACAACTTGAGTCTTAGTATCCTTCAGATGCCTTCCAACTAACTCGTATGTCCCATGTGCCCAATTGTCACAATCAATGCTGGTTGTATCACTTATGGACTATGTATCATCCCATTGAATGACCCCTTCCTTTGATGGTGAATGAACTCTAGGGTCCCTGATGGTGCGCACATATATCTTGTTTAAGTCTTCTTCACCCAATGGCTCCACATATGGTGCAGAATGTCCATCAGTCAGTGGAATGATCACGTGATCTTCTTTATTCTCAAAAATAATGTAGCCCTTATTGAAATGTAAGTCAACATTGTTTGCATAACACCAAGGGCACCTAAGTAATGCTGGGAAACTATCACCTCAATAAGCTTTAGGACCTCAAAGTCTCCAGTAAAATTTTCCCCTTGAATAGTAATGGATGCACCTTTCAACACCCCTAGAGGCATGGCCTTTGTCCTGTTAGCCATATACAACACATTCAAATATGGTTACAATGGGGCCTCCCCATTTGATTCCATGCATCTAGAGTAAGGAAATTTACCTTCGCAGCTTGTGTTAATCAATATATTACTCAGGAGCCACCCTTCAATAACTGCATTCAAAGTGTGATCTCCTTGTCATAATCAATGCTTTGTGAGGAGGTAGGTTAACATGTAAGACTTGTCTCTCGCACCCTCCTCTAACACGCGGTACCTTCTCCCTCAACCATTCTCCCAACATGGGAATAATGTTCTCCTACTTGCAACATTTGACACACTTCCCTAACCTCATCCATATCCTGCTGAGGAACCTCAACACTCTTCTTCTATTTCATTTCAACTGGCGTGATTGCTTCTTCAGATAATGGATTTCTCCTTGCAAACTCCTAATCACCTCCATGGTTTCTAGGTACACTTACTTCTAGTGGGTAGGATTAGGGTATTTCCCATGTAACACTTCTTCTCTTGTGATAAGGGGCCTGTACTTTGGTTCCTCTCAGGGACGTGCAGCCCCAGCACGTGTAGTGACCAAAACATGCTTTAGCTCAGGGTTAAGCACTACCCTCAACATCCATTGTGGGTCAGTCCACTTTACAATCACCATCCATGATCCTTTTTCCTTCTTTTGATTAGTTCTCATGTGGTCATACAACTCTGGGAACTCTTCATACCTCTGTTCTTCTTTCCACACCATGTGCATTGCAATGAGTCTAGGAACTCACACTTGTAATGCTCTATGGATCTACAATTATAACAGGTTCTATGAGGAAATTCACTTCTTCCTTCATGATTTCCATGGCCTCTGAATCCTCCCCAAAAGCCTCTTCTCGTGGCCTCCTCCGTCAACACGCCCTTCATAATGATGACCATCATCCTTGGAGCTACTTGCAATACTAGTCTGATGCACACCGAGATCAATGGCATCATGGATTTGGTTTATCAATTTGCAATCCTTAATGTCATGAGTAGTGGAGGTGAAAATATTACAATAACAAGACACATTATTATGGATCGTATGTTGCAACAATGGGCATCTACTTGCATCATGATCTCCGCATAGATTTCATAATCTACTGATATGGTGCACACTAAATTTCAAGGGAAACTATCCTTCGTGTGCCCCTCTACTTCACAATCTATGCACCAAAGTCCACCACATGTTTCATGAACCAAATTTGCAGACAAATTATCAAGTTTTTTATCCATGGAAGCAATACGTGTGATGCCTACTTCAACTACCACTTGAGACCAAGAAACAAACTAGGAAAATTATGGAATAATTTTTTTTTCATATAGGAAGAGTCTACAACCAAGTTGCAAGACACTAGTTTGAAACTAAATAGGTTCCAAAACAAATTTTGATTAACCAAACACAATATTTCTATTTTTATCTTATAACAAGTTTACAAGGCTCCAATTTGGAGGTTACAAGTTTTATTAAGGTTCAGGGAGAAATTTATCGCTAGGCCTACTCTCTATCAAGCCCTGAACTTCAACTAGATTTCTCACACACTTAGATTTATCAAAACTTTCCTAAACTAGGCTCATTGGATAGGAAATTTCCTCACCTTTCCAACCATATAAAGAAGTCCTCCTAACTCCTTGTAAAACTCAAGTTATGGTACGGGCGGAGTTTTAGGCAAACTTTTTCCCTTGGAGGTCCGCGGGGTTAGGGAGAAAATTGACAAAATTTTCCCAAATGCCATGTATCATCACGTGATTGGTGTGGGAAAGTGGGTCGCGGGGAAAAATTTGAAATTTTTCCCAAAACCAAAGTCTCAATTTTCCAAGGAAAATTTTCCTCCATGCCTCCGCACTTGCTCAAATGGCCACGTGGCGCTTTGTGATTGGCCGTGGGCAGCGGAAGAAAAAGTGAAATTTTTCCAAAAGTGTAAAAAATTAAGTTTTCAATTCTAAATCCTCATTCCTTCCTACCACGTGTCAGCACGTGATTGGTGCGGGGCCGAGGGGTTGCGGGGATAAAAGTGAAAATTTTCCAAAGACAAAAAAATAAATGGTTAAGTTTTTATTAAGGATTTGCACCTCCAACGTGCCACGTGGCGACTTTTGATAGGATGAGAGGGTGGCGGGGCCACATAAATTTTTGAGAATTTTTTCTAATGTTCAAAATTTAAATTTTTTTAAGGTCGAATTATTTCATTTTTGGTTTGGAATGGCTATTTTGAAGTAAAACTTCAAATGGCCATAACTTTTGATAGGAAGCTCCATTTTAGGCAAATGAGGACTTTCCGGAAAGCTCTCGAGTCCTCTTTGCACAGAAATCATAAATTTTAGAATTTGGTAATGTTTCAAGGGTAAATTTTAAGAAATAGATCTGCAGGGTTTTAAGTTACAAACTGGCAGTTTTAAACTTGCAAATTTTATAAAAATTGGACTCTTCCTTCACTCAACATGTCAAACAGACATGGAGGATCAACTTAGGGAAGAATTAGAATGTTTTAAAGGTGTCAATTTGATCAATTTATTGAAGTTGCGTTTTTATCCAACAAGGAACAAAAAACGACTTAGGAAGGGGATTGATTCAAAATTGGATTGATTGAATTGTTTTCTCGAATTTTCCTTGTCAAGCTGGGTTCAGAATAGTCTCAGCATGTTAATTCATAGTATTTTTAAATTGATTGGGAAGTATAAAAGTGAACTGTTTTTTTTTTTTTAAAATGTACATTACCAGATTTAACTTTAAAACAACAAGTTGTTGCTTTAAATTTGGTTTGTCTCTCTTTCTTTTTTAAATTCAAACAACAATGATTCCTAAACTTAATCCAATGTAGTTTCTTATCAAACATCCATGTAATTCAAACTAAAAGCATCTCTGAGTTTCCAGTTTTGATATACAATTTTGCAAGAAAGAATAACATTTAATTTCATTTCATATGCATCTTCTCAACATTAAAAAAAAACAGAGATTCTTATTCTTTTCAAAATGGAAATTTATCCTTTGACAGCAATACAATTTTACAAGAACCAATGCCATACTTCTATTGAAAATCAAATAACATTACAACTGATCTCTTTTCCAATTTGATCTGATTTCAAATTTCAAATACAAGTATGAAATGTTCTTCCCATTTTCTTTTCAAACTAAACAGAAAGATACAATTCATTTCTACATTTGAATTTCAATGTTAAATATACAACTGTATGACAGTCTTTTCCAATACAGAGAATAGAATGTTTCATCTTTACATTTCAATTAAATTTCAGACTTCCATTTACCATACAATGGCTTCACATTACAAAATTATACAACTCATCCACGCGAAGTGGGAAGGGATTACAAAAGTTTTCTCAAAGAGATGACTGTCAAACTGTATTCTTCTTTCTCCAAACAACAGCTTGCTTGATTTCTTCATTCTTGCAACTTGAATCACAACAAGGAAGGGGGAAAGGCAACACTCTCCACCCAACCAAGATACCCAATGGGAAAATAGAAGCCATCTTTCCCCATTGGCCCCCGAGCCCCAACCATATTGAAATGGAGCATGATAATTCAACTCATGGCAACATGGACTTCTTTCACATGCAAGCAACACTCATGTATCACAAAAATAAAAGAAAACACAAATCAAAACAAGGTAGCAGTTCTCAACTGCATTAGAAAACAGTCATACAATCACAAAGGCTTGAGAAAGCAAGCCAAACAAGAGCAAGAACTATGGAGGTCTCCTTATGCCTCCCATGTTGAAATTGGACATCCACCTACAACAACCACCAAGAACATAACCATCCCATAAACCTTATCCCTCCTCAACCCCTCCTTATCCCTCCTCCAAATTTATCCCTTATACCTCCCCCAAAGTAAGAAATGCATGCATATTCTTTTCCTAGGTGGATTCCAACCAACACTCCCTCCTCAAGACAAGTGCCAATGGAAAATCCCTTATCCCTCCTCTGATTAACCTCATAGTCTTCTCTCCACACCATGCCCTAAGCATTCTACCCATCCCTCTAAGAATTGCAAACACAACACATTCAAAAATTCATGCTAAAAGAGGGAAAAACAACAATTTTAAAAGAGTGAGAGCCTACCTCTCCATAATGGAGACTTATTTCCAAAACAACAGTTCTTTGATGCTCAAAACACAGTCCCAAAACAGCAATGTACAAGCATGTGAATCAATCCAAGCTCTTCCACAAAGCAAGCTCCAAAGGCAAGAGAAAAATTTGACCCAAGAGTGAAATCTCCAACCTTCAACAACCTCAAAATGAGGAGGAATTCCAATTTTAAAGGAGAGGGTGGAAGAGGATGATGTGGATTCCAAGTGGGATGCCACATCATTTTTCTTCCTTCCCCAAGAGTGCAATCCACATCAACAACAAATCACCATTAAGGAAAAAAATGACAAAATCACTTACACACACAATAGCCCATACCCCAAAAGGGAATGCATTTAAAATTTGTAAGACAAGTGCAATCACTTCTTACAATAAATCAAGTCAAAATTCAATAAAATAATTTGATTTTGACTCCAAATTAATAAACATGGTTGGTGGAGGATTTTGAGAGGTGTGGGACAAGTTTAACTTGTCCCACAAGCCTCCAAATTTGTCCTCCAAGCTCAAATTCGAATTTCAAGAGAGAGATGGAGTGTCTGACCTTCCAAAATCTTCTTACAACCTCTTACAATTTCTTACACAATCTATCACTTCACTTACACAACCCATACTTGGTAACTTACACACTCTTTAAAATGTATTTATTTCTATGACATTTATTTATTACAAACTTTAGACACAACCATATATTTAATTACCATATGGTTATAAAATATATAAATAAATTTCATTTTCAACCAAGACAATAACATTTAATTTCACCTTCCACATCCCATTTAATTTAATTAAATTTTAACTATATGACTCTCACATTATACTATCACTTTTAAATAATTAAAACAAAAGCACATTACAAATAAAATACACACAACAATAATTAAAAAGGGAACACATAATAAAGACACACATATGCCCCTATAGTCACAATAATGGAAATCCCCCCATGGGAAATCCTAACAAAACACAACATACAGCTCAAACACAGTTGCCATGGTGACCTTGTTAATTTCACACTGAATTCCAATATGGTTAGTCTCCAGTCCCCTGACATTGTTGTGATTTTAACTTTGTAAAATGCAAAATACCTCCTTTGGCCTCGTGGCCATATCAGAACATCCAAATGATATATAAACATTAGATCCAAATCACAACAATATCAAGATTCAATATTTATCATTAAAATTCAATTTGTAACTATATCATCATCCAATAGATTTCTATACTAGAGATATTCATAATAATCAATGTCACATGTCTAAAATTAACATCAATAACCTGTCCATGTCAACTAGTATATCATCATCCACATAACAATAAAAATGTCTCAATGATCCTCAAGCAAAACATCTGAATCTAGATCAATATTAATCTAGGATCTAACATCTAACCATCATACTAATCAAAACATAATAATGTCCATAATAATCCCTGATACATCATACTACATCAAAACATAATAATATCCAAAATGTGACCAATAGTGTCAGGATCAGTATCTGAATAGTGTCCAAGGAAAGTGGGCACTACATCCCCCTCCCCTTAGACTCGACTTCCTCCTGGAAGTCACTGGAACAAATGTGGAAACTGTACTCGTAAAGTAGTAGCATCCTCCCAAGTGGCTGCAGTCTCATCATATCTCCCACCGCACCCATACCTGATCAATCTCTCTGCCTCGAAGGCCTAGGGTCCTGCGATCTATGATACGGACGGGCTCCACCATTAATTGTCCCTAATCCTGCACCTGTAATGATGTCCAATCCAACACATGAGAAGGATCTGTGATGTAGCTCCTAAGAAAAAAACATGTAACACATCATGCACACGAAACAAGGCGGGAGGCAATGCTAGACGGTAAGCCAACGGGCCGATACGCTCCAGGATCTCAAAAGGTCCAACAAACCGAGGAGCTAACTTAGAACCTTTTCCATAATGGATCGAGGCTCTTATGTGGCCTAACATGAAGGAAAACCTTCATGCCCACATCAAAATTACGCTCAGTTCTATGTTGATCAGCGTACTTCTTCTACCTATCCTGTGCCTCCTGTAATCTCTACCTGATCAACACTACCTGCTGCTCCATGTCCTGCAAAAGAGCTGTCTCGAGAGATACTCTATCCTCCATCCTGTCCCAGCTAAGGGGTGTCCTGCACTCCCTACCATATAAGGCCTGAAAAGGAGCCATGCCTATAGAACTCTGGAAACTATTATTGTAGGCAAACTCCACAAGGTACAGATACTCCTCCCACTTAGACTGCTGATCCATCACGTACATCCTGAGCATATCCTCCAATATCTGATTCACCCTCTCAGTCTGTCCATCCATCTCAGGGTGATAAGCTATGCTGAAGTTAATCTTCGTCCCGAGAACATACTGCATGGTAGTCCAGAAATGTGAAGTGTATAAAGGATCACGGTCACAAATGATCTTCCGCGGGATCCCGTGTAACCTGACGATCTCATCCAAGTAGACACATGCCACTACACTAGCTTTATATGTGGTCTTTACTGGAGAAAAGTGAGCTACTTTTGTCAATTTATCAACCGTGACCATGATGGCGTCATGGTGATATCTCGACATTGGTAACCCAACAATGAAATCCATGGAAATGGTGTCCCATTTCCACTTCGGTATAACATGAGGATAAAGAAGCCCGGGTTGGGTGCTGATGCTCGGCCTTTAGTTTCTCGGCACTCTAAGCACCATGAAAAAAACTGAGCCACATCCCTATGAAGACCTCTCTAGTGATATAACTGTCTCAAGGTGGCATGCATCTTCTTCACCCCAGGATGGGCTGAATAGGGTGCACGATGTGCCTCTGTCAAGATGTCCTGCCTCAAGCCTCCGTCTCTAGGAACATAAATCCGACCTCTGTGCCTAAGAAGACCATCTACCTCTAGTGAGAAACCATCAAATTTCCCCTCAAGGGGTCTCTGGGACTCAATCTCTACTCGGGCTGCAATGTAGAAACTGTCAAGAGGAAGCTGCTGAAGGATCCTACTCCGTAAATCTGTGCTCACTGAAGTAGCCATGCTCAAATGCCTCTGTCTGCTGAGAGCATCTGCAACCACATTCTCCTTCCCTTTCACATGCTCTATCTCCATGTCGTACTCACAAAGCAACTCCATCCAACGTCTCTGATGAGCGTTTAGATTGGGCTACGTGAAAAGGTGGCAAAGACTCAAATGATCTATCCTGAGTGTGAATCTCCAACCAAGAAGAAAGTGTCTCCATCGAACTAAAGCATGCACAACTACCGCAAGCTCAAGATCATGGGTAGGATAATTAAGCTCGTGATCCTTGAGTTTGTGAGACTCAAAAGCTACAACTCTACCCTCCTGCATAAGAACACCTCCAAGGCCTGCCAACGAAGCATCTGTGCATACAAAGAACTCACCATGTGGATCTGACACTGCAAGAATGGGTGCTTTGTAGTGAGATATCCCTTCAGGGTCCTGAAGGCCTACTCACACCTGTCTGACCAAACAAATTTCTTCCCTTTCCGCTGAAGGGAAGTGATGGGGTGTGCTATCCGAGAGAAGTCCTGAACAAATCTCCTGTAGTAACCTGCTAACCCCATGAAGCTGCACACCTCTGTCACTATAGTGGGTGCTGGCCAATCCATAATGGCTCTAATCTTGGAAGGATCAACTGCGATACCTTCCCCTGAGATGATATGACCCAAGTATTGTATCTCTGACTGAAAGAAAGCACACTTCTCCAAGTTCTCGTAAAGTCTGCTACTCACGAAGACACTGAAGAACTTGACGAAGGTGCTCCTCGTGCTCCTCACACATACGTGAGTAAATTAGAATGTCATCAAGAAAGATGAGCACGAAGTGATCTAGAAAGGTCCTGAATACCCCATTCATCAAACTCATGAATACTACGGGGCATTCGTCAAACCAAAGGGCACCACTGTGAACTCATAGTGCCCATACCTCATACAAAAAGTAGTCTTATGGATGTCTGCCTCCGTAATCCTCAACTGATGGTACCCAAACTTGAGATCAATCTTAGAGAACATCGTGGCCCCTTTCATTTGATCAAACAAGTCATCAATATGTGACAGGGGATAACGATTCTTGATCATTACCTTATTTAGCTGGCGATAGTCTATGCATAACCATAAGGATCCATCCTTCTTCTTAACAAATATAACCGGTGCACCCCAAGGGGATACACTAGGATGGATAAGGCCTTTCTCTAGAAGGCCCTCCAGCTGCAACTTGAGCTCACAGAGCTCTGGGGTGGTCATCCGATAAGGAGCTCGTGAGATAGGCTTTGCTCCTGGAACTAGATCAATATGGAAATCAATCTCACGTGGGGGTGGCATCCTGTAGCTCCCCTGGGAAAACATCTGCATACTCTCTCAAAATGGGATGGTCATCTAGCGATGGCCCACTAGATCCATCCTCTGTCAGTCACTGACTGTGACTACATACATCTGACAACCCCGTCGCACACACCGCTTGAGCTGCATAGCGAGAGATAGTGTGAATAGAAACAGGTCTCCTGACCCCAGAAATCACCGACTCAACTCCAAGATCATCTACACAAGATATAGTCTTATGATAGCAATCCATCCTAGCCCTATGTGTAGACAACCAATCCATGCCTAAAATGACTCCATACGAGCCCAAAGGAAGTATGCGGAGATCTGAAGTGGTGGTGAAAAGTCCCAAGTTAACAACACACTTCTTTACTAAGGAGTCTATAGAGACCTTAGCTCCCGAACCCATCTTGACATCCCAATTATGACCTTGTCTAACAGCCACTAGCCTGCATCGCTCTACCAATGATGGTGCAAGAAATGAATCAAGAACCATAATCAAACAATATAGAAGTAGGAACACCTCTAATGCTACCTGTAGTCTCAATGACCGTGCTCTGGTGCTTGGCCTGGCGGTTCTCAACCACTGTGTAGATCTTATGACTCCATCCCATGTCTCCGAATGTAGGCTCTCGAGATGGGTGCCCCTTATTAGGGTTCGGGGCAATCTCTCCAAAAGTGTCCCACTACTCCACACCCGAAGCAACCACATAAAGTCCTCCAAACTGTAGCACCGCCAGAAGGTGCCCTAGATGTAGGTGCTGTGGACCCTGATGATCCATCCATAGTCTGCTGTGGCCTGTGTGGTCGAGCTCCTACTGACTGAGCTCTAGCTCCACCCTATCTGGTGGGTCCCCTAGGAGGAGGCCCCATACTACAACCTCTTTGTGCATCAGCTCTCTGAGGAGGCCTAAATGGTGGGCGGGACTGCTGCTGTGGTATGAAAGATGACTGAAGAATGCTGACCACCACGAGGAAGAGGAGCTGACCCCCTCGATCTACTATCCTACAACTGCTGAATACGGCTCCTGACCCGGTCTCTAGCCTGCTGGGTTTTACCCCGAGTCTCCTCTGCAATGTAGGCCTTCTCAATGGCCTCTGCTAATGTCTGTGGGTAGTGGACCTGAACTACACCTCTAATGTACTAAAGTAGGTCCAGGAACCTACTCTCATACTCGACCACTATAAGGGAAGCCTGTCGAAGGTCGTGGAACTCATCAATCCTCTGCTGTATGAATCTCCGTGGCAAGTATCTACTCCTGAATCTCTCCTCAAAAAACTCCCAAGTGACTGTCTCTGAATCTATATGGAGCTTCTACTCCTCTGTCCTCCACCATACTCCAGCTCCATCCTTTAGTAGATGGATCACAACACGAGCTTTCGTGTTGCTAGAACAAGGACAAAGCTTAAAGCAACCGCTCAAGCTAACCAACCAGGCCTCTGCCTGGAAACCACCTATGTCACCTGAATAATGTGAGGGCCTAAGCTTTAGGATCTCCCTGATATGATCCGCACTGGGTCTTGATGGCCTCTGGCCTCTCTGCTGCTGTCCCAGAGCCTAGGGCTCTAGACCTCTCTCTCTGTCCTGAAATATGGTCACCATGTCCCCTCAAACGAGACTCTACTCTAGCTGACTCTCCATGAAAATTCTCTCCTCCATCCTCCTCACCATGTGGAGGAGGTGCATATACCTCAATGGAAGTATCTCTTTCCTGTCTGCCCAGAGTTCCCCTCACTGCGATTCTCCGTAAGGCGGCATTAACATCCCTGGAGGGTCTATAAAATTTGTGGTAGGATAGGCTGCTAAACCCTGGTCTAGTTGTGGTGGTGGTGGTGGTGGAGGTGGTGGTGGTGGTGACTTTGAGCCTCAGTGAACATTCCTCCTACTCCGTCTGAGCTCCCTGCACAGACTAGAGTGGGAGTTAGTTCATTACCTTGAGTTTTCTTCAGTTTTCTAAGTTTACTAACATGTTCATTTTTTCAATTTGTTTTGTTTTCTAGATTATCAATTTGCTAGTTTTAGGTTTCAAGTCTCAATGTTTTCGAGTGTGCCCAATGGTCCAAGCTTTTGAACCACTTGCTCTGATACCAAGTGTGATGCCTGCTTCAACTACCACTTGAGACCAAGAAACAAACTAGGAAAATTATGGAATATTTTTTTTTCATATAGGAAGAGTCTACAACCAAGTTGCAAGACACTAGTTTGAAACTAAATAGGTTCCAGAACAAATTATGATTAACCAAACACAAGATTTCCATTTTTATCTTATAACAAGTTTACAAGGTTCCAATTTGGAGGTTACAAGTTTTACTAAGGTTCAGGGAGAAATTTATCGCCAGGCCTACTCTCTATCAAGCCCTGAACTTCAACTAGATTTCTCACACACTTAGAATTATCAAAACTTTCCTAAACTATTCTCATTGGATAGGAAATTTCCTCACCTTTCCAACCATATAAATAAGTCCTCCTAACTCCTTGTAAAACTCAAGTTATGGCCGGGGAGTTTTAGGGAAATTTTTTTCCCTTGAGGTCTCATGGGGTTAGGGAGAAAATTGGCAAAATTTTCCCAAATGCCACATGTCATCACGTGATTGGTGCGGGCGAGTGGGTCGCGGGGAAAAATTTGAAATTTTTCCCAAAACCAAAGTCTCAATTTTCCAAAGGAAAATTTTCCTCCATGCCTCCGCACTTGCTCAAATGGCCACGTGGCGCTTTGTGATTGGCCGCGGGCCGATGGAAGAAAAAGTGAAATTTTTCCAAAAGTGTAAAAAGTTAAGTTTTCAATTCTAAATCCTCATTCCTCCTTGCCACGTGTCAGCACATGATTGGTGCGGGGCTGAGGGGTTGCGGGGATAAAAGTGAAAATTTTCCAAAGACAAAAAAATAAATGGTTAAGTTTTTATTAAGGATCCACACCTCCAAGGTGCCACGTGGTGACTTTTGATAGGATGAGAGGGTGGCGGGGCCGTGGAAATTTTTGAGAAATTTTTCTAATGTTCAAAATTTAAATTTTTCTAAGGTCAAATTATTTCATTTTTGGTTTGGAATGGCTATTTTGAAGTAAAACTTCAAATGGCCATAACTTTTGATAGGAAGCTCCATTTTAGGCAAACGAGGACTTTCCGGAAAGCTCTCGGAGTCCTCTTCCATACCCTTATAATTAGGTAGGTGGAGCAACATCTTGTAAAACACCTGCTGATGGTGTTGTGGACCTTACCCACTAGATCTAGAACCTTGACCTCCTCCTAAATTTCCTCCACCACTAGTACCACTAGATCCACTAGCTACTATCCTTATATATCCTCCAGATCCTCCTTCCATTGTAGGTAAGGTGCTCCATGACACGCTTGCACTCTATGTTCCCATCGTCATGCTAAATTGTGAGCCTATAGTCTACGATATCAAACCACTCCCGAGATGTGTTTCTAGTGCCACTTTTAGACGTGATACCTAGCCTTTGTGAACCCACACCTTGCCCAAAAATGTGCCGGATAAAATACCTCTAAACACACAAAATGTCTCAAGCGCGGCCATAGATGGGTGTAATGTAAAATGATATTTACTTGAAGCTATTTACTCAATAACACCAACTGAACTAGAGTACTTGTCTCGAGATCTTGGAAAACTAAGTGCCGGGTTTCATCATCGGTTGGGCTAAGATGCATGCCTACTGATCTCCTTTCTCCATATGCCAATCTCTCACTAGAAATTGAAGGGGTTTCTCTCTAGTGCTTATAAAGATGGGGTAACACAAACTACTTAGGTCCCACACCCTTTGTGATTACCTCAAATCCTTCTCGTAATGTCTGCCTCCATAAGTCTATCACACCAAAAACTTCACGTTGTCTCACCAACTCCCTTTCTCGAGATTCATTATACTTGAGCCACCTATCCTCTCTCGCTACCTCCACCACAAGTTTTTCCATCTCCATCACACTAGCTTCCGTGCCTGCGCTTAATGAGAGTTTGGCCAACCATAGGAAATGCTTCCAAACTCAAAGTAATAATCATGATCATGATGGATAACAGAAAAGCATGCAAGAAAGACCCCTTGGGTTCTCACAAGAACTCAAACTCAACAACCTCTAGATAAGAATAAGTTGAGATTACATACGTAATGTGTAACTAGTCAACACACCTCTCCACCAATGACCAACAACATGATTCGGGCCGATCAACATCCTACAACCGCTGATATTCCTCCTGGGTCCAAACATAAGGTCTATAGTACCAACTTGTCCTTGATGTATATGCTGAGAGCCATTCATACAAATCTACTAGGAAATAACAGAAAAATGTCTCATAGATCTCATGATACACTTATCCTCCACCCATTTATGTGCATCAAACTCAAATCCAGTCTTTGAACCTTCTAGAAAAATCATCCCCCATGCTTTTAATTTAGGTCTCAATGCTCTCCAAGGTCGAGACGTTCTATCATCACACATCATTCTCACAACAACTTCAAAAGAGGTCCCGACAATGAAACCAAAATGTAGTCTCCTTTACCTCTATCCTTTAATCTATCTTTTAACCCCAAGTGTGTCAACCTATCACCCAAGTGTTGGGTGCTCACCCAAGGTGTGTGAGGGCACCCACCCTTCCTTTATGTGAGCCTTGTGAGAATATTCCACCATTAATGGAGGAAAGGTTTGCAGAACAATAACACATGCATTTAGTCTAATACAGAGGTAACGGATCTAGTTCTAAGCATAAATGCTCCATGAGATAAGAATAAACGCTCCATGAGATAAACATAAACATCACAACAAGATATTGGAATTAGATCTAAACCATGAATATCATGAAAACACACTAGGGTTTAGTCCATAGACACAAATATACAAAATAAAGCTCCATATATTGATTAAATCCATTTATAGTAGCCATATTACATCAAACGGGGTCATCTCAGACCATATACATCATGAAATAACATTCCAACCTTACAAAACTACTCTGAATAGAGATCCTAACTATGTTTTCCCATTACAATTTTTTTTCAGACATGAACGCATACATATATGCTTAGTAACAACATTCTTGTAGCACTTCGTTACCTCTAAAGCCTCTCCAAATTTGTTTATTTCAGACCCAAGAACTCCTTTAAATAGAATCTAGATTCACCGCCATAGCTTCACCCATGAGTAGATCACATGCCAAGTGGAAGTGTGGTCCTCCATGATTGAGTGCTTATGCCAGCTTGCAAAGGCCTCCACTAATTGTAATGATCCTCCTAGGAATATTCCCTACGTGGAGTATTCTTTTCTTGACCTTCAAGGCTCCAGGCATAACACCTTATCCATTCATCACGCCTACTCGAGCCCTCATGTGTTTCTCCTGCGATACCACCTTCGAAATGCGGCTAAGTCCCCAAACCCTCTTCTTCTTCTACACATTAACCTCCTCTCCCACGCACACACACTTCTCCCGCCTTGGGACTTAGTCAATTTAGGGCCCAACAAACTTCTTTGAAATCATAATGACATAATTATAATGACCTATACCAGGATTTTGTATGCAAAAGGAGTGTCTCATGTATAGCTTATGCATAACCAAAATTATTTTTAAAGGGAAGCCTACATATATATTCATTAAGTAGTTAAATATAAATACATCGAGGGTTAGGGATAATATTCTTATAATTTAGATATTCAAGAAAGACTCCACCCAAAATTAAGCAAATAAACAACAAGAAACAATCAAAACTACAAATATTTCAACACTATTTAAGTCTATTCAACAAACCCTTTAGCTCAAATGCCTTTTCCATTCTTCTTGTATAAATTCATTCACACCTTCCTAATCCTCAAAGAAATTTCAATCATAGATAAAGAAGAATTCTGATTTAGTTATAAGTTTAACCCATTATTATAAGGGAAAAAGGTGATGGATGATTATAAGAAGTTTAAAAAGGTTGGTAAGGTCTAAAAAGGTAAGGACATCAAGATACAGGAAGTTAGTTTCCTCAAGGAGCTCAAGGTCAAGTGTGATGAAGAGGGAATTTTTGCTAATACTCTCGGGAGATATCCCTCCTAAAATAACTTTCTAACAATCTTTACGTTGTAAGGTAATGTTGGCACCCTCCACCAGTTGGTTTTTTTCCCCTGGTTCAAGTATTTAAGAAGCTTAATCTATCTCAGTATGTTACCTCTATTAGAGTAACCCATTAGGAAGAAATGAAGTTTTCTAATAGATAAACTGTAAAAATAAAATAAAATCGAATAAATGTGTTTGAATTTTTGTTCAAGGCCACTTAGTACTATAAAACATAAATATATGATGGTAAAGGGCCACACAAGATATCACACATAACTACTTTTAAAAAAAAGATGACATCTCCTATAACATTAGTGTCACTATGTATTTTATAGTAAATATCCTCATGCCCTCTTTTATGATTCTTATATAAAATTGTGGATGTAAGGTGTGCTTTGATTTTTTTAATGGAAAAAATCAATACATTTGTGGCATTTTAATTTGGTTATTAGTCTAGCTAGGTATTCATCCTGTTTGTTACATAGTGATTGAAAATGGAATAAACAAGGGCCTCTCACAAGGAAAAGACCAAACTATAGGATTATGCTATTCAATCCAGCTTATGTATGAGACAAACTAAAAGCTTAAAGCTAGGATCCACAAGTAATTTTCCCTATTTTAGAAGTGAAATCCTCAAGAGAAAGTGAAAATGAATAATACCAAAATGGTTTTTATGAAACATATATGCTTTAAGTACAAAAACAAGAAAATACACGTAAAGTGTTTGACTAAATGCCTCAACCAAACCCAGTATTATGGACAACGAAGAACATAAACATGTGCTAAAAGGAATTGCATGGACATAGTTGATTAAGGGATATGATCAAGAAGGTAATCTAATTTTTTGAGAAGGGACCTTTGTTGTGGCATGTCAAGTAAGGATCACCACCGGGTATGGTAGTTTACTAATGAGGGCCTCGGTACATGGTTTAGGCATATTTAACCCAAAGCCCAAACCTATTTTGCTTGAGCTTGTAACATGTTTTGGAAAATAATTTATCGTGTGATACTCTTGCACAAGGGACAAAAATCCAATTTTCCCAGAAATTATTAAATCTACAAAGTGGTAGAATGGATTTTGAAATTACTACGATTAAACACAACACATAAGCACAAATTATGCACTACCAAGAATATGGTATTGTTGTTGTAAATCAAGTAGCACCCCTGGATGTTGATCAGACTTCTAGTTTGACATCTTGGACATCTAGTGTGATTGCACAACATTGAATCCTTTCCCCAAGTGTGGGACTTGTAAAATGGGAAAGGAATCTCCAGATTAGAGGTTGGTTCCTCAACTCCTCTGACCAGATGTATTACTTGCAAGTTATACAGAGGTTTCAAACTCAAAATCCTACTCTAAATTCCAAAGTGGACAGAGATGGAGAATGCAAAAAAAACTGAAACTAGTGCTAATAAGGTGATACACCAAAGGAGTGGTGAGCATTTTTTACTTCTGAAAATTGACACAGTTCATAAAAATGCAACAAAAACTTCATGCACAAATTGATAACTATAATGGAGGGTTAGAAATGAATCAAACAACACAGACAAAGGATTAAAACTCATTCACAGAGCATGTATTGTCATTTTTACATCAAAAACCACTTGCATTACAACACCTGAGAGGAAAAATAGGTTGCAGTCTTGGAAAAGGTCTGGTTTTCCACAAAATCACTTTTTAAAGTGACAGAGGGAGCCTGCAATACATGAAAAAATGTTCCACACTTGAAAAAATGAGCCAAATCTGGCTTTTACAGTGCAAGCCACGACCCTAGGAGAGAGAAACATGGGAAAATGTGGGAGAGCTTCAACCATTGACCAAAAACATAGTAAAACAACATGGGCATCCTTATAGGCCCATCCCCTAACATTTTTTGCCATGCTGGGAGAGAATGCGAGCCATTCTTCATTAAAAATGGTGGTTGAAACGTCATTTCTATCCATGACCACGTGCTAGAGGCATTTTTCAATTTTCTATCTCCAAACTCCATCAAAATGCAAAAATGACCCTAGAATCTTGTAGAGAATTTCACCATATTTCCATTGATATAAAGAACACGAAAAACCGAGCTTTGGATCGAAAGATATGGCCGTTTGAAATTTTAGGGCAAAACAGGACCAAATCGGATTGGCGGGCAATTTTTTTTAAATTTTTCACTTTTTGGTAATTTGGAAACTTTTCCAAAAATTCCCCACACTCCGCCACTCTGGGTGCCACATGGCACATTTTGATTAGATGTGGACCCCTCCTTTTAAATTTTCCATGCGGGCTTGTCTTGAGTTTTTTTTTTTTCCGCCACCAGACACGTGGCGAGATTCTATTGGCTCGTGTTTTGGGGAGGGGCAATTCACTTTGAAATTTCCTTCCTTTTTCCCTCGGGAAAATTTCCCAAATTTTCCCCACTTCCTTCCGCCGGATGGGACACATGGCAGCATCTTATTGGACATGGGCCCGGTGAACATTTTTCCTTTTGCGCAATCACTTTCGAAAAAATTCCCAATCTTCTTCCACGCTTCAGCTCGACCCCCGGGACATGTGGCATCACATTATTAGTTGGCGCAGTGGGGCCAAAAAAAATTCCTTTTGAAATTTGGCAAAAACACTTCACCAAAATTCTAACTTTTCCTCCGTGCTCCACCGGGCTAATGCCATAGGACACGTGGCACAACATGATTGGTTGTAGGCTTTTCCTCCCAAATTTTCCATGGCGAACACTTAGTCAAATTTTCAATTTTCTCCCCTCTGACACGTGGCGCAATTCAATTGGACGGTGGGCCTGGGGGCTAAATATTCCTTGTGAAAACTTCACTAAATACTTGGTGAAAAAACCAAGTTTTCCTCCGCCCTCCGCCACTTCCTTGGACACGTGGCGCCATCCCATTGGCTGCGGGCCTTTCAGGGGAAAATTTCCCACAAAAACTCCACCGGGCCATAACTTCAAAAATACATGGAGTTAGGAGGAAAAATTTACCTTTACGAAAAGGCTGAGAAAAATCTATCCAATGGTGCCATTTCTAGAAAGTTTTGAGTGCCTAAAAGCAAAAATTATGACTGAGGCATAAGAGAGGGAAGAATGAAAGGAGTTAGCCACAAAATGAATAGGGGGCACATTTTGGATAACAATTTTGATGACTCAGAGGGGTCATCTGCTTGTTGGATGAAGTTACCAGTTGCCTGAAGCAATCCATTGGGCATGGAGTCATCAAATTCTCTGTTTGATACCCCAACTAACTAGAACACTGCAAGGAGGAAGATGGAGGGTGGAACATCATCTGATGGAGCAAGGCATGTAAACACATTTCCAGAACAACAAGCTTGTGCCAAAGCACTTAGGGAAAACAAAACTAACTACAAAAAAACAATGTGCATAAGCACTTGGAGGAATGGAAATCTAAGCTAATATGTACAAGGTGGAGAGTTCCTTTCAATAGCAATGCTTTAGATGGATTCCATTGACTGGAATCTGCAGTTCTTCGCCATCCAATGAAGACAATTGGAAAGCATTGTTGTCCTTACACTTTGTGACCATGTATGGGCCACTCCAAATGGCATCAAATTTTGAATGCCTTCTCGGTTTTTCTCTATCTACATCCCATTTTAACACTAGATCTCCAACTTGGAAAGATCTATCCTTGGCCTTCTTATCAAAGGTCTTCTTGATCAAAGCTTGATCCTTCTCCATTGCTCGGGATGCTTGATTTCTGATTTCTTGAGCTCCATCAATTCTATATCTAACTTCCATGGGCTCAAACTCCAACAACTCCAACTGTTTCATGAGTTCCAATGTTGGCAACTCAAGTGACATGGGAAAAATTTCCTCTCTCCCATAAACAAGCTTAAATGGAGAGTTACCTGTAGATCTCTTGGGAGTTATCCTATCATCCCATAAGGCTGATTTCAACTTAGTATGCCAAGATCTCTGATTTTCATCAAGAGTCCTCCTAATGATCCTTAACAAGTTCTTATTTGTAGATTCAGCTTGGCCATTACCCTGAGGGTAATAGTTTGATGAAGTGCTTAGGTAGATCCCATTCTTGATAGCCCATTCAGTCACCTTGGACCCAATGAATGCCAATGCATTATCTGATATTATTGTAGCAGGTATGCCAAATCTGGTTGCTATTCCCTCATAGAAATCTAGGATGCTAGATTCATTTGCTTCCTTGAGTGCTATTGCTTCAGTCCACTTGGTGAAATAATCTGTTGCTGTTAGAATCCATTTGTGTCCTTGGCTTGAATTGGGATTAATGACTCCAATGAAGTCCAAGCCCCATTGCATGAATGGCTGGTCAACTGAAATTGGATGCAATGGAAGGGCAGCTAGCCTCTCTTTACCTATGAAGAATGCATAGTTCTTGCACCTCTTGATCCATGCATAACAATCATTGAAAATCTTGGGCCAATAATAGCCAGCCCTCATGATCTTTAGAGCTATCACTCTTGGTGTAAAATGACCACTAGCTGGTCCACCATGGAACTCTTCCAACACCCTATGAATCTGATTTGTACCAATGCATCTCAACAGTACTCCATTCACATCCCTTTTGAACAAAACACCATCAACAAGGGCATATGGGACAACCTGCAATCTGAAGTGTCTTCTTTTGGTCTTGTTCATCTCTGGAGGGCATAGACCTGTGCTTAGGAAGTGCATTATGTCTTGGGTCCAGCAAGGAATGGGAACACCATTATTTTCCTCTTGAGTGCTTCCTTGCTCATGGCTGTCTTGCAACGCCAAAACAACCTCCTTCTCATTGCATGCTTCCTTTTGTTTGCTCAAAATCAGCTGCTCACACAATCCTTTTCCTCTGACCAACTTGGTGAATTTGATCTCTATGTCATACTCCATGACATGAGTAATCCAACCTGCCCTTTTTTCATTCAAGTCTTTGTTGAGGAGGAAGTCCTTAACTCCCGCATGAGAAACCAGCAACTGAACCTTGTTGTTTGAAACTAGATGCTTGAATTTCTTCAAGCTCCTGATTACTGCAAGAACATGCTTCTCAATGAAAGAATACTTCACCTCATAGTCCTCCAGGATTTGGCTGAAGAAAGCAATTGGTTGCTCATCATTGTCTTTGTTCTGCTGTACCAAAATTGCAAAAATAGTATCATCACCCCCAAATGCATAGAGGATGAAATCCTTGGAGAAATCCGGGTTGATGAGAGTTGGGGCTTGAGAGATGGCTTCTTTGATTGCTTCAAAACTTTCCTTGCCTTTTGCTGTCCATTTGTAAGCCATGCTTTTCTTTAACATCTTGGTGATAGGCTTGACAAGGGCTACAAAATTTGGGACAAACCTCTGAACAAAATTTATTCTCCCCAAGAAACTTTGAAGGGCCTTCTTGTGGCTTGGTAATGGTAGTGATTTTATGGCTTCAACTCTTTCTGGATCAATTGCTAATCCTTCTTTGGAGACAATGTGGCCAAGGAGTTTTCCTTCATGGGCTAGAAAAATACACTTTTTAGGATTCAAGGATACTCCAAATCTTCTGCACCTTTGGAACACTTGTCTCAAATGAAAGAGGTGGTCTACTGCATTTTTGAAAAAATAGTGATATCATCAAGATATATCAGCACAATGTTGTTAATCAATCCCTTGAATGCCATGTCCATTGCTCTTTGGAAGGTAGCTCCAGTGTTGGACAACCCAAATGGAATTTTCCTATATGCATAAGTTCCCCATTTGGTTGTAAAGGCTGTCTTGAACTGATCTTCTTCCTTCACCATAATCTGATTATACCCTGAATAGCCATCAAGTAATGAAAACCTCTCAGAGCTAGCAACAACTTGCAAAATCTGCTCCATGGAAGGAAGTGGGTAATGATCCTTGAGAGATGCCCTATTCAGATCTTTGAAGTCAACACACAATCTGATTTACCCACTCTTCTTTCTAACTAGAACCAAGTTGGCCACCCAACTAGAATGCTTGATAGGGAATATGATTCTTGATTCTATCAACTTATTCAATTCCTTTCTCATGAGAGGCTCCATGTGGGATTGACTGGCTTTTTTTTTTCTTGATGGGTTTAGTACTTGGATCCAATTCAATGGTGTGTTGAGCTAACTCGGGATTGAAACCTTTCAAATCTTCATAGCTCCAAGCAAACACATCAGGGAATTCTTGACAAAGTTGTATGAACTCATACCTTTCTTGTTCAGTTGTCATCTTACCAATTTGGAGTGATTTGCCTTCTTCCACCGAGATGGACACTGAATCTTCTCCCTTGACTTGGATGTTTTCTTTCTCCTTCCTAAACTGATCATTAGGATTGAAAATGGACTCCAAAGTAATAAGTCCCTTTGGTAGTTTGTTGGTTCTCATTGTACCACTTGGTCACCATACTGCTGCTCCAACTTTTCCTGATTTTTAGCTGAGAACTCAACCTCTTCTTGCAAGAAATGAATGATTTGCTGATCATTTTCAAACACTTGCCAACTTACATTGTTGTCTGGTACTGAAGGCCTCACAATCATGTGGATGTTTGGTTGTACCTTGTCCTTTTGAATGCTTTCAACAACGTCAAAGGCTGCCCCAACTGCTGTAAGCCTATCAGCAGCTTGGTTCTCTTTTCTAGGAATGGATTTTATGCCAAAACCCTCAAAATCTTCAATGAGGTCCCACACCCTGTTTTTGTAGCTCTTGAGTAGATCATTCTTGATAGCATGCTGCCCCTTAACTTGGTTGACAATCAACTCATTGTCACTAAAGACTTGCAAGTTCTTTATTCCTCTCTTGATTGACCAATGTAATCCTTGTATCAAGGCTTCATATTCAGCAGTGTTATTAGAGCATGCAAATTGAAATCTAAAAGCTAAATAATACTTAACTCCTTGTGGTGAAACAAGCATAGCTCCCCTCCTACACCTTGTCTACTCCTTGATCCATCAAAAAACAACTGCCATACCTCATTGTCATCCTTGTGGTCTGGCTTGGTGATGCTAGGAATAGGCTGATTTTCTTCATGCATGCAATAGAATCCTAACTCAGATTCTTCTATTTCTTGATAAGGATCAAAAGCATGCACCTTGTTTTCCCATTCATCAAGAGTTAGATCTGGGATACTTCCAACCTTGGTGTCAGCTTCATCAGTGCTTGGATAATCTTCTTGATCAAACGCTGAACAATTGGTATTGATTTGGCTTGGAGTGTAAGGCTCAATGTGAAAGTTTGCAATAGGTTTAGATCTGATTATGGCCTTGGTTCCATATCTTGTTCTGAACAACATGTGTGACCAATCAGCAGATAAGTAACCTCCAATCTTGGCTGTGAAATCCCTTGATGACATTAGGGCAAAGAGTGGTGGAAGGTCTATTACTGAGACATCTTGTAAAACAACAATGTTGGGGCAGACATGCAAGGTAAGACTCAAGTTTTTTATCACTCCAACTGTTGTTACCGCTGTCCCATCCAATTGCACTACCCCTTTGGATATGACTTCATACTGAATTCCCAATTGATCAACTATTTTCTTAGGCATTACTGAACTACTTGCCCCATAATCAATCATGCAATTGTGTACTAATTGATTTCCAATGATCAATGAAACATAGAATGGAGGGGGCTTCAACATTTTACCTTGCTGTCCTCCATGATTCCCCTTAGGCTGGGTAGCATTTGTGAGCACCTTCTCTTGCATTTGGACTTGCTGATTTGAAGTTGACCAGTCCTTCATGGTAGCTTGTAGAAAATCTCTTTGGCCTAGGATAGATAGTGATTCCCACATTGATATGTTTACATTTGTCTTCTTCATCTGATCAATGATGTTGAATGGAGATGAAGCATCTCTCTGCTGTCCCTTGGCTGCACATTCATTCCTTACACATGGGCGTGCAAATGGCATTTTAGTTGGCCTCGGAGCTGTCTTAGGCAGTCCTTGCGTGTTTGGGACTACACTTTGCTTGCCAATAACTTGTGGAGTAGTAGGAGGTTATGGATTACTTAGAGCCAATGGCTATTCTTCACCTAAATTTCTCCTTTTTGACCTTGTGTTGGCTGCAACACTTTGGGAAGCTGTTTGATTCATGCCACAAAAATCTTCTGCCTGCCAGTTTACAAGTGTGGTATCATTTGGAGCTGATTGTTGCTGGAATGTTTCTTGTTGCTGGTCATTTCTTTGACTACCTTCACCCTCCACACCAGTAGTTGTCACCATTAATGCTTGATTTAAGGCACCGTTGAAACACATAGACTGGTTGTGAGGTTCATTACATGGGAAACACCAATCATACTCTTGAGCTATGTTGTTTTTTGCACTGTACTAATGCCTTAGAGGTAGATATAGCATAGGGATTATAGGGCTGAAATGGTCTTGGCGGGAGGTCTTGCTTGGTTTAAATTTGCAACTGGATTGGGTGGTCTTTGAGGCTGGTATGGCTGCCTATTAGGCCGAGCTTGAAGCTAGAAAGGAGGTCTAAAACCTTGGGCTTGCTACCTCTTGAGTGTGACCAACTTCATTGCCTATATTTTGCAATTGCTTCATGACTTCTTGAAGCTCATTTGAGGCACTAGAAGATGAAGTAGAAGCTTCACTTGAATTCTGATTTCTAAGAGTGGGAATATGAGCTAAATTAGGTGTTTGATTAGTGTTTGGGCTCTCTAAACTTGGAAACAATGGAATTAGAGGCCTAGGAGCTAGCTTTCCATCTTGAATCAAACAATTTTTAGCTCTAATGGCAATGCTATAAGCAACAGGGATAGTTGTGCCTCCCATGGATTGAATCAACATAGAAATATCATAATTTAAAGCTTTAAGGTAATATAGAAAAGAACCTTCTACTGCTGGCCTTACTGCCACTGGAATTCTCTCCCAAGTCATTTGAAATCTGAAGTTGAAGTCAGTCAGCTGCTCATTGGGAGCTCTCTTGATGGTTGTCAGCTATTCCAAAAGGGACAAGTTATCTCCCTTTTCTCCAAACTACTCATGGAGGGCTATACATAGCTGGTTCCAATTTTGGATAGAACCTGAGGCAAGACTCCTGAACCATTGCAAAGCTTTCCCTTTGAATGAAGATGCCAGTAGTTTGACAACAACTTGCATCTCATTGATTTCATGGATTGCACAAATATTAGCAATATCCTTAACATCATCACCAAGAGTGGTATGCTTTTCTCCAGTAAAGTATGGAATGTTCTTCAATGCTACAACTGGGATTAGATTTTATGCATTGAGAGAAAGTGGGCTATTGCTGTGAAATTGACATAGGGGTTGTTTTGTGCCATTCGATTGGCCTTAGAACTTGTTGATTGAATGAAGGGCCTAACAGTGGAGTTGAGAGAGTTGTATTTGGTGGAGATGGAGACCTTTGAATTCTCCTCCCTCTTTTCCTTCTTCTTGGATATAACTTTAGATACTCAAACAACACCTCTTCTTCTCTAACTCTTGACCTTGTGGTGATTCTTCTCATGAGTTTTCAGGTCTGCACTGCTAAAACCAGCTGATTCTTTCTCCCTTGGAGTCACTAGATGTGCAATTTAGGGCTCTTTAAACTTGGAAACTTGCAACAAATGCACATAAATTTGTTGCAATGAAGATGAAGACCTCTAAGGTCCCACCGGGCATGCCAAAACTGTTGTTGCAAATCAAGCAGCACCCCTGGATGTTGATCAGACTTCTAGTTTGACATCTTGGACATCTAGTGTGATTGCACAACATTGAATCATTTCCCCAAGTGTGGGAATTGTAAAATGGGAAAGGAATCTCCAGATTAGAGGCTGGTTCCTCAACTCCTTTGACCAGATGTATTACTTTCAAGTTATACAAAGTTTCAAACTCAAAATCCTACTCTAAATTCCAAAGTGGACAGAGATGGAGAATGCAAAAAAACTGAAACTAGTGCTAATAAGGTGATACACCAAAGGAGTGGTGAGCATTTTTTACTTCTGCAAATTGACACAGTTCATAAAAATGCAACAAAAACTTCATGCAAAAATTGATAACTATAATGGAGGGTTAGAAATGAATCAAACAACACAGACATAAAGGATTAAAACTCATTCACAGCTGTATTGTCATTTTTACATCAAAAACCACTTGCATTACAACACCTGAGAGGAAAAATAGGTTGCAGTCTTGGAAAAGGTCTGGTTTTCCACAAAATCACTTTTTAAAGTGACAGAGGGAGCTTGCAATACATGAAAAAATGTTCCACCCTTGAAAAAATGAGCCAAATCGCTTTACAAAGCAAGCCACGACCCCAGGAGAGAGAAACATGGGAAAATGTGGGAGAGCTTCAACCACTGACCAAAAACATAGTAAAACAACATGGGCATCCTTACAGGCCCATCCCCTGACATTTTTTGCCATGCTGGGAGAGAATGCGAGCCATTCTTCATTAAAAATGGTGGTTGAAACGTCATTTCTATCCATGACCACGTGCCAGAGGAATTTTTCAATTTTCTCTCTCCAAACTCCATCAAAATGCAAAAATGACCCTAGAATCTTGTAGAGAATTTCACCAAATTTCCATTGATATAAAGAACACGAAAAACCGAGCTTTGGATCGAAAGATATGGCCATTTGAAATTTTAGGGCAAAACAGACCAAATCGGATTGGCGGGCAATTTTTTTAAATTTTTCACTTTTTGGTCATTTGGAAACTTTTCCAAAAATCCCACACTCCGCCACTTTGGGTGCCACATGGCACATTTTGATTAGATGTGGACCCCTCCTTTTAAATTTTCCATGCGGGCTTGTCTTGAGTTTTTTTTTTTTTCCGCCGCCACCGGACACGTGGCGAGATTCTATTGGCTCGTGTTTTGGGAGGGGCAATTCACTTTGAAATTTACTTCCTTTTTCCTTGGGAAAATTTCCCAAATTTTCCCCACCTTCTTCGATCACCGGGACACGTGGCGCCGTCTTATTAGACGTGGGCCAGGCGAACATTTTTCCTTTTGCGCAATCACTTTCAAAAAATTCCCAATCTTCTTCCGCACTCCGTAGCTTCGACCCCGGGACACGTGGCATCACATTATTGGTTGGCGGGGGCAGTGGGCCAAAAATTCCTTTTGAAATTTGGTAAAAACACTTCACCAAAATTCTAAATTTTCCTCTCAGTGCTTCGCCGAGATAATGCCATAGGACACGTGGCACAACATGATTGGTTGCATGGCTTTTCCTCCTAAAGTTTCCATGGTGAACTTTTCCGGGCCATAACTTCAAAAATACATGGAGTTAGGAGGAAAAATTTACCTTTCTCGGAAGGTCGAGAAAAAGCTCTATCTAATGGTGCCATTTCTAGAAAGTTTTGAGTGGGAAAAATTATGACCGAGGCACAAGAGAGGGAAGAATGAAATGAGTTAGCCACAAAATGAATTTTAACAAGCTAGAGAGAAACACGTTGTTGAATTCCCGATTCAGATTGCAATTTTGGCTAAGGTTGGAGTAGTACACATAGAAGATAGAGGAAAGGTGTGTGCATTTCAATTTTTGATTAGCACATGCATGAGGAGGACATGCCCAAGAAATGATGATAGCGTAAGTCATGGGGAGTGCGTGTGAAATACCTTACACCGAGAGAAGGTGACAAAAGTGTAGAAAGGACAAAAGGGGGAAAGTTAGGGAATGCGATGGAGTTTGGTAGGAGAAATAAAATATTGACACTGATAGATATTTTGATCTATCAATGTGAATCTTGAAGATGGGATTCCCACATTTTCCACCAAATCAGATAGTCCTAGGCACCATCTGTGCATTAAAACGTGTCCTGATGATTAAGTAAATATATAAATGCTAAATCCTAATTAAGTAACATCATAAATATATATGCAATAAAGTAAAATTTTGACACAAGAAAGTAAGCTAATAAATTTGAAACCCTAAGTGTAAGAGAGAGGGTAATATGCTTAGCTGATTCGCAATAATTCCAAACCTATACCAAGCTGCAAAAATGATGAAATAGGAAAGCAAAGTGTCACAAGTAGACCCATAAAAATGTAGAGTTGTCAAAAATATTGGGACTAGGGTGCCTGGATTGGGTCGAGGTACCTAGGTGTCGTGACCTTCTCTAGGTGCATGTGATCTGTGTAAAACCTCGAAAAATGATTTTTGCAATGTCGCAAGATATTCACCGGAGGTCATTGTTAGTCATATGTATATCGTTGTACAATTTATTGAAACCTATAAAGAGAAAGAGCACTTGTAAAACCCTAAAACACATCAAATCCTATAAAGAAAAAGATGTGAATTGGGAGTTGTGCTGACCTCGATAGTCACCCGATTGTAGTACCGGCTTCAACTACCACTTGAGACCAAGAAACAAACTAGGAAAATTATGGAATATATTTTTTTTGATAAGAAGGGTCTACAAACAAGTAGCAAGATACTAGTTTGAAACTAGAAATGGGTTCTAGAACAGATTCTAATTAACCAAACACAATATTTCCATTTTTTTTATCTTATAACAAATTTACAAGGTTTCAATTTGGAGGTTACAAGTTTTACCAAGGTTCAGGGAGAAATTTATCCCAAGGCCTGATCTCTAACAAGCCCTGAACTTTAACTAGATTTTTCACACACTTAGATTTATCAAAAATTTCCTCAACTAGACTCAATGGATAGGAAATTTCCTCACCTTTCCAACCATATAAAGAAGTCCTCTTAACTCCTTGTGAAACTCAAGTTATGGCTAGGTGGAGTTTTAGGGGAAAATTTTCCCTTAGAAGTCCGCAGGGTTAGGGGAAAAAAATGCCTTAGCGTCCCCGCCGACACCCCCAAATGCCACATGTCATCATGTGATTGGTCTAGGCCGACGGGTCATGGGGAAAAACATGAAATTTTTCCCAAAACCAAGTTTTCAATTTTCCGAAGGAAAATTTTCCTTTGTGCCTCCGTGCTTGCCCAAATGGCCACGTGGCGCTTTTTGATTTATCGGCAGTCAAGGAGAGAATTTTAATTTTTTGCCTAAGAGGTTAAAAGGTTAAAAGGATGACATAGACCCGTGCACCCATGGGGACACGTTTCAACACCCTATTGGCTGCGGGGATGCGGGTCGGCGGAGGAAAAAGTGAAATTTTTCCAAAAGTGTAAAAAGTTAAGTTTTCGAATTTTCTTTCTCACCCGCCATGCCACGTGTCGTCACGTGATTGGCTGCGGGGACGCGGAGTTATGGGAAGATTTTTGAAAATTTTCTAACGAAAAATTTTCAAAAAAATGTAAGTTTTCAATTTGAACCCGCGCACCCTCCCTGCCACGTGTCAGCACGTGATTGGTTGGGGGCATGGGGTTGCGGGGAAAATTGGGAAAATTTTCCCAAGGCAAAATTTTCAAAATGTTAAGTTTTATAAGGGTCCACCCCTCCAAGGTGCCACATGGTGACTTCTGATAGGATGAGAGGGTGGCGGGGCCGCGGAACTTTTTGGAAATTTTTCTAAAGTTTAAAATTTAAATTTTTCTAAGGTCGAATTATTTCATTTTGGTTTTGGATGGCCATTTTGAAGTAAAACTTCAAATGGCCATAAATTTTGATTGGGAACTCCATTTTGGGAAAAAAAGGACTTTCCGAAATATCTCGGAGTCCTCTTTGCATAGAAAACATCAATTTTGGAATTTGGTGAAGTTTCAAGGGTCAATTTTAAGAAATTGATCTGCAGGGTTTCACATTTAAAACTGGATAATTTTTCCTACTTGTAAGATTTGTTCAATTTTAATATTTCTTCTTTTCAACATGTAAATTGAACATGGAGGAATGATATTGGGTAGATTTTAGATTGTTTTTAAAGTTCAATTTATGGATTGAGTTGCAATTGATATATTTTACATCCTTTGACGGAAAGTGGTCCAACAAGTTCAAAAATTGATTTTGTGAAGTTCTTAAATGTCTTTCTTTGGTGTTGAGGTCAAATTGAATTCCTTATAACTTATTGCATCTAAATTACATTGTTTCAATACTTAATTTAAGTTGCAGATCTGAACTGCACATTTATTAGATAAAATTTAATTGCCAGATTTATAAAAGAAAAGGAACAGAGTTCATTTATTAACAACTGTAATGATCTATTTGCCACTTCCAAAACATGGTAAACTTGTCAAATCTTGTCTAAACAATTAATTTATCCATATTCTCATTTAGACAGTAAGGCAACGTTTAGTATTTCAAATTTTAATAATTACAAGGAACAAAATGTTGTATTTCTCTCCCATACGCATTTTCTTTTCACACAGAGATAACATTTCAAAATAGAGGTTCTTATTTCTTTTCCAAAACAAAATTTCTTTCAAGGACAACAATACAAATCTAGAATACATTGCCATATAAAATTTAAAGGAATCATTGCCAACACTTTATTGATAGTTCAAATAACTTACAACTGATTTCCTTTTCAATTTGATTTCAATTTGTCTAATACATGGTATGAAACATCTTTCACATTTTCTATCCAAGTAAAACAAGGAATATAATTTTTCTTTACATTTCTCAATTCAATTACAACTTCCATTACAATGCCATCATTTCACATTAAAATATATATACACTCATCCACTCGAAGTGGGACAGGTTACATTCAAATCTACTCAAGGAGATGACTGTCAAACTATGGAATTCTTCTCCAAACAAAGAAGATGCTATTTTCTTCTTCTTTCATCCTTCTTTTGATCACAACAAGGAATGGGGAGAGGCAATTCTCTCCACCCAACCAAGACTTCCAATGGGAAAAGAGAAGCCATCTTTCCCCATTGGCCCCCGAGCCCCAACCATATTGGAATGGAACATGATGATACAACACATAACAACATGACTTCTTCACATACAAGCATATTTTCACAATCATAAAGAGACACAAGGCAAGAAGATGTAGTTATCAACTACAACAATAAATTTCAAAACAAAACAAAGGCTCCTTCTCCAAGCAAGCAAGCCAAGCAAGAGAAAGAACTATGGAGGTCTCCTTATGCCTCCCAAGTTGAATTTTGGGCATCCACCAAAAGTAAACCGCCAAAATCATAACAATCTCATAAACCTTATCCCTCCTCAACCCCTCCTTATCCCTCCTCCAAATTTATCCCTTATACCTCCCCCAAATTAGGAAATGCAAGCAATTTCCCTTCCTAGGTGGATCCCAAACCAACATTCCCTCCCAAGAACAAATAACAATGACAAACCCCTTATCCCTCCTCTGATAAACCTCATAGTCTTCTCTCCACACCATGCCCTAAGAATTCTACCCATCCCTCTAAGAATGTAACCACAAAACCATTCAATAATTTGCAAGCAAGAAGGAGGAAAAAAACAACAATTAAAAAGGCAAGAGCCTACCTCTCCATTATGGAGATTTGTTTCCAAAACAACAGATTCTTTGTTGCACAAAAACCAGTCCCAAATCAGCAAGAGGAATGCATGCACAAGTAAATCCACTTCTTCCACCAAGAAAGCTCCAAAAATGCAAGAAAAATTCAACCCAAGAGTGAAATCTCCAACTTTCAACAACCCCAAATGAGGAGGCAAATCCAATTTTTAAAGGAGAAGGTGGAAGAGGATGATGTGGATTCCAAGTGGGATGCCACATAATTTTCCTCCTCCCAAAATGCAATCAACATCAGGGCAATTAAATCACCATAAAATAAATATGACAAAATTACTTACATACACAATGTAGCCCATACCCCAAAAAGAATGCATTTAAAATTTGTAAGACAAGTGCAATCAATACTTGCCCAAATTTATATCAAAATACAATAAAATAGAATGATTTTGACTCCTAAATAATAAACATGGTTGGTGGAGGTTTTGAGAGGTGTGGGACAAGTTTAACTTGTCCCACAAGCCTCCAATTTAGGCTCCCAAGACCAAATCCGAGTTTTAAGGAGGATGGAGTGTTCTATACCCCAAAATCTGATTTAAACAATCCATCTTTTCACTTACACGACTCTTACATCCTCTTACACATGCATTAATGTCTATGACTCTATTTATTACATGTTTTGACATAAATATTTATTTATCTATGATATGGTTATACATAATATAAATCAAATTTAATTATTAATCAAGACAATAATATTATTTCCTTACATTCCACCTCCCAATTAATTTAATTAAAATTTAACTATATGACTTCACACATTTAACTATCACATTAGAATAATTAAAATAAAGAGCACATTACAAATAAAATACATACAACAATAATTAAAAAGGGAATACATAATAAAACACATATATGCCCCAAGGTCACAATAATGGAAATCCTAACACAACACAACACACAAATCAAACACAGTTGCCATGGTGACCCTTGTTGATTTCACACTGAATTCCAATATGGTTAGTCTCCAGTCCCTTGACATTGTTGTGATTTTAACCTGTAAAATGCAAAATACCTCCTTCGGCCTCGTGGCCATATCAGAACATCCAAATGATATATAAACATTAAATCCAAATCACAACAATATCAATATTTTAACATTTATCAATTAAAATTTAATTTGCAACTATATCATCATCCAATAGATCTCTACACTAGAGCTATTCATAATACCAATGTCACATGTCTAAAATCAACATCAATAACCTGTCCATGTCAACCAGTATGTCATCATCCACATAATAATAATAATGTCTCCATGATCATCAAGCATAATAACTGAATCTAGATCAATGTTAATCCATAGTCTAACATCTAATCATCATACTGAGAAAAATATAATAATGTCCATAGTAATCCATGATCTAGCATATACCCATCATACTACATCAAAACATAATAATATCCAAAATATGATCAATAGTGTCAGGATCAGTATCTAAACAGTGTCAAAGGGAAGTGGGCACTACACCAACCGAGTGAACTTGTGATTCAGGCACTACACTACATTTTAGACTCCATGTAGTTCTACGAGTGTGTGTGTAAAATTGTGCCCTAGGTGGCTCTTGTGTTAGACGCACTTGAATAACAAACAATAACTAGATGTAGAAGATGTAGATAGATGTGTGCATGGAAAAATGAACTTCCCCTCCTATGAAGTGTATGCAAAATAATGTAGTCCCTTGTCCCTTGTATGGATGTTTTGATGCTATTTTAATGCCTTTAGATGCAACATTAGGTGATAGTAGTAGATGTTTAGTGTTTAGTCCTTTATTATGGTCACATAGCTTTGTATTTATATGATTCCCTTGGTTGAATTTTGTAATTAACCACTAAAAGGCCGACCACCAAGAAAATAAGATGCCCAACAACTAGAAAGAACCCAAAATATTGAGCAAGATAAAAAGAGGTTAGAGGCACCCGAGAGGGGACGATGGCGGCGCGTCTGGTCGGGCATGGTGTCTAAACTTATAAAAACTAAAGTTTCGAAAGTCAAACTGGGAAAGAAGGTTTGGAAGACCAATAATAAAACTAGAAAGAAAGTAAAGAGGTCAAAGACAATGGCCAATTAGGGATTTTTCTCACTTAGTAATCATATGAACAATGGTATTTGATCAAGACCTAGAAATATACCCAAATTGCATGATTTAGTGTCTATATTTTCCCACACTTTATGTTGTTGAGAGAATGCTTGATAACATAAAGTAGATAAGAGATGCATACCTAATAACCATGTAGATCGATGGTGAAAAGTGTGTTGAGGAGACAAGAAAAAGTGTGGAGTGATAAAAAGTGAAGTGTGGAAGCTAGAGAAGAGGAAGTGAAGATGACCTTAGGGATGAGAGCGTATGTGTATGCGTCACATTATACCTATTTTTGGTGACACTTGATTCTTGATGATGTGACTATTGCTTCCCATAAGGATGGACCTACAAAAAAGGAGAGAAAATAAGTAGTCAAAGTCATGTATTTGAAAAATTTGATCCAAACGTGTAAAGCTGTAAAAATTCAAAAAAGGAACATGTGCACCTGATCCATGATGAGTGAAAGGATATAGAAAGGATCTTGAAAATTCTATATAAGAATGAGTTTTTTGGGCCATCTCACGCCAAGAATGAGTTTTTAGGTGATCTCATGCCGATTGCGCCAAGTGTAGGTTTTTAGGTGATCTCACACCACAAAAGAAAAAGTGTAGGGAGAAATTTCTAGTGTTATTCTCTAGCTTTTAACTTCTTCGTAAAATGTAAACACTGTGCAAATGGTGTGTTCAAATTCAATCTAGTTTGATCCAACGTGAGTAGAAAAGGAGATAGAATGCATACATGCTTTGATTCTGGAGGATTGTGCCTATATTAAAAAAGTGATGTGTAGACTGCTGAAAGCTATGTTTCTCGAGAAAAATGTTATAATTGCCCCTGGTCATAGGTTCTCAGGAAGGGTCAGGGGTGCCTAGCGCTCTTGTTTGCATCTTGGGCGCCGGCATCTGTATTGTGCTAGAGACCCAAGTCGATTCTGGGACATTCTTTGAGACTAAAGACTATGCTATATTAGTACCGAAATGTGTTTTTTGTGACTCGAACTATTTTATGGGGTGACTATTTCACCCAATGATTCCCCCTCATTTGGGGTGCATACGATGTCACTAGGAGGATGTGGCCCAAAGGAGGACCGAATGTTGAAACCGATACTAATTTCCCTGCATGGGGAGGGAATGTTCTTGGTAGAAACCAAGGCACACGAAAGCAAAGTGGTTAAAAACAAGATAAACACACATGTAGAAGACAATATGTAAGCTAACAAGCAAGAAGACAATGTGTAATCTAGCAAAAATGAAGCCAATGTAGACAACGAAAAAATGGGTTACAAACATGGGACATCACTCACAATGTCGCAAGAAAATAAAGGTAAAAGTGGAAAAAAGTATACAATGTGCACACAAGAAAAAGGGAGAATCCTGAAAAAAATGACATACAAAGACAAATAATGAAAAATAGTAACAAACATAGTAGCAAAAACCATGGTAACAAATAGTTCCTCCAAGACAAACGGTGCACATGAAGCACCCGCTAGTATGTTAGAAAGATAAAATGTATGTCAAAGTGTGTATGATATGATATATTAGTGTACTAGTAAGAATAGGAAGTAATATAAAATGAAATAATAACACCTATGATGTGTACAGAAATAGATGCCTCCAAGAGCCATTATGGGACTAGTAAGAGTGTACTGTGCAAGCATCTGTGTTGCGTATAATGATCTCTGTAAAGGTTGCATTCACAACTATAAGGAAAGTGAATGTGTATGATTCTATGATAAATACAATGACAGAAAAAAATATTTGTCTAACATAGTAAGGAAAGTGTAACATGTGAGTATAAGAAAGTAAGAACAATGTGCAACCAAGATATGCAGATGCTATATATGTGAATGGAATGAAATTCAAATAGTGTGATAGGAGAAGCGTGCCCCCAATGAAAATGTGAATGAGAATGCATGAGATGAGGTTCATTTATAAAAAGAACCATTGGTAGTCTAGAATGAACCATAGAACAAGAGTGTGTCATCGGGAATGGTTTGAATTGTGCACTAGAAAGATATGATCGATAAATCATAGAGTGTAGAGAGAGAGTGAGTGTGGTGAGGTTAATTTAAAATTGAGACTATCGAAATTCAAGTATGAACTGTGGAACTAGAGTGCATCATAGGGTAATGACGATGTGTGAGAATGTGATGTTAGAAAGATGTGTCGTGAATGCGCTAAGTGTAGAAGTGTGTTATGTGTGAGGTTCATGTATGTAGTATGCCCTCAATAGTCAAGTGTGAACCATATCAAAAGAGTGCGTCATCGGCTAATGATGATATAAATGTATCAAGATTTAAAATACTATATACAAAGGAATAAGTGAAATAGTAGAAGTGTGAGACACTGACAATGCCATAGGGGAAAAATAAACATGATGTCCCCCAAGTGTGCAATGGTGAGTATGTTATCCAATAAAAGAGAAAGATGAGGGTCCTCCAACTGATGCTTGCGAGAGATAAAGGTGTCGACCATGCTATAAGATTGGTGGTGTACGAGACAAATATTGTGTTGGTGAATAAGACATGTGTACTTGAGACATGCACAATTATGGAAACCTATGTGAAGGAGAACACGAGAGGTAATGAACACCTATGCGAAGGAGACTCATGCGAGGTGATGAACACCTATGTGAAGGAGAGAATAAAGGTGATGAACACCTATGTGATGAAAAAAATGAGGTAATTTATACCTATGTGAAGAGACTACCCAAGTGGTAGACCTAGATTGATGAGATGGACTAGTAGATCCGTGAGATTGAGTAGGCCACACGCAAATAGGAAAGCTAGGAGTAGATTGTGCTTTATATGTGAGAGGTCACGGGGACATATATGCTCTAGAGAGTACAATGGAAACCTCAATAGGATGTTGCAGCCATGGTGTGGATGGTGGAACACCATTAATAGTAATGAATTTCCTGTTGTGAATGAACTTTAGACACAAGTGATTCATGGAGATGATAGCCCGAGTCGCACAAAGCCGTGGAAGACCTAAGATAATGTCACACACTCTAATTGAAGGTGCAACAAGAAAAGTTACAAGCATGGCAAGAGGACTCGAATGTGATTGGAAACTTGACATAACCATATGATTTAGGCACTAGATATGAAATATGCAATAGTGGATAACCGATAGCAAAGATAAGTGTAATAAAGCACACATAGAGAAGACGATGAGATGATCATGGTATTATTAATAGCATTGTTATCCATTTTTACCCTTGGAAAAAATGGACAACTTGGAAAATTTAGACTTGTGTACTTCATGGAGTTTCAAAGATGAATCTGCAAGTTTTAAGTATTCTTGATATTTTTGGGGAACTTGGAATCATTTAGAAATATTTCCCTTTGTTTCAAGGTTCTATACTTAGCCAATTTTTGGGTAAAAATGGTAAAATGGAGAAGAATTGGATTTTGGGGCACCTTATTCTAGTTTTCCCAACTCCTTGAATCTCTACTTGGCCTAAAGAGGTAGAAAAATTTGAAAAATGGGGAAAAGGTCAAGAAACAATGCATTGCAGATATTTCGGCTTTTGGGAGCCCACACGGTATAAGTTCCTTTGGGGCTTGAGTTCCCTAAAATCTTAACTTGTTCGATTTGTCAAGGAGTTGGGTGGATATAGTGTTATGTAGAGAAGTCGGATGCCGGGGCCCCGATGGAAAATGTTCCCATAAGGCTTGAGTTCCTCGCGGGACCGATTTGTCCACAATGTTGAAGGGATCTTTGGGAGTTGAGTTGAATGTAGGTGGATAAGAAATTTTGGCCGTAGAGGGCCCGAATAGAATAGGGACCGTGAGGGCCTATGTTCTTTGTAAGGGTAGGATACCCATTATGAAAAGTAGAGGCATGAGAATGGAGTGTTGTCTACATGGGCCCGTAGAGAACCTAGATACATGGGGAGCTTGTTCCCCAGGGAACAAGTTCCCCATAGTATATTAAAACCCACAAATAAAATTAGTTATATGTGGCTAGTGCGAGATAGTTTAGACTGTCGAACACATAAGACCCATGTACCACGAGTTTCACGAATCTCCGCAAACCCCAAAAACAAAGGAAAAGGTTCAAAATGGGAGAAGGAAGAAAAGTAACTCGGCAAGCTCATGACAAGATACTTGGGTGAGTAAGGAGTTATGTAGAGTTTCAGATCGGTCCAACGGTGAAGTAGTGGGGGTGGATAAATCGAGAAGAGCTATCCTAAATACCGTAAAACAAATCATAGTTATGTGGGGCTTCGACCCAAGTATAAATTTGAAGCACTACTCGTGTAGAAACCCAAGCGCAGGCATCCTAAAAGCATGCGAGAGAAAGGGTGAAGCAAACAATTATGTGGATATTTGACCCAAGGATGCTTCTAAGTAAAGGAATTCCAAAAGTGTGAAGTAAAGAAGTCCAAAAAGCTTGCAAAGTAAAGTAATGTCACTTCATAAACTTGAATGGCCATAACTTCTTCCACACTCCACCAAATCTGGAAAAATTATACTTGTTGGAATCATATTTTCAACCTCTTCATCTTGAAATCATAAAATATGGAAAGTTGGTGGGGTTGTTGGGAAAAGAATGAAGAAAAATCTCTAGACCCAAAAAGAACATGTTTCAGCAGTTGAAAATGCATTAATGGAGGCGTGGGGAAAATTTCTTCTCCAGCAAGCTAAAGACATGAAGGGATGGGCTTTGATAGGTTCTTCATGATGTTTCCAAGCCATTTAATGACTTTTTTGGTGGTTGGATGTAGAGTTTTAGGATTTATCTTCCCTCTTCCTTCAAAACTTCTATATATTGTAAAAGAGAGCTCATTTTTTGGTTGTTGGACATTTTTGAAATGTTGCTCTCTTCTTCTCAACTGTTGGGTGGATGTTAGAGTTCCAAGCCTCATTTTTAGGCATTGTAATGATGAATCTTGCCTCCCTTTCTCAATGTAATGGTATGTACAACTTCTAGAGCAATAAAATTTAAGTTTTGTGGTTATTTCACTGCCCTATCTTTGTTTATTGCATTCTCTTGCCTCTCTATCACATTTACAGGTATGGTTGTGCATATTTTTTTCTCATTGCAAACTTCAATGATGTTGTGCTTATGAAACTAGTGTATTGAGTGTTGTTATGGTTTATGGTGCTTTTTCCACCCTCTCCATATCCATTTTCTCCCATTTTCATCCATTTGAGAGTGTCCCAACCCATTTTTTCTAGTGCTATCACATCCTTTAGCTTATGATTTCATTTCCATTTATCTCTCTAACCTTCTCTCTCTCCTTGGTCCCTTGGAACGGTTAGTTTAGGATTAGTTAGCTACATTTTCCCTTCTAGGAGTAGTTTTAGCATTAGATCAGGAAGAGGAAGTTGACCTTTTACGAGGTCCATATAAAGTAGCAAGTCCCATAACTTGAGAGATGGTCCCATGTTAGCAAAAAATAGGGATCTACAAAGCAAAATTATAGGGTGATACTTTTTGATAAAACAAACATACGATCCAATAGAAGCATTGGTATGTAATGTGTCGAAGATAATGCCACATGATAGTAATGATCGGAGAAAGAAATAATTGGCGGAAATGCCTCATCGTGAGAAAATAAAAAACAAGAGCCCCAAATGCAGGGAGGAGGCATTGCATGATATGTATGATTAGCTTAAGATTAAGCCATTTTCTTATAATGGTTAGGGAGAGGATTTATTAATATCTCGAGCTTTTGATTTTCATCGATGACATAGATGTCACAGTTTAGGAAGCTCAATAACATTATTATCAATAAGATCTTGAATAATATTTCTAAGCTTGAAACATCAATCAGTAGAATGCCCAATGTAATGATGATAGTCGCATCTAAAATTTTCATTGTAATTATAAACTTTAGGACAAGATGGGTCTAGATTGAGCGGAGGAGGAAGTGTAATAAGATTTCTCTCGACGAGTTGTGGCAATAGAATATGCGGAGGACAAGGAAATTTAGTAAATGTATGCTTAGGTGGTTTCTATTGAATCTTTTCAAGATGTGAGACATCATTAATAGTAGTTTTAGCTTCAATAGGTTTTGTATATGGCTTGAAAATTAACTTTCTTGGAAAGTGTGTAGAAGATGAAGGCTACTCATGATACTTAAAATTTCCTATAGATAATAGTTTAGTTTCACGTAGCTTAAGAGTATGACATAAATTATCAAATGATAGAGATGTATCAAAGATAACACTCTCCTAGAGAGGTGGTAATAGAATTTGGACAAATAAATATTGAATTTTAGAGTACATGAGCACATTAGATATCTTAGATAAGTTGTTCTTATATCACAAGACACAATCTGCTAGATGTTTGGTAGATCCTTTTTTTAAGTTGTGCAAGTTGAGCATAGGATATTTTAGAGCCAACATTAATAGAGAAATGAGCAAGATTAACATCGACTAAATATGTAAAATATGTTACCGAATAGACAGTTAGATCATAGAACCAACACATTGAATAATCACAAAGACTTCTAGGAAAGAGCTTAGCTAACAGAATATGATCATCCAAAAATCTAGACATGCCACATGAAATGCTTAGAGATGCTCTTGGGGGTCACCATGACCATTGAAAATGGGGAGCTTGGGAGTGATGAAATTAAGAGGAAGCACATAAGTGGAAATGGCGGGTGAAAAAGGAGTATGAAGTAATAAATTTGAATCTAGAGCTGGAGATGCACGAGAAGTAGCCTGTTATAATTGAAGGATTTGAACTTGAAGATATTGATAAATAGAGGCTAAGTCTTGGGTGCTAGTAGAATAGACTTGCCACGTGTGAGAAACAAGAGGTGGAGTGAAGTGGTTGGTGGGAGTAGGAACAAAATTGAGAACAATAGAAGCGGGTGGAAGAGTGGAAGTAGGTAGATGAGTAGTGATAGACATACAAGTGAGGATGAATGTAGGAACATTAAGCTACGTAATATTGGTGCCCTCCTCACGAGAAGTGAATGAAAAAAGGTATAGATCCTGAGGATGCTAAAATAGATGATCATCAAGCTCTTGAAGGTGGGTATCAATAAATTCACTATAAGATTGATCCATAATAAGAAGATTATAAAAGAACTAGAAAAAGGTGTTTTTGATCTATGGGTTTTTTTATCACCAAATCACAACACCCTTCAAATTTCTAGCTTTCGTGGTAGAGGCATTCAGGTGATTGGGTAATATGGGTACTATCTCTCAAGTTGTGGGACTTGCGAACTTGAGATAGACCTCTAGAGAAGTTCGACTTCCTCTTCCTAATAAAACTGCTACAACTACTCCTAATGCAAGAAAACACCTAACTAAACCTATCCTAACACTTCCAAGGGGACATGGAGAGAGATTGCATGAAAGAAATCCTACACTAGGGGTGGTGATAGCACCAAGAGAAGGGGTTGCTAGACAATCTTCCCAACCTGTAAATGGAGAAGGATGAACTTGGAGAGGGTGGACATGCACCACAGACCAGATTACATACAAGGAAACATTACAAAAAAGCACAACAAAACTTAAACCACGCAATGGAAACATGAATATGCACAAAAACTTATCAATGAAGAGAGGTAGGAGGAAACAATAACTCATGCAAGGTTAGAAGAATTAACAAAACATAATTTTATTGCTCCATTGATATGCATAATACATCACATGTAAGGAGAGGCGAGATTTCCATTACGCTTCTTAGTGTGAAGGCTTAAAGCCCCAAACTTCACAACAATCCAGTGAGGAAAAGGAGGGAGAAAGGGGAGAAGAAATGTCGAACCCTTTATAATTGTATCCCCTTTATAATTTATAGTAGAATTTGTGTAAGAGAGAGAAGAAATTCTAGGTCTTCCATAACTTGTACGGGGCACCATACCTACTAACATCACATTATGGGGGACTTTTTTATGCCCATGTCTCTTGTACTCTACCTTTTGTGAGAAAAATGGGTGCCCATATCTCATTAATGGCTTCACCACCTACCCTAACACCTGTTCATGACCGAAAGCATCTTTGTAATGTTGGGTGCAAAAATCGTCCAAAATTCAATCTCTAATGATTTCATCATGTATCTCTTCTTCTCACGATTCCATCGACTATAATCTTACAAATAACGAATGTGTCTAGCAAAAAGCTACACCAGATTAGTAATGGGGGTTCTTTGTCATTTAGGTCTTGTGCACATTGTGGTGGGTGAGTAGCTTGCCGAGTAGCTCAGTGAGCTAAGTGATGAGCTCCTACATTTCATGGAGGTCAACTTTTATTTCTTGCCCCAAGCTCCTCCAATCTCCCGCTTGCACTAACAAACCCCGAAAATTCCCACGACCATAATCTTCATACACCATGCATCGGTGATGACTAGGAGAGCTCTATATATTGACCGCTGAAATCTTCACCTTTTCCCCGCTTATTGCCTTGCATGGATCACACCTCCCATGATTAACTTAATCCCTTCACATTTGAACTACCTCCATCATGCACATTTAGGCCGAATCGGCCTTTGACTCAACCCCAAGTTAAAATTCACATGACATATGGTGCTCGGTTGGCTTACCACCAATTCTACCCACCACGGCTCGATCCCCTAGAACCTTGGATCCAGACATTTTCTCTATGGATTTTGGAGTTTGACCCCGCCGCATACATCCATTGACCTAAACTCTAATGAGAAAGTTCTCCAAAGTTCAAAATGTAAGACTTCGGAGTTCGAGGATCACACCACCGTTAGTACCTAACACTATTCACCAAGAAATTTGCTGAAGAACTCCAAAACCCCGATGTCAAGATCTCTGATGTGATGAGCCCATTTACCCCTAAAAATGTGTTGACCAATTGAGTCTATCGAATTTGGGTTTGCGGGGTTTCGGGATTTTGGATTGCTCCAACACATTTTCTCCCCTATGTCTCCAAATTCTTGAATGCCAAATACCCAAACTCCTTGACGTATGAGTCCCCAACCAAATAATCCTTACTTCACGTCAAAACCATCTCACCGATCCCCAACTTGGCTCCCGTGAACCTTCCTCACCACTACCTTAGCAAATACCTCACCATTACCCCGACCGAGTCGGCCCTAACCGCCAAGCTCACACCCTCCGGGCACCTCTCGTGGCTATGAAAACATTCCGGCCACACGTGTTTGCCCCACAACTTTCCGCATTGAGCTGACCCCAATATCGAGCTGCATGTGATCTATACCCGTGGTCTCACCTTCATGCTTCACCGAGCCTCCATCATGCCCCCTTGGCTCGATTTGAGCTAAATATCTTTGCAGACCAATCAAACATCTCCAACCTTGCACCGAGTTGGATTTTCCCCACTCGCCAATGCAACCGCGGCTCACCAAGTTTATTCGGTGAACCAACCTACCCGTAACCTCCCGCAATTGTACAAGCCATCCACTAGCTAATCCTTAGTTCTTTGAGTATTTGAGGCTCGACCTCCCTAATGTAACACCCTAGCTTACCGAGTAGCTTAGAAAGATATTTTTGACTCAATGTCTCCATATGCCTTCTAGCTCGCCCACCAACTCGGCGAGATGTTTTGTCTGAGGGCCAAATTTTTACCCCGAACCTAAATTTTTCTTGATTTTAGATTTTTTCAACTTTTCCCTATATGGAGGACTGATGGGGACTAGGTGAATGATGTGGGGTCTGTTACCCAAATTTTACCATTTTTGTTCATTTAGGGCTGGAGGTGGGCCCTTGGAGCCCATTTTCTTCCCATAGGAAAATCAAACTCCCTTCAAAATCCGAAGAGGAAAAATTCCTCTAAATGATTTCAAACCTTCCCTAAATCACCGTAATGCTCCTGAAACATGAAATTTTACATGTGAATCCTAGATTCTCTTATGAAGGCCATGCCCAGTGTTTGGGTCCAATCCTACCCTATTGTCCATTTTTCTTGGGGGACAATGGATATCGAAATTGAAACTCGTGGGGACATCTTCTGCTAGATGTACTTGACTAGTAGCCTAAAGCCTCCATTTGATATCTAGTCACTATTAATGGATTGAATCTTGACCAAACCTTCAAAGTTTGATCTTGAAACTCGCTCAAACACCATTGAACCTGAAGTCAATTTGCCATTTTCTTTCCCAATCTTCATAAGAAAATATTATAGTATACATGAGTGGAAAATTGTTTTGATTAGAAATTTCTTTCCTTCACTCTTACCTTTGCAAATTGACCTGTTAGAACTAATTTTCCTCATTCCGACCACTATTTGGGACACTAATGAAGGTTAGGATTTCCTTCAAATCCATAAGATTTAGCATTGAAATGATTTGAGGTTGATCTTCTAATTTCGACCTTGAGGAGAATTTGAATAATTAAGGAGGGCTGCTTCTGAAACTAAGTACTATGTTGATGTGATATTTGTCGTCTATTATACAACAACCCCTTGGGGCTGATCTTCCAATATTATAAGGGGTGATAGAATCTCAAATGATTAATCTAAAGAGATGAGAGAATGGAGATTATTAAAATCGGTCCCTAATCCTAATTTCTTTACTCTGCATTTTAAATCTCTCGAAGATTTCAACTGTCCCATGTAACTATGAGCTTCTTCTTGTTATAAGATCTTTCCAGAGGCCTATCTTTTGAAACATGGTGCACTATGCTAGAGAAAACATGGAACAAAACTATATACAAAAGTAAAAAATCATACATGCTCAAGTGAGACATGTAGAGTGTGCATAAGCACTTTTTGTGCCGGAAACAAACCTACTCCTACCCTACACGAAAAGGAAACTTTAAACAAACCCCGACACGACAAGGCAAAGTAACTTCCCTTCCTTAAAATATTAGACCATGGAACTGATTTTACAATGAACATGATCATATGCATGAGTGAAAAACTGAAAATAGGCCAATTTTTCACCCAATGATCCAAAAATCAACAATAAAAAGAAAAGATACCTCCTCGGAAGATTTGTAATAAGCTCTTGAAGGTGTTGAAACCGATCTTTAGTGTTCGGGAATCATCCTCATACTTAGAAACAAGCATGATCAGTTGTGGCTTCCCCCTTGAATCTAATGAATCCAGATACCTAATGGGACAAGTATGACCCGTTACATTTGCCACTACTTTGAGTTTAAATTTCAATAAGAAAATCATCGTGTGGAATTTCCTAGAAAAGGTGAATATTTGTAAAATGATTTTCTTCTTACTCATCTATAGACAACTAATGTTCCACCTTAGTGATTGGTATGGAAATGGTATCATCCTTGTGCTCTCCTCCTTCCTTAGTAATAAGATACTCTTTCAAAACTTGCAACTCCTTGGGATTGCTTGCATCCTCTAAAAGAATCATTGTTGTCTTACTTTGCATGTAGTTGAATTTTCTTGCTCACCTAAGAGTTCCTCCTTCCCTCCTTGAAGAAAATACCGATGCGCATGCAAATTCCTCATATAACATGAAGTTTGAATGGTCAAACTCCTCTACTTGATTCTCTTGAGGTATGATATGGACAACATAGTCTTCAAGACTTTTCTCCACAATGGATTCATTAGAAAAGCCATTTTCATCAAAAGATAAAGGGAGATGAAAGTCTAATTTTTCATCACTGCAAGAGTGCAGGAAGCTCTCTATGATCTCCTCCTCCTATAGGGCCTCTAAAATTGGCTTGTTCTCCTCTGTGACATGAACATACTCCTCTTATTTTGGATTTGGAGTTTCTCTTCCTTCCTCCACTTATTCTACAACTTGTGGTTGATAAAAAATTCTGAAAATAGAGTGCCCATATGAACACTACACTCAGAACAAATAAAATTTTGATCATCATCTACTTCCTCTCACTTTGCTGCTGCTAAAAATCATATTTGTTCTCTTTTTCTCTAACCTTTACCTCCTCCAATGGCTTAATTAGAAAGGGGATATTCTCTATTTCAAACCTTGAAGCGCAACTCTTCATTTTTTTACATTTCTTCTTTCTTTGGCTCCTTTTCTTGTTGTGCCTCTTGAGTGGTTTTTTGGGTTTCTTCCCAACATGGACTTGGGAATGTGAGAGGAGGGGCGGGTTGGGATTTAACTAATTTTTTCATTGCTGGTCATGGAGGGGAAGGATTTATATTATGTTCTTGTGGAGGGGGCTTGGGTTTATAAGGGAAAATGGCGAGAGAATTTAAGATGGGTTGGAATATTAGGGGATGGAGAAGTGGATTCCACAATGGGGAAGCAAGTTGGAAACTTGGGAATTGAGTTTCGGTTGAAATGGAACTGATTGGGGAATAATGAGAGGATTATGAGATGGTAATGTAGGGGTCTCCCATTGAGAATATTGACTAGAATTATATCTCGTGAGCCTCTATATCCTCGATCCATCTTTCAAGTTGGGAAACATTTCAACTATGAAACTAATATTCATTGCAGCTATAATTCCTTGGGACATGGGCAATCCATGGACAAGGGACCCTAAATCCAATCTTTAATGCCTTCATATGAGATGTATCCAGGCCTACACCATAATTACCTCCATCTTTTGAATCTTTAGCTGTAACTCATCATCTCCATATGTGGGATAACCTCCGAAACCTGCATATCCTTTCTCTTAAATAGCTGCACAATTTGATGGGTAACCAAATTGGTTCTGGTTTTGTTCATGGGGATATGCATACTACTGATTTTCATCATAGAATGGTTTTGGAGGGTGTGAAAATAACTTGGAGATGAATTTTACAAATTTAGAGGTGGGTTGAATTGATATGGTTGTTGCTGCAAGTGTGAATTCCATGTAGGAAATGAAGTCATGATTGCACAACTTCATGGAATGGAAGAAAATGAAAAGATGTGGAAGGAAAAATGGATGAAAATGGGTGGAAAGAAGGGAAGTCTACAACTTAGAGAATGGGTTACTTAGACCAATGGAGTCGGTAGTTTTTCTTTGCATGTGACTTTGAAGCCTAAGATTTTATCAAGAGAACAACTTGAAAAAATGGAAGAAATGAATTTGAAGGGACCGAAACCGATTTCAAAAATTTGACCTTGTTTAGCGAATTTGTTAACCTTGAGTCGAAACTTGAAATGTAAAGGGACCTCCAAATCCCAACCTTGAAATGAACCTCTGAAGTTAGAAATCTGAAATGCAAAATGATCCCAAAAGTCCAAAATGCAATTTTTGGAACTTTGAACCACTTTTGCAATCTAAAACCCCGATCTACTCTTTTTGAACTTAAGACCTTTTTGCACATATGAATTCCACAAAAATCAATTTTGGAACTTGGACCCTATAGTGTAAGCTCCGAATTCCAAAATATGAATTATTTGAAACCTGAAATCTCTTAAGTCTGAATTCTCTTGCAAATGCCTCAAAATTTGTGAAGATATTACTTCTTGTTGTCCCCGGGTGTGTAAAAACTTTTAGTGTTAGTAGCACGGTGGCTAAGATATTGTAATGGAACACACCGTGAAATGTAGATATTTCACCTACTTGTCCCATCTTTGGGCATGTCATAAGCATTATCATCGAATCATAACACCCCTCTAATTTCTAGCTTTTGTGATTGAGGAATTCAGTGTGATTGGGTAACATGGGTACCATCTCTCAAGTTGTGGGACTTGTGAACTTGAGATGGACCTCTGGAGAAGGCTGAATTCCTCTTCCTAATCCTAATGCTAAAACTAATCCTAATGCAATAAAATACCTAACTAAACCTATCCTAACACTTCTAAGGGGACATGAAGAGAGATTGCATGAAAGAAATCCTATACTAGGGTGGTGATAACACCAAGAAAAGGGGTTTCTAGACAATCTTCCCAGCCTACAAATGGAGAAGGATGAACTTGGAGAGGGTGGACATGCACCATAGACTAGATTACATACAAGGCACCATTCCAAATAAACACAACAACACTTAAACCTTGTAATGGAAACATGAATATGCACAAAACACCTGTTAATGAAGAGAGGCAAGAGGAAACAATAACTCATGCAAGGTTAAAAGAGTTAACACAAACATAATTTTATTGCTCCATTGATATGCACAATACATCACATGTAGGGAGAGGTAAGATTTCCATTATAGTCCTTAGTTCGAAGGATTGAAGCCCAAATATTCACAACAATCTAGCTAAGGAGAAGAGGGGAGCAAGGGGAGAAGAAATGTCTAACCCTTTGTAATATGCATCCCCTTTACAATTTATAGCAAAAATTTACAAGAGAGAAAAGAAATTCAAATTTATAGGTCTTCCATCACCCACACAGGGCACCATGTATGCTTCCATCATATTTTGGGTGCCTTTTTGATGCCCATGTCTCTGTCTGATACCTTGTGTGAGAAAAATGGGTGCCCATACCTCATTAATGACTTCCCCACCTACCTTGGCATTGTTCATGAATGGAATAATATTTTCAGTTTTTGGTGCCAAAATCCTCCAAAATTTAATCTCTAATGATTTCATCATGTAGCTCTTCTTCTCACGATTCCATCAACTATAATCTTGCAAAAATGGACGTGTCTCGAAAAAACTAGACCAGTTTTAGTAAAGGGGGTTCTTTGTCATTTAGGCCTTATGCACATTGTGGTGGGTGAATAGCTCACCGAGCTACTCAAATAAGCTAAGTGATAAGCTCCATGTATTTCATGGAGGTTACCATTATTTCCGCCCCGAGATCCTTCGATCTCTTACTTACAATGGAAAACCCAAACATTCCTTTTGACCATACTCTTCATGCACCATACATCGGTGTTGAATGGGTGAGTTCCCATATCGATCCGAGCTTTTGAGCTCTTGGCATTTTCCTCACTCATTTCCTCGCACATTAATCCACCTTTTGTGATCACCTCAACCAATTTGTATTAAAACCACCTCCATTATGCACGTTAAGGCTGACTCAGCCTTTGACTTGGCCCCGAGTTAAAATCCACGTGGTAATGGTGTTTGGTTGGCTTCGCCACTAACCCTACCTACCATGATGCGGTCATGGAGAAATTCATCAAAGAACTCCAAAACCCCAACACCAAGATCTTTGATGTGGTGATACTATTGACTCCCAAAAATGCATTGACCGACTGAGCTTGTCAAACTTTGGGTTCACGAGGTTTCGATTTTGTCCACTCCAACATGTTTTTGCCCTCGATGTCTCCAAATTACCAAATGTTGAATATCCGAACTCCTCGATGCCCGATTCCTCGAAAAATATTCACCACTCCATGAAAAAACCATCTCATCGAGTACCAAATTAGCTCCCGTGAGCCTTCCAAACTGCTACCTTGGTGAATACCTTGTCATTACCCCTACTGAGTTAGCCTTAACCTCCAAGATCACACACTCTTAACACCACGTTGGGTTACTCAGTAAACATACTTGGCCACGTGAGTTCACCCCATAGTTTTACTGTATCAACTCGACCCCAATGTCAAGCCACCGTCCACGCCAAACTCTATACCTACCCTCTCACCTTTGTGCTTGGCGAGCCTCCCGCATTCTCTCCCGGATCGCTCCGAGATAAATATCTTTGTGGCCAACCAAACATCACCGACCTTGTGTCGAGTTGGATCTATCCTTCTCGCCAATGCAACAGCTGTGGTTTTCTAAGTTGTTTTGGAGAGCCATCCTTCTTATAACCTCCCTACCATGTCACGATCCATCCACTTAGCTAATCCTTAGCTTGCTGAGCGATTAAGGGCTCGGCCTCCTTAATACAACACCCTATCTCATCAAGCTATTTTCCAACTCAATGTATCCTTATGCCTCCCATCTTACCCACTAGCTCGGTGAGTTTGGTTGGCGAACTTATTTTGTCTTAGGACACAATTTTTACCCTAGAACCCAATTTTTTTCCCGATTTTAGATTTTTACTAGATTTTCCCACTGTACTGGAGGACTGATGGGGACTAGGTGAACTGATGTGGGGTCTGTTATAAAAATTTTAGCATTTTTATTTGTTTGGGCGAGGTGGGCCACGGGATCCCATTTTCTTCCCATAGGAAAATCTAAGTCTCTTCAAAATCTGAAAGAGGAAAAAATTCCTCTAAATGATTTCAAACCTTCCCTGAATCATTGCAATGCTCCTGAAACATGAAATTCTACCTATGAACCACAAATTATCCTGTGAAGGCCTTGCTTAGTTTTTTGGTCCAATCCTACCCTATTTTCAATTTTTCCCCAGGGGAAAAATGGATAATAGGTTCACCAAATGATTAAGTAAATATAGAAAATATATAAATGCTTAATCATAATTAAGTAATAGTGCAAATATAGATATGAAATAAAGTACATATTTTATGTAATGAAATTACTTGTATAAATATGATTATCAACATCAATACAACACCAAAGAAATTAAGATTGTAGATAAATGATATCAATATGCAAGTAGAATAGCTTATCCACTTCGAGGGGGCAACCTTCAAACCATACAATAAGACTCAAATTCTTAATAAAATGATTAACTACTCCTCACTACCACCTATATATACCAATCATATGCTATGGCCAACACCAAGGCCAACCTACTAAACATATGAAAGCATAAATGAATAACATATGAAAAGAAGAGAGATTATGTAAGCCACAATTCGACACTACATATCAAATATAAGCTATAGGACTAAGGGCATAACACACCCCTCCCCTTCAAAGAAACATTTCTCCCAATGTTGGGAATCCCTAGATGTTTCTTAACAAATTATTCATCCTCCCATGATGTGTCCTCAATATTCATAGTCTTGCACTTGATTAGGTAATTGGTAATGACTCGGTCCTCAATATTTTGGTGCAATTATGAATAATACCTTGAGTTATAATATGATCCTTCCTTCCTCATCCAGTTCAGGAAGCATTGAATGGGTGGAAATTTGCTGCCCAATATATTTCTTTAACAAAGAAAAATTGATCTTTGGATGTATTTTAATTCTGGGAGTATATCTAACTTACATGCCACACTACCAACTTTACTGCATTGCTCGGTAAGGACCATAGTATTTGAAACAAGCTTATTATCCTTATTCTATTTTTTTAATGATAAATGCTTATATGGATGCAACCATACAAAAACAAATTCACGTTCTTCAAAGTGTTGCTCACTCCGATGTTGATAATTTTTTTGTGTCATACGGTTTTTTGCCCTTTCCAAATTTTCTCTAAGATTAGAGAGTACCTCATGTTGGTGTTGAATGTGATCTTTGATTTCTCTCACCTTCGGTTTGACCTTCAAGTTAGAGATGAGTGATGGAGGATTGGCACTTGGGAGGAGGTATGAAATGAATTATTATACCACCATTCTGCAAGTGGATACCATTGCACCTAACGTTCTTATTTATCCAAGTGAAACATCAAAGATATCCCTCCAAAATTCATTCACCACCTCGGGTTTCCCATCTAATAGAGGATGATAAGATGAACTCTGGGATAGTTGGGTACCCAAACAAGAGAACAAATCAGTCCAAAATTGCTTGTAAATATCAGATCACGATCACTTACTATAATTTTGGGCGTTCCATGGAGCTTTTAAACTATGTCTCAGTAAATGAGATGGTAATTGTACTAGCTATGAAAGGATGAACCATGACAAAAAAATGAGCATACTTGGTAAGTCTATCCACTACGACCATGATGATGCTTTTCCCTTCTAATTTAGGCAATCCTGTGATGAAATCCATTGATACCTCTTCCCATCTCTCACTAGGAATAGAAAAAGGTTGGAGGAGACCTGGTGTCTTAATCGTACTACCCTTATTATGTTGACACACTAAACATTCTACCAAATTTGTTTGAACATATCCTTTCAACCCCTCCTAAAATAAATCCTTCTTAACTCTATGATAAGTTTTCAAAAACCTAGAATGGCCACCTAGTGGAGAAGAATGGATATTTGAAAGAACATGGTGTTTAAGTGTAGAGTTATTACACAAATATAACATATCTTTGTACACAATGTATCCGCCTTCCATATAAATTGTTATGATATGGTTGGATCTGTCTAGAGATTCTGAATGAGAGTATAGGTTGTTGCATCTTTCTACCATTCTTCCCTTGCTTGATCTACCCAATCCACCTTTAGCATAGATATGGCACATAAAAATGCTTCTATGGACTCATTCCTCCTAGATAGAGCATCAATGACCACATTTTACTTACCTTTCTTATAAATAATCTCAAATTCATATCCCAACATCTTAGTGACCCATTTTTATTGCTCTTATGAAGATAACCATTGCTCCAAAACTTATTTCATAATAATTTGGTCTCAATTTCACACAAAATAATAATAATAATGATTCAATTAATTATTCAATATCAAACATATGAATAAATAGGAAAACCATAGCCTAATAATAGGGAGTCAACAACCCACGATTCTAGGAGAGAATCGTGTGGTTGTTTAATCTATAAAACAAACATCAAACTAAATATGTGAATTTGTTGAAACAACTTCACATTACCACTTATAACAATGTGAACACTAATAAATATTACTTAACATTTACCCCTTAGTGTGAGTGTGGGGAGGAATACCATCTTCAACCAAGCAACATGCCTCTCCATAGCTTGCACATGGTCTCGATCCTCAACATTGACTGTGGGAACTACATCATCTAGGGAATATTCAACCTATTAGATGAATACATGAATTGGGACCATTCAACCAATTCACATCAACCATCAAATTAGTCTAATCAAGAACACTTCCTATGCAATAGTATCATGGTTCAAATTATTATCATCACGTGGGAAACATAAGCACTATACTAAACACGGGAACAAGGATGCTCATATGTTCTTATTCATCACACAAAAAAAATGTCACTAAAGTAGTTTTCGGCCTCTGAGGTAGTGACGAAATCAAGGACGCTGATTGTCCTCCTTCCTCCATTGCCTCCATCCTCCAATAACGAAATGCTAACTTAGTTGGATGTTATCATGAAGATAAAAAAATAGCCTCCACAATTTAGACATCGTGTACAAGTGAAAATGTGTCCAATTATTGAATAGTGAGACAACTTTTTAATTTTTAGTTTTACAACTTCGATAATGACTCAAAAAATTGATGATTTGTTTTTGACAAGGACACTACAATATAAATTCACGTGATTTAATTTCAGATTTGGACTCTTTTGACAAGATGACTCAACACACAAAATGACTATTTCATTTAGTAACAATTTTATATGTCACTTTATGACTTTAACACAACATACACTCGACAATTTATAAAATGACAACACAACAATCAAATATATACTTTTAATAATGACTATGACATTGACCCACATTAGCCCTATTTTATGGTTTGACTAACACGATGGTACATGCCATCAATTACTAATATGACAAATACTATCTTAGTAACATATTTTTCAATGATATAATGAAACTTAACATCAACACTATAATTAAAGATCCTTAACAATTTTACACAAACTCCACAATTATAATTGACCATGACCTTTATAACACGTGGTAAGCTTTGTTGAGAAATGCAAATACCTTTTGACTATTGGAAAACCATTTACATTTATTGGTCTGATGATAGATCCACTAGCATGAAATAATCTACATTGTTTTGCTAAGAATATCGATCTTGTGACGAGGACGACAACCACTACTTGTAGCCTTTGATATGATGGCAAAATTATAGCTCAACAAATTTCTGATGCAATCTCTGAATGTGCCTCTCCAAGAAGCTCTATGAATTTTTGGGTGCTTGTTTCATTAACACCTTCCTTTTAAGTTTGATGCCTTGCAAGTGGTATTTTTGCAAACGAATAGAGTGGCCATCATGTGTGTCAAGATGCACTCCAAAATGGAGGAGAATCCAACTTCCAGGTAGAGTAGAGTGACAATAGACAACCACATAACATTGCAACACCAAATTTATGAGAGGAAGCACAATAATGAACTGATATCTAATGCAATATAGAACCGAGCTCAAAATTAGAGTCCACATAGGCTAAAAAGAGATATGATGATATTCGGGTATAGTATTCTTGATCATTATATCTTTGTGAGTTACGTCAGTCAAGAAGTGGAGAGTTTCAGAACCGACTCTTATATGTAAGAAAATCGAATCAAAACCACAAGATTTATATCCGAGGTGCACGAGTTTGAGATATTGGACATCGATGCAAGAAATGAGAGTAGATATTGTTCTATTCAAGGTCGTTAAAAAGGTGAAAAGAGATGCCACAATGCACAGGGACACAAAACAAATCTAGATGTTCATGCTGAACTACAATTAGCAATAAGTGAAGAATCAAATTAAAAATAGTTCCAATCTCCACACGTAGTATCCACTTGTTTGAGACTTTATAATGCCATTCAAAAGAGATACGCCATATAAATTCTACATGTGAATGGAACTATCGAAGCCAAAATGAAAATAAAAAAATGAATTTCATCAATGGAGGAAATAACATTGAAGCGCTTGCCCTTAAATTACCACTAGACTTTTATCACAGGGTCAATTAAACCTGCTCTAGATACCAAATAATAATTTAGTCTCAATTTCACACAACAAAATATTAATAATGATTCAATTAATTATTCAATATCAAACATACAAATAAATAGGCAAACCATAGCCTACTAGTATGGAGTTAACAACCCAAGATTCTAGGAGAGAATCATGTGGTTGTTTAAGTAAGCCGTAAAACAAATATCAAACTAAATATGTGAAGTTGTTGAAAAAATTCACATTAACACTTATAACAACGTGAAAAATAATAAATATTACTTAACATTTCAAACTATCATGATCAATTTTTACCTTGAAGTGTCTACCCATCAAGTATGGTCTCCATTTTTGATTGCATGTAATATTGTCATCATTTCTTTCTCATAGGTGGGCTTCAAAAAATTCATTCCTTTTAGTTTCCATCTCTCAAATGAAATGGGATGTATTTCATGCATGATTACTACTCTGATACCATTTCTTGAAGCATCACATTTAACTATGAAGGTCTTGGAGAAATCTGGAGTTTCCAATACTGGAGTGGTGCACATTACCACCTTAAACTTTTCAAATTCCTAGAAGCTTTCTCATTCCAATGAAAGGAGTATTTATTCAATAATTTTGTAAGTGGTGTTGTTATACTACCATATTTTTTACAAATCATGATAGTACCCTATGAGACTTAAGAAACCTTGTAAATGTTTGAGTGTTCTTGGGAGTTACCATTCCACCATGGCCTAGATCTTGTGAGGATCCACCTTAACACCTTCATGAGAGATAATATGACCCAAGTAATCCACTTCATTTACCCCAAAATAATACTTTGAGGGCTTGGTATATAGTTTATGTTTCTTTAGGGCTTCCAATACTATATTGACATGATGTAAATGTTTATCCTGTGGATTTTTGTAGATGAGGATATCATCAAAAAATACCAAGATAAACTTCCGTAGGAATGGTCTATATACTAAATTCATTAAAATCTGAAATGTGGATGGTGTATTAGTAAGACCAAAAGGCATTAATACGAATTTATAATTCCCTTGATGAGTTTTGAAGGTCATCTCATGAATATCTTCTTTCTTTACTCTAATTTAGTGATACCTAGAATGCAGATCTAGTTTTGTTAAATTGCACCATGAAACTCATCTAATTTAGTCATCAATGACATGAATAGGAAACTTATCTCTGATAGTGTACTTGTTGAGTTATCTATAGTTTGAACACATGTGACATCTTCTATCCTTGCAGCGCACCATCACCACTAGATCAGAATAAACACTCTGATTGTGACGAATAATACCCATTTCCAACATTTCCTCCACCATCTTCTCGAACTCACTCTTTTGAAAATATGGGTATCTATAATCCCTAATGTTGGGGGTTATATTATTGTAATTAATTGAATGACATGATCATGATCTCTTTTAGGAGGAAATCCTCTAGGATCCTTGAAGACAACTACATGTTGATCAATAACCTTCTGAAGATCAGGATGCACTACCATCATTGGTGGTTGAAATTCTATGGAGAACAATCATGCTACAAAAGCTTCAGCCCCCTTTTTAAGAATCTTCTACATTTGATGAGAACTAACCACTGAGGATATTTTTCGTATAGTCCTCAAAGTTTAAACTATTTACCCTCAAAATGAAAGTACATGAACAATTCCTAGAAATTTAGCTCTATGGTGCCCAAAGTTGTGAGGCACTTGGACACCTAATACAATATGAGACCCATCCATGGGAATAACAAACATCATATATTCCAATGTGTAGTCACCCATCGTAAGTCTAATTTTATGGAATTTACCTAAAAATTGACCGTGCCACCATTGATGATCATTACTTGAAATTCAAGTGTTGGGTAGATGAAACAATTTAGCCTTACTACTAACTTATGATTGATGAAATTATGTGTACTCCTGAATCAAAAATATTGTCATATTTTGCTTCTTAAGATAACCCACAACTTGAAGGGTTTTGGACTACTAATACCTCATAGAGCATGACATGAGATAATGGGGTGACAATCTTGATTCTTCCTCATATTCTTCCTCATCACCACCCTTCAATGTAGAACAATTTTTTTCAGCACATTTTTGATTTGGTCCATATTTGTTGTCATAGTTAAAACATAACCCTTTTGGTATTTTTTCTTCAATTTGTTGAGGTGTCATCTGAATTCGCCGAGGGTATGATGGAGGCAAGGTGCTATGATCTTTTATGCTAGTGAAGGATTGCCTTATACTGGAAATAATTTTTTCCTCTACCTTACGCACCATGATAATAGAATCAAAAACCTTGAGTGTATTAAACATACACACCTCATGCTCAATGTGGTACTTAAGACCTTCAAGAAATAGTTCATTCGATATTCTTCTATAATATCATCCACACGTAAGGAAAGATTTTGGAATTGGTGGACATACTCTTTTAATGAACATGTTTGTCGTAACTTTGCTAATTAGTTGAAGTAATTCTCTGAGATACTAGAATTATAGTATAATTTAAGCTCTTCAAAGTGAAAACTGTCCATGTGACACTTAGACCATTCTTCTACCTTTGAGCACATAACCAACGATACTAGACAAATTGGTTAGGTTTTAGATATATGGATGCCATAGCCACCTTTGTCCCAATGGGATTTGATGGAGATAAAAGAAATTATCCATTTGGGTAACCCAATTAAGAAGATCCTTTTCATCAAATTTATGCATTTCCACTTTTGGAATAATTCCCCTCCATTAGTTAGGAGATCCACTTGAATGTGTAAAGGATTCTCCTCGATTGGAGTGATTTGGACCTGTGTAAGTATTGCTAGAGGAACCCATATGGATGGAATTAGGATTTGTGTTTGAAAGAGAGAGAAATACCTCCTTCTTTATTGATTGAAAATCCATCTAAATTTCACCCCTAAGGTTACCTTTTAGATGAAGAATCTCATTATTGAGGTCATCCTTACCATATTATTTACCCTTTCTTGAATTTGGATGACTACCTTAGATACTCTAAGATTCTAAATCCATATATTCCTTATTTGGGGTCATTCCTAGAGTTGCTTGACATTTCCATTGGCCTCGAGTTGATCTATCAGTCATGATGTAGGGTTTGGGACTCGGGGTAGATGGAATATGGAAAGAATTTAGGGTTTGGGGTTTCATATATTTAATGAACAAATAGATGAAATAAAAAATAAGAAACCCAAGCTAAAATTTCAAAATCTTTCCGAAAATATAAGAAAATTAGAAAAAAACTAAAAATTGCAATGTAGGTAGCTGAAATATGAAAAAACATAAAACCACTATAACTTTTGCAAAACAAGTCATGAATGTTTGAAATTGGAGAAGGGATAATCTGATTGATTTTTCCACACCACAAAAATAATTACAAAAAAATTCGCTACCAATTTTGAGATATACCACTTATAATGAAATTACCTGTATAAATATGATTATTAGTAGCAATAAAACATCAAAGAACACAATATTGTAGATAAATGATCTCAATATGCAAGTAGAATACCTTAGCCACTTTGAGGGGCAACCTCCAAACCATACAATAAGACTCAAATGCTCAATAAGATGATTAACTAATCCTCAATACCACATATATATACCAATCCTATATTATAGCCAACACCAAGGAAAACCTACTAAACATATGAAAGCATACATGAATAAAATATGACAAGAAGAGAGATTATGTAAGCTACAATTTGACACTACATATAAAATATAAGCTATAACACTAAGGGCATAACATTTGACACAAACAAGTAAGTTAATAAATTTGAAACCCTAAGTGTAAGAGTGACCAGGATCATTTTGGAGTTACCTAAACATATCTAAATGGTTTCAGCACAAAATATTGTGTCGAGAGCTTTCCAATGACTGTGAGAATGCAAAAATGGACATCAAGCGGTCTTAGATATGTTCGGTCAAAGTTCACCAATGGGAAAGTCAACTCTAGTCAACTAGTCAATATTGGACCAATGGCACTGTGACACGTGGAGAAAAGACAAAGGGAGTCATTTGTTGGTTTTCGATCTCCTGGTCTTTGTGACAGTGTAAAATATTACTCATCAAAACAAGAGGCTCAACTTTTGTTATGGAGGGGAGCCCAACCGCCGTGTGTGGACTATGGTATTATCGCTGACGTGGTGGGTCCACAAGCCACCACGTGGCTTGCCACCACAAATCAAATACGATCGATTTTCCTATCAAGGGTCAACATTGAGCTATTTAGCTGAGTCATGCAAGGACCGAGTTACATTTTAGCTCGTTGAGCTATCCACATGATCAAGCTCATCTATGTTGCATGGGATCTATATTATCCCATTAATCTCCAACAACCATGTATTATTGTGAAGTGGTAAGTATTATACCCACTTACCCACTTAACCGCCAAATGCTATGCTTAGACCACGTGATGGAGTGGTGGGGGGCATGCAAATGCCATACGTGGAAGCTTCCACGTGGAGAAGGAGGTGAAGCGGTGGTGGGGGCAACTAAGCCATGCGTGGAGATCCATGTGAGAATAAGGTGGGGGTGGTTATGCCCAAGTGGTCCCATGACCACCTAAACCTGCATGGAAAGGCTTTACTAATCCTTAAGAATTTAACTTCTCCCTCAAATGTGGGATAACACCCACTTAAAACGTGCTGCCACAAATGGGATTTCATCCCCTTATTCAAATGCCGGTCCTTATGGAAATTTTAACCCATTAAACATGCAATCTGATGTAATCCCATTACACATGCTACGGGATGAGGCTATTATTAGCCTTAAGATAATATTTTATGCATTTTTAAGGGACCTATTTTTGTATAAATAGGGAAATCATTTCATTGTAATGGACACACAATGTAACAGAGAAGCTCATTCCTAGAGCTCGGAAAGGCAGAGAGTGAGCAAATAGGAGAGTTAGTTGCCATGGGCATAGTTGTGTGAAGACCTAATTTATTTAGGCATTATTGTGGCTAGGAGTTATTAATACTACCTAGTCGGCCTATAAAGACCACACCAAATTATTGTGAATCCCGGAATATCGACCGAAGTGCCATATGGAGTTCCGTGTCTGGAAGGCCAATTGAGAACCAGAGGATTCCAAACAGCTTGAGATTGTGCCATCGAGCTTTCGAATATGCTAGAAAGGGGAATTCGGTGCTATTTTTCACCCTTATCTTCTCGAAGGTCTCAGTTATTCTTCTAAGCAAGTTATTAATAGTTTCCATTAGGTTTTCTTGTGAAAGTACTATCAGAACTTACAAGTTTTGACTAGTGGAACGGCTTGATAAGAACCCGTAGAGGTAGGTAATTTCAACTCTGTAATCAATCATCAGGCAATTGTCTTTATTGTCTTGCATTAATTTTTAAACTGATTCATCAAAAGGAAAAAATTATCGAAAAATAATTAAAGCCTATAAGGGTCTGAGATTAGGTAGATAAAAAATTGATTATTTTTGGATCAAGTTGGTATTAGAGCAGGTTATTAGCTTACAAACTTGCTAATCTCTAAGAAATTTTGGTATCAAAGCTAGTTAGCTTCATTTTTTCTTCGTAGATCTGATTAATAGAGTGATTGCTTCAAGATTGGTGTAGTTGGTTCAATTTGTGTGAATAGGGTATAATTGCATTATGGGAAAGATGTCTAAACATGCAAAGCTCAAGGAAATTGATGCTTATAATCACCATATCCATGAAGAGAATTCTCTCCCGTGATCAATGTAATTATGGCAGATGACTACACCGTAATTTGTTCACCACTGGAATCTTATTCTTCCTCCCATTCAGCTTTGATTCGTAATGAAGTATTTTCTTTGTTTGAAAAGAATACTAGAGGCATTAGATCCAAGTTACTAGATAAAATGGGATTTGATGGAAGAGGCCTTTGTAAAAATGGCCAAGGCATATATAACCCAATACACAGTCGAGGATCATCCTCGCTTTGCAGTTTGGGTTTTTCTAGTGCAGAATGGAAATTGGAGAATGCTCCAAGAATGTAGATGGAAGACAAGCTTTCGAAATAAAAGTGACCCATTAGTCCTGCAAGAAGATTCTGAGCAAGAAAGTGGTGCTTCCTCGTCACAGAAGGATGTGGTAAGAGAAATCAATGAAGAGGTAACGTGATTCCACCTCCAATTTCTTACCATAAACACAGTAAAACTTTTGATCCAATTTTTCATCTTAAGAAGAACGGTTATGATTTTTAGAAGATGTGGAATTCCTTTCCATGTAATTTTTATGGATTGCATAATCATTCTGTGGCTATATGCTGGAAGAGAAGGAAATTGATGAAGAAGTTGATGTCATTCATTAGGAACAAGGCAAATCAGAAAGAACAATATTTTCATGCAAAGTTGAGAAATGGCAGAAAGAGTTCCTCATCCCGTAAGAAGGATTTTAAGAGGAAGTTTTGTGCTCATTGCCGAGGAATGGGTACTAGGTGGAAAATTGCTGGAAACTGCACCCATCTCAACATAAGAGTAATGGCAAGCCAAAGATAGAATGGAGGCCTATTGTAAAGGTAAGGGAAGTTTCTACTCCACCACCAGTTGAAAATTCAACCTAGGACCAGGTAATACATGAAAGTGAAAGTCCTTTAAAATGGGTAAGTCAACAATTTTTCAATTATATATTGCATAATTCAGATTTATGAATAGTATGCAATATTGTTTTGGAGATCATATTCTATGAGAAAATGCTGAGAGAAAGGTTTACCATACTCAGTGGATTTTCTTACTTAGAAATTTAATTAAATGCTCCAAAACATATCTCCTAATAATCTTGTGAGTACCGTTACATCTTAAATACAGTATTAACACATATAATGCTTGGAGATTGATCTCGCCATTTGTGCATAATAGAGTTTGCAAGAGTCATCTCGCAATTTCATTCTGCGTAGTAGAGGCATTGTGGATGTAGCGTAATGGTAGATGAATCACCATTGGCATTAACGTTGGGTCAGAACTTCATTTTGTGTAGAGGCATTGTGATTGTGCAACAGAGTGGTACCTGATATTAGTGTGTCAACAAGAGGAGCTCTCAAAGGATCACTTGAAACATCATTCGGTGTCAAGGCATTGTGACCACATTCAAATGGTAGTTGATCAACAAACTTAGCATCATGCATTGGAGGCTTGAGGTCTTGAAAGAGGCTTAGCATCATGTATTGAGGCGTTGAGGTCTGAAAAAGGACAAGTTATTGTCCATCATCGACATCGGATCAATAATAGCTCTACGTAACATGGAGTTCCTTTGCACTTTGGATTTTGCGGAATCAACTCAGAGCCAGGAGATGTGTTATAGAGTAAAAGAAGATCATTGTTGTTAGATATCAAGAAGCTTAGCACCAAACAGTAGGAGTGTTGAGGTTTTATTCAGAAACTTAGCACCATACAGCGGAGGCATGGAGGTCTTCTTCAGATATCAAATTAGTGCATCATAAGCGTTGTGGGCCCATAACCCATAGGTCCCAGGATCGGAGAAAAGTTTTCAAGTGAGAAGGTTGTAGAGGAGAAGACCCAAGGGTCTACTATAGTAACACTTCCGAGGTGGCAGTAGAGTTTCTAGATTCAGGACGGGATGGCAAAATGTTCCAATATAAGCTTTTTGGGACAAAAGCCTTTCTCAATGGGGAGGTGTGATCAGGGGATCATTTTTGGAGTTACTTAAATAAACCTAAATGGTGCCAAAGTGTAGAATATCATCTCGAGAGATCTCCATTGACTATGAGAACATGAAAAATAGACATCGGGAGCTCTAGATATGTTCGGTCAAAGTTCAGTCAATAGGAAAGTCAACTCTAGTCAACTAGTCAATATTGGACCAATGGCACTGTGACATATGGTGAAAAGGCAAAGGGGAGTCGTTTGTTCATTTTTGATCTCCGATCTTTGATAGGCATAAAATATTTCTCGCCGGAACAAGAGGCTCAACTTTTGTTACGAGGGGAGCCCGGCCACCGTGTGGACTATGGTATTATCGCCAACATGGTGGGTCCACAAGCCACCACGTGGCTTGCCACCACGAATCGAATACGATCAATTTTCCTATCAAGGGTTGACATCGAGCTATTTAGCTGAGTCATGCAAGGACCGAGTTACATTTTAGCTCGTCGAGCTATCCACGTGATCGAGCTCATCTATGTTGCATGGGGTCTATATTATCCCATTAATCTCCAACAACCATGTATTATTGTGAAGTGGTAAGTATTATACCCACTTAATGCCAAATGCTATGCTTAGACCACATGATGGAGTGGTGGGGGGCATGCAAATTCCATACATGGAAGCTTCCACATGGAGAAGGAGGTGAAGCGGTGGTGGGGGCAACTAAGCCATGCGTGGAGATCCACGTGAGAATAAGGTGGGGGTGGTTATGCCCAAGTGGTCCCATGACCACCTAAACCTGTGTGGAAAGGATTTACTAAGCCTTAAGCATTTATCTTCTCCCTCAAATGTGGGATAATACCCACTTAAAACCTGCCACCACAAATGGGATTTTATCCCCTTATTCAAATGCCACTCCCTATGGGAATTTTAACCCATTAAACATGCAATCTGATTTAATCCCATTACACATGCTACAGGATGAGGCTATTATTAGCCTTAGGATAATATTTTATGCATTTTTAAGGGCCCTATTTTTGTATAAATAGGGAACCCATTTCATTGTAATGGACACACAACGCAACGAAGAAGCTCATTCCTAGAGCTCAGAAAGGCGGAGAGTGAGCCAAGAGGAGAGTTAGTTGCCATGGGCGTAGTTGTGTGAAGACCTAATTTATTTAGACATTATTGTGGCTAGGAGTTATTAATACTACCTAGTCAGCCCATAGTGCCACACCAAATTATTGTGAATCTTGGAATATCGATCAAGTGCCATAGGGAGTTATGAAGCATCTGGAAGGCTGATTGAGAACCGAAGGATTCCGAATAGTGGAGCTGGTGCCATCGAGCTTGCCGAATACGCTAGGAAAGGGGAAGTCAGGGTGCTATTTTTCACCCTTATCTTCTGAAGGTCTAGTTATTCTTCTAAGAAAGTTCTTAATAGTTTCCATTAGGTTTTCTTGTGAAAGTACTATTATAACTTACAAGTTTTGACTAGTGGAATGGTTCGATAAGAACTCGGAGACATAGGCAATTGCCGAACTCCGTAATCAATCATTGTGCAATTGTCTTTATTATCTTGCATTAATTTTTAAATTGATTACTAAAAAAGGAGTAAATTATTGACAAATAATTAAAGCCTATAAGGTTCCGAGATTAGGTATATAAAAACTTGATTTTTTCGATCAAGTTGGTATCGAGCTAGTTAGCTCCATTTTTGCTTCAGTAAATCTGATTAATAGAGTGATTGCTTCAAGATTGTTGTAGTTGGTTCAGTTTATGTGAACAAGGTACAAGTGCACTATGGGAAATATGTCTAAACAAGTGAAGCTCGGGAAATTGAAGCTTATAATCACCAGATCCATGAAGAGAATTCTCTCATGTGATTAATATATTACTCCTTGAAGAGGAGAATGCTCGCTTGAAATCGAAATTGCAAACTAAGGATGAGCTCTTGGAAAGGTTTCAAAGGTGGTGATAATAGAAAGGAAATACATTCAACTTCGAGATGCAAGTGACCATGGCAAATGACCGCATTGTAAGTTTTTCACCATTGGAATCTTTCTTCCTCCCATTCAATTTCGGATTCAGTGCATCAAGTCTTTGGTTTGTTTGAAAAGCATACTAGAGACATTGGATCCAAGTTACTAAATAAAATGGGATTTGATGGAAGAGGCCTTGGTAAAAATGGCCAAGGCATATCTAACCCAATACAGGTCGAGGATCGTCCTCGTTTTGCAGGTTTGGGTTTTTCTAGTGTGGGAATGGAAAAATGGAGAATGCTCCAAGAATGCTGATGGAAGACATGCTTCCGAAAGCAAAGTGAATACCCCACTAGTCCTGCATGAAGATTATGAGCAGGAAATTTGTGGTTCATCATCACAAGCAGGATGTGGTGAGAGAAATCAATGAAGAGGTAGTATGATTCCACCTCCAATTTCTTACCATAAGCACAGTAAAACTTCTAATCCACTTTTTCAGCTTAAGAAGTATGGTTATGATTTTTAGAAGATGTGGAATTACTTTCCATGTACTTTTTGTGGATTGCATAATCATTCTGTGGCTAGATGCTAGAAGAGAAGGAAATTGATGAAGAAAAATGTAAAGCTATCGGGAATATGGGGACTAGGGCACTTGGATTGGATCAGGGGATGCCTAGGTGCTAGTGGACATTCTCTAGGTGCTTGTGACTACACGTAACCTTAGAACATGATTTTCACAATGTCTCAAGATATTTGCCGGAGGTCGTTGTTAGTCACCTATATGTTGTTGTAATTTGTTGCTAATTGCCCGAATCCTACAAAGAGAAAGAACACCTGCAAAACCCCAAAAAAAATCAAATCCTAAAAATAAAATATAAAAATGGGGATTCGATCAACCCGCAGAGGTCACCCGAATGAGTAAACTTATGATCCGGAACCGTATGTTATTTTAGAATCCATGTAGTTCTAAATACATATGTGTAGAATTGACCCATAGGTGGATCTTGTGTCGGACACACTTGAATAATGAACAATAGCTAGATGTAGAATATGTAGATAGATGTGTGCATGGAAAAATGAACTTCTCCTCCTATGAAGTATATGAAGAAGAATGCATTCCCTCATCCCTTGTATGTGTGTTAGATGGATTCTTTGATGATCTTGTAATGTATTTGGATGCAACATTAGGTGGCGGTAGTAGACTCTTAGTGCATGGTCCTTTATTATGGTCACATAACTTTGTATTTATATGATTCACTTAGTTGAATTTTGTAATTAAGCACTAAAAGGATGAACCAAGAAAATAATATGCCCAACATCTAGAAAGGACCCAAAATATGTGAGAAAGATACAAAGAGGTCGGGGCACCCAGTGAACGGGGTTTCTAGGTGTTTGTATCCTGGATGGGCAATGATGTCAAACCTTAGAAAGATAGAAGTGTCTAAAGTTAGATTGGGCAAGAAGGTGTGTAAGACCAAGAAGAAAACCAGAAAGAAATCAAAGAGGCTAAAGATAATGGTCAATTAGTACTTTTTCTCATTTATGAATCATATGAAGAGTGGTATGTGATCAGGATCTAGAAATATACCCAAAGTATGTGATTTAGTGTCTACACCTCACAAGTTCGTATAAAAATCAACCACCATAGTAATGCCAACCACCTACTTTGAGTGGGAATAAGGAAGGTTTGAATGAATGACCCCGTATAAATAAAGCACTCAAATTCTAAGTTGAGGATGATAGAGGTTTACGATAAGAAGTAGTAGTTGGATGGTAATAGGGACTATTGATGTTATAATAATCTTTGTTATTTTACTTCCTTTATGCCTATGAATGAACCCGAGTAAGTTTTGGGATTGTAAACCATTAATGGAAACTATAGAAACCTGAATCTGAGTACGTAGTTTTAATACTAAGATTGCATTGATCCTCTTTCCCGTCATTTCGTTATAATTAGTGATTTCCTGCTAATTATCTAACATTCCATTTCATTTCATTCAATTAACAACACTCCATTAATTAACTAGCCTTCCCCATCCTAGATACCAATTAACAAAATTTCAATATTTATAATCATCTTTTAATTAACTATTATTAGTTAATTATGCCTTTTAATCTCATATTTAATGAATTAACCTTCGTATTGATTAAACCCCTTTTAAACCCTTAAAATTCTACTAATTTTCTTCAAAGCACCTCCATATGTATTTTTAATCTTATCTTGGTCTATTAATTAATCCTAGTTCATTAATTAAATCATCTCCAACTACTATGCGTTGCTAATCCTTTTTTAATATTTTCTAATCATGCTTATCCCTTTATAATTTTACTTTACCTTTATCCCACATTCCCTATGTTTCAAGCTTCTCCCAAATTAGAAAGCTATATAAATAACCTAATACCTTCCTTCCAATCTTACACCATTAACACCATTTACACTATTCATACCAGTGTTACTATATGCATATGATAAGAGCAATTCAACTTTGAAAAGCTTATTGATCAAACATCCCCTTCTATCCTCTACTTGCAAAGAGTAGTAAGAGAAGAATCATACATGGAAATCAAGCCATATTGGTGAGATCTATTCCTCTTCATGGAGATAACATCCTTTGATCACTTGTAGTCACATTCGCTTAACAAAAGGAGTAACTATATCTTAAAATCCCATAAAAACATCAAGGGATGACTTAGTATTTCATGTTTAATTGGATGCATTAGTTAGCTTTTCCTTTCCATGGCTTTATCACGATGCTTTGTTAGATTAGCTTAGTTATTGAGACTACTTGGTGTTAGTTTCTATTGATTAACTTAGCTTGGTTTAATCATACACATACATATGGCATGCCCGGTGGGACACTCTTTTGTCTCATGCGCATTTCTTAAGTTTTTGTAGTTAAGTTTCATTTTTGCATACTAACCTCTTTTTAGCACATGTTGATATAGATTGTATTTCTTCAGACGTTTTGTTGAGTTTGCATGTGTTGAGTGTTCCTTGTAGGTGTGAAGGAGGTAAAGTGCTACCAAAATTGAAGCTTATCAACAAAAAATTGAGAGTTTTTTTGACATTTTTGTCATTTTCATGCGTTTTTGAAGCTACACAAGCTCCATGTGCTACAATTATTATATATGTGAATGCATTGTTATTTATGCGCTAATATTTATATATATGCATCAACATTCTTTTCACGTGTGTTTGTGTGGATGTTTGCATGCTACCGTTGTTATTTGTGTGCTACCATTCTCTCGGATTTGTGTTAGCATTGTCTCGTATTTTCACCTCTGTCTATGTCTTTGAGCGAGGATTTTTGTATGTGCACTAGCATTATTGTATATGAGTTTACGTCGTGTTTGTGCATATGTGTTGATCTATATGCATTTTTTTAATACAATTGCTCTATCATTCTGTGTTTTTGGCTCAATTTAAAAAATCTATAATATGATTTTTGTTTTCCCGTTGTTTTTACAAGTTTTCTAACTTCTGATTTATAGGTTTTATTTTAAAAATTATTTTCTAACATGTTTAAATGCTTTGATAAATGTTGTTTTTCCATTTTTCTTAAGTTAGATCAAATTTTGTGTATGCTCTTCTCTTGCGCTTTTGGGTGATCTTGAGAATCAAAAGCAACTTTGATCATCATTTTCTAACATTTTGGTTTATTTAGAAATTTCATCATTTAAATTTGTTTAAGGGAATAAATTTTAAAAGCATTTAAATGATCATTGATTTAAGTTTTTCCATTTCAAATTAGTTGGATCAAATGTTGTGTATGTTATTTTCTTGTGTTTTGGGTGATCTTGAGAATAAAACACAACCTTGATCCTATTTTTAAACATTGGGGTTTCTATGAAAAATACTAATCTTTTGAGTGCGATTACATATGCTTGTCAAAGAATCAAATCAAAATAAATACTAACGACACTATGTGTAAGTTGACAAAGGTGTGAAAAAACCACATTAAAGATAAAAGATAAAAAAGACACCATTTCATTCAAAACACTTTGTATTTATAGGTTCGGATAAGGGCTTAAACCCATCCACTTTAAACTGTGGGAAGTGCCTTGGCATAATCCATAAAAATCATTATGAGAATTACCACAAGAATCTCAAAGTAGTCAACACATTGAGGGAAATGGTTGATGAAATGGTAAGTGCCCCATTACTTAATTGAATAGAAATTCCTTCGAGGAGTGCTAAATGTTGTTCATATGAGACCTCGCTCACTAAATTGATTGTGGGGTAATGGTAATTTATCTAGGATTTAATATAAAAAAAAATGTACCTCTCTTACAAAAGTTATCAAGCGAGTGTTGAGAACAAAATCCTAGGGAGCCATTTGGTATTGGGGCTAACTTGACCATTATCCAATCATGTTTCAATAAACCAATATAAAGCAAATACTTCCTCTCGAGTCAAAACCTTGTTTATCAAACAAGAGGAGAGTCCATTGAAGTTTGTGCTACGTATCTTTCATCATGAAACTTACAACGTAAAGTTTGTCCTAGTTTCTACCTTATTATCAAATAAGGTGAAACTCTGCCAAAGTTGTGCCACATATTTTTCATCCCCAATCATAAATTCCCTTGTTCTTTTTTGGCATTATTGGTCAAAAATAAAACAACTCAAAGTGCTACCAAAATTGTGTCCACCACTTTTGCACCCACTTACATCCTTATTGCAATCTAAGTGATGTAAATGTGTTGAGTACGTCTTCATATTTTGGTAGTCTTGTCTTGAGATCCATATTGAGATGTCTCTTTGTAGAAGGTATATTTCCTTGATCTCACTTTGCGTCGTTACGCTACTCACATTTTATCAATCCATTTTTGATACTTACATCTTTTTTTCTTAAACTTGATATAAGTGTCCAAATTGTATTGTTACACTACTCGCATTATGTCAATCCATTTTTATACTTACATCTTGTTTTTCTTAAAACTTGATTTAAGTGTCCAAATTGTATTTTTACATGGCTCGCATTTGTAGCCTCCATTTTTATAACTTGGACCTTATTTGTGTTAAACTTGTTTTAAGTGTATACCTTGTGTTATTACATTATTAAAATCACTTCAACCCCTTTTTAATACTTAAATATTGTTTGCCAAAAAATTGATTTAAATATTGAAATTGTGTTGTCATCTTATTAAAAGCAACTTTTGAGACAAAATTCAAACATAGGGAATATGTTCATTTGTTATCACTCTTTTGTTAGTGTTATGATTTTCTACACCAAAAGCTCAAACTCATAGTAGAGAGGATCTCATCATGTTAACCACCGGCACGCCAACACACCCCCACATGATAGAGCCTATCCAACCACGTGAGCCTGGGCCCACCATGTATTCACCAAATTAGGCCCAATGACATTAGGAGGAAATGACACTGGGACTTCCCAAGAGGTCACCCATCCCAATACTACTCCAGGTTAAGTGCGCTAACTACTTGATATCAAAGCTACACAACTTTCCATCACACCAGAAGCTCAAACTAGTAGTGGAGAGGGATCTTATCGTGTTAACCAATCAAGATGCCAACACACCCCCACACGATGGAGTTAGATGCAACCACATGAGCCTTGGGCCTTATGTATTCACACTAAATTAGGCCCAATAAAATTAGGAGGTAATGACACCGAGACTTCTGGGAGGTCACCCATCTCAAGCACTACTCCGTCAAGCACGTTTAACTATATGGTATCAAAGCTACAGCTTAAGCGCGCCGCGCAGAGTAGTGCTAGGATGGGTGACTTCCTAGGAAATTCCCGTGTCACTTCCTCATAATGTTGTTGGACTTAATTTGGTGAATACATGGTGGGTCTAGGGCTCACGTGGTTGCATTTGGCTCTATCGTGTGGGGGGTGTGTTGCGTAGCCACAGGTTAACATAATGAGATCCCTCTCCACTACCAGCTTTGAGTTTGGTGTGACAAAAAATTGTATATTATAAACATCTACAAGGTGGCCACATTACATCATAAAGGGTTCATCTCGGACCATTTACATCAAGGAATATAGATCTAGCCATAAAAACTACTCTGAATAGAGATCCTAGCTATGATTTCACCATCACAACCCTTGTTAAAGGCTTAAGTGCATACATATATGCCTAAAATTATTTCCCATATTTCCTAGTATTAAGAACTACAAACCCTGACATCACCAAGCATTCTTGTAGCACTTTGTTGCCTCTTTCCCCCTTTTTTTTAATCTTAGACCCAATCACTTCTTTAAATAGAATTTGGATAAACCGCCATAACTTCTCTCATGAGCAGATCACATGCCAAGTGGAAGTGTGGTCCTTCATAATCGAGTGTTTTTTCCATCTTGCAAAGGCCTCCATTAATTGTAATGATCTCCCTTGGGAATATTCCCTACGTTGAATATTATTTTCTTGACCTCCAAGGCTCCAAGCTGGCACCTTATCCATTCCTTATGCCTACTTAGGCCCTCACGTGTTTCTCATGTGATACCTCCTTTGAAATGCAGCTAAGTCCTTAAACCCTTGTTCTGCTTTCACGCGCGCCCTAGTTCCATCTTAAACCCTTTCTTTGTGTACTTTTCCATGATCGCCTTCCTCTTGCTTGTCTTTTTGGTGCACTTTCTACCTTGGGATAGTTAATTCAGGCCCAACATACCACCCCGATTAACTAACTAGGAAAAAGTAAAATGATAATTAATATAATCTAGGAGAGCAAGAAACATTGTAAATAAATACTCTAAAGTAATGCATATTAGCTAAATAATTGAACTAATAGAAATAAAACCATAGTGTGCAAGAGTAAAGTGAGGAAAGAACTCCCCCGATTGTAGGTGGCTATTGTAGAGTGTCACATGTATGATGGTAAATTGTAGGAGTAGGAACAAGTACACGAGAGGTCCCAAAAAGGGTGGATCTCGAATAGACTACAACACCCATGAAGGTACTTGGAGGGCCCTAGGGTGACCTAGTTTGCTGAAATAGGTTCCTTAGTCTCTATAAAATCTCTACAGTGGTCTTTTTAGGGCCGTAAGATAGTGTACAACCTTCGCTATTTATTGCACTAGATTCCTTGAACTACGCCAAAAGTACCAAATGAAGCAAGATGATGTTTGAAGACCTGCAAAAGAGAAAGAATTATCAAATCCATAAAAAAGATGAAAATGAATGGGTTGGACTAACCTTAGGTCTCATAATAGTGGGATTACTAAACCGAGTGTTGCACTACTTTTTTGAACTAAATCTTGTTCTAGTGTGTGTGTGCATGTCATGCCCTTGGTGCTCTTTTTCCATTCCCACTATGTGAAGTAACAAGTAATAAATAAATGTAGAAAATTTAATATGTGTGCATAAATAGAATATAATTCCTCCCCTTATGAAGTGTGTATTGATGAAGTTCTCTTAGCCTTGATTCATGTAGCTATGTGGATGCAAGTGATGCAACTCTAGATGGATTGATAGTAGTAACGATAAAACCCCGATTATGGTCTCATAATTGTATATTTATAGGGTTCTCTTGCTCTAATTTTGTAACTAACCCCGAAAGGCTCACCATAGAAAAGATGAAGATGAAAAACAACTAGAAGAGGTCCAAAAAGTGGCAGAAAGTGCTAAAGAATCGGGGCACCCCTAGGTGGGACCAGGCGTGCCTCGGGGTGCCCTAAGATCTTGAATCAGCCACCCCAGCTTATGGATAAAATTTTGAGGGATGTGAGAAAAAGGTTGGGCTTGTAGGTGTAATAGGTTACAAATTATGAAACAAAATAAACAAAATGGCCAAAGGGACAAGGGTTAGTTAGTACTTTCTATGCTTAAGAACCTTTTAAATAGTAGTATGAGACAGTGATAAATAATTTTCTAAAATGCATGATTATGTGACTACACACCCAAACGAATGGTTCCCTGCGGTTGGCAGAGACCCACCAAATTCTTCATCGACCTTATAAGGTAACATTTACCTCTCCTCCCAAAGGGAGGCATAAATATAGTTTTCTTACATTGTTTTGATCCTATTTTCAAACTTGAGCTTTCTTGCAGTAGTTGTATCCTTCGTAGAGTCCTTTGGAGCTTGTTTACATCAGATTGTGGAGACTTTGGGGAGTTATCTTGACCTTACACTTATTTATGCTATTAACACTTATCATTATTATAATTTTATAGTCACTAATGTTTTGCAGGTCCAACTACCATGAAAGCTTCATCTCCAGATTCTTCTTTCAGGTCATTTTGTTTACAGGGTTATCCGTCTAACTTGTCCATCCTCGGACTTTCTTAGACCGCCTAGGTTTCCGTTGACCTAGCTCTATTTTTTCACTCTAATCTTCTCTGTAGGTCATCATCGTATGTTTCCTATTCTGTTATTGTTTCCATCTCTCAAATCCATTACTCGCTTCTCTATTAGTCCAAATATAATTTTCTTTTCTCCACTCATCGTTAATTTAGCCAAGTTGTCATCAAACCGTATACCGCTAGCCATAAAATCCATCCAAATATCTTTTTCTTACATCTTTTTATTTCCTTTTCTGAGATCTTCCTCTATAGATTCCTATTAACATTCTTAGACCTCTATTATCATCTAATCTACATTCATATCCTTCTAGATATGTATTTTCAGATTGTTGTCTAGATCCATCCACTCGTGCCACCGTTGATCTACTCTCTATAGCCTGGGTCACCATCAACCTAGCCATGTACAATTTACTTTATGTTGATTTAGATCAGATCTATAGTTTTATCCATTTCTATAATTTCCAGATTCTTTTTAGCTTTAGTTTCTACACATTATTCAATTTTTCATTATCATATCTTTTATCAAACACGAGGGTTGACATATGCTAAGGAAGTCAACACTTCTTAGAACTGAATTCATTGTGTAACCCCTCATATACCAAATAATCCATTTTCCTCTTAGTCACCTTTGTTTCTAGTGTTAATCAAAATTGCAGTGAGGTCATCTAATTTATGCCTATCCATTTGTCACTTTCTATTTTTGAAGTCCTTAAACCCTTGCATCTTTGAAGTTATTTGATTTTATTTAGTATCTAGTTCACTAATCTGGACAAGGAGGGAGAAATTTTGTTCAACATTTTGGCACACCCGGTGGGATGATCCTTTTAGGTGAGTCTTTTGCATTTTGTTTCATTTCACTTTCCAATATTTCTTTTATTTTCCACTAACATTACAGGTAGAGGATTTGCTTTTTCTTGTTCGTGTTGATTGCTTGGATTTTACTCTTTTCTTACTTCATCTTGAAGATCAAATAAAAAGGAAAAATCTTCACTAGGTATTATCCTTTTTGTCTTATTTTCTGCTTTTTGCATCGCATTTCCCATTCTTTGTGTGTTTTTCCTTATCAAATTTTCATATTTAGTTTTAGGATTAAAACGCAACCTCTTGCATTCTTACTTGCAAATATAGTGTAAGTATGAGTTTAATTGGTTTCATTTAATATTTCTTCACACACATCTAGACATTCCCTACTAGGTGGAATGATTGGGATTTCATCACCCAACAGGAAATTTATCGTGGTATTCTAACCGAGTTAGAAATTTTGTACTGATTTGGTCCTCACATACCTTTGGTTATATCGAGGACTCCCCATATAAAACTACCCAAAACCAACCTTATATTTGCAAAGCACCCTTCATCACATTCACCTAGCCATGACCCCTTTCACCCCACTAATATTAATTTAATTAATTTAATGCATTATCCTCACTATATTTATTATTTAAATATCTTATTTTAAATAATATCCACACATACAGTTCACTTAGACACCTCACCAAGCCAACTCAACCTAAGACTTATTCTTAGTAAGTTGCCATAACTAACTAAGACTTACCCAAACCCTAAAAATCAATGCCTACATTCCCTCTAACCACATTCCCGCATGCTCACAAGAAGCTCCTAGTCTAATCCATGGGTTAACGACATGAGATCCAAGGAAATCAAGAGGATCTCCCTAGTTTAGTAAACCTAGGAAATCCCACCTTGACGACGCTGCTACCCCTAACCATCGCCAAGCTAAGCTTTAAACCACCGTCGGTTACCCTTTTAACCCCAAAACAACCTTATTCTCAAGGTTGGAAGTTGGAAGTTGGAAAAAGGTTGGTGAGCATTATCACATCTCAGAGAGATAACACATCTTCAAAGAGTGAATTCCAATGAGACCACACATGCAAGGAAGGAGATCAAACATCTTTTCCTGCACAACCATCCCAACCATGATCTGATCTAACCAAGCAAAGAGGAATGCACATGCAGCCCATGCAGAAGCTTTCCTTCAGCTGGTGATCACTTGCAACCTTCAAACCTCTCATCAACACCTCCATCCTCACACACAGGCATTCAGACCGGAATCCAAGTAAGTATAACATCATACTTTTCTGGTTTATTTCATTTCATCATTATTTTATCATCTATTGTTTACCTAGCCACCTATTGACCTTCTCCAACATTTCCACCTCCATATACCCATTAAAACCTCACCAAAGCCTACCCCAATCACCCAATACCTCATCCCGACTAACCAAAGTCCTTTGTGTAATCACAAAGGAGACCTAAAGCTTGTTCTGTGACATTTCCAGATTTCACAAGAATCGCACACACACACCGCCATCGTCCGGTTACTTACCCCTGACCGACATCGGTCTCTGTATTTTCCCACACAACCCAAAATAGAGACCTACCCACTTAATTTCATCTCACCCTCATCCACCTATGATCTACCCGAGACCTCTGTCAAACCTGTCAGAACCCAAACCAATCATTTGACCTTTGATTCTATTCTAGCTTAGCTCTGTTAGATTAGATCTATTTCTTATTGTGTTTTAAGTGAGATACCTAAATCATTTCAAATTACAATAGGATTTACTTTGTTTACAACATTAAATTGTTTAAAATAGTGGATTGACAACCATCTAGGAAGTATCACACTTCCCGGATCTAGCATACGCTAGGTAGTTCACTACCCATATTGTTTAATTCCTTCTGGTGGTCTTGCTTTTGCATTACAGTAGTTCCTCCTAGCCAAAAGGAAGCTCTCACGATCAGTTATGGATTCGGAAGTCATACGCACGCAACAACCCATCAACCAACATTTGAATAGGTATTCCTCCTACGCCCGTTACCCTATCTGTTTCATCAACACTTCAAAGAAACAATCTAAGAAAAAGGTGAAACATTTTGGCACACCTGGTGGGACCCATCCGGGTTCCTTGCATTTCATTCATTCCTAGGAAAATTTGTGTGTTTTTTTCCCTTCTAAAAAGTGTACACACTAATTTTCTTCCTTGGTAACCCACCTCTTCTTTCTATTTTCTCTAAAGGAAACTTTTCTTTTGGTGTAATTAAAAAGAATCATTTCTTCATGTTTTCTGCATTGTAGTGAAAGAGCATCCCTCTTCCTCTTCATTTTATTGTGTCATCCAATTTCACATTTCAATTTGGGCTTAAAAATAAGTGCATTCCATTCTGATTTATTGCATTAGCTCACATTAATTGAGGGAAACCTATACGCTGGAAGTCATGCCCAACTGATGGTTGATAAACAAATCATAGAAAAGCACTTCTTTCCTTTTCTCTTTCTCTGAGTCTTACCAAACCTCACAAAAATTCAAAATACATACATTCTTAAACAACATCCTACCTAGAAGAAGTTGTAGGTGATCACATGATCACGACACAATGGGCACCTAACTTGCTTCTCTTGAGTCATACTTCAGAGCGAAGCCCACCCCCACCATAACATACCTAAAACCTCACCTTTTAGATCTCCTTCTTTGTAGGAAGCCATCCTCACCAAAAACTCTATTTCACAATTCATGTGTCAGTCCCTAAATAGCATAAGCTAAACAAACATAATAGAAAAGGCACTCCTAGGATCATTTTCTTAGTGTTTCTACTTGGCTTGCATTTTGAGGTGAGAGATCACGTTCTTCACTTTTTTGTTCATCCTTGCATGCTCCTCATCACAACTGGTGTATTCCAGCTTCACCTGAGTGTGCCTGGGCCATATCATCATCATTCTCAGAATTTTGGGTCTGATTCTACATCATATTTTAATTCACAACCACTTTTCTTTCATCACTATTTCAATTTCACAATAACTCATCGCTTTTACCTCTGACCGTCATCGGTTATACCCAACCGACGTCGGTTCCAGTCCTTTTTCTAACCTACTCAAAAGGACATTTTCATTCATTTTTTCCACTTTTCATAGTCCCTGTCACTGTCATCATTCCCATTGATGTTGTAAACATCATCAGATTTGGCATACCTATCATATTTTACCTTCTACCTTGTTGTTCACTCACTTGTCCATTTTCTACAAGAATCGGCAATGTGGTTACCCCCGACCAAAGCGTTTAGCTTTCCCTAACCGCATCGGTTAGCCTATTTCACATTCCAACCACCATTTGGTACTTAATCTACTTTTTGTCACCAGATTCACCTGCTCTTCCTATATTTCTCTCGTGTGTCATTTACAGAGAAGCAACCCTACTACCTCGATCAAGATCTGTTCACATGGTGTTGACCCAAAGACAAGCAAGCACACTCATATTTCATGCCATTTTTGTCAACCACTCCCACCTAGTCCTTCACCACCTTCCATTTTATCACCAGCCATGGATCCCATCCAACCTATTACTATCACTACCGGAGATGAGGAGTTTGCATGACTCCTTGACCAAAACCCTGCCACCTTACAGTTTTACCTTTCCCACTCATCCACTCGAGATGCCTCGGGTCAGTTGATATATGACATGCCCGTATCTATCCCCCGACTCTCACCCACTCCCGCATCGCCCCATCTAGCTCCGTGCTGCCCGCATCTACCTTACCCCCAAGTCATTTTCACAGTTAGGTCCTATACCCACTATGACTGCCACATCATGTTACCTCCCGTGGCACCCATTACATCCACCGTACCCTCGACAACTACCCCAAACACAATCTCATCCACCCCTAATGTCTCACACATACCCATAGCTACATTACCACCTCTAGTGTCGGTGACCCCTACCCCATTTCAAAACGTGGTCCTTTCCATTCCACAATCATTAGCCCCTATTTCCACTAGGGTTACCACAACCCTTCCACCCCCATATACATACTATCAACAACCTCCCATTTCATCCATTATACATTCCGGGTACGTACCCCCTGTTTCACTACCTTCTTCTCCATCAACCTACATGGCAGCCCCATACACTGGAGTGCCACCCTATTATATGCCCAAAACCAACCTCTCATGCATAGAGGCATCCAATCATCACAACCCACCAACGACCTAATTAAATTGATGTTGGACAAGATGCAGACATTGGAGGCATCGGTTTCGCTCCCACAACACTCTCACCTACGATGAGATTTGCAACGAGCCCATTCACCCATCCATTCCTATCCGTTCATACCCCATGCATTGGGAAATGCCTAAATTCAATCATTTCAATAATAGAAAGAAGACCCACAAAAACATTTGTGGTCATTCAAACATGGGTGTTATCTGATCACTCATGATGATGCCTTGCTCTTGAGAACCTTTCCCATGTCCCTCACTGACCTACATTAGATTGGTATAGTGGGTTACCTAAACACTCTATATTCTCATTCAATCAGCCCAAGCCTTCTTGGATCATTTCTCTATCAATATCATCAAGAAGGTTACCATGACCGATCTATATTCCACACGTCAGTATGAGGACAAATCTATCATAGATTTTGTCACTCATTGGCGTAACCTGATCAACCAACTTACCTTCCAACTACCACAAATAAAACTCATCGAGCTCTTCACATGGGCTTGTGCTAGGCATATCTCACCGACCTTGTAGGTCCAAACCTTCCAACATTCGATGAAGCATTCACTATGGCACGAAAGTTAGAGATTCGGCCATCAAGAGAAGAAAATCCAATTACGCAATAAGAATTTGGCATTCAAGTCGAATGATACCTCTTCTTCTTCCAAACCACAAACCAATTATTCAAAAGCTAAGGGCACCACTAACGCAGTGGTACTTAAGGCCGGCCCAGCTCATCCATCAAATCAGGCTACCCCCTCATCTAATCTCTCACCTATCCAGACTTTTCAATTCAGATGAGAGCAAAAAATATACCCCAATCGGGGAGCCTTACTCTTCTATCTTAGAAAATCTTATCAAAGCCGAGCCATCACCCTTCCACCTATAAAACCACACACTGGTTTTGACCTTGCTCACCCCATGCCCGCATGGTATAAAGAACATGATTTCTAACTATCATCGAGTAAAGGGTCATAGTGATGGAAATTGCATCACTTTCAAAAATATTGTCCAAGAAATGCTCGAGAAAGGTGAGTTAACCATGGATAATCCTAATGCACCTACCAACCAAAACCTACATATCTTCAAGAAACCATTTCCCAACCATGCCCCTTCATCTGATCAAACCGGTGAGACCTCAACTCACGATACCCATACCCGCGAGGTTCACGCTATCTTTAATGATGTACACTGTCACCTCCCAATTACCCCATATTCCTTCCATAGAGGAGATCCTAGCCCAAAATCCTCCTTCCACATCGAAACCAACCTCCCTGTTCCTTCACCAATAGAGGAACACCTTTCATCTCCTTCATCACCTACGGAGGAATCTTTCACTAACATTGAGACCATCTCACCCCTGGCTTCACCACTTAGAGAGCCTTTACCTACAACCTCCTCCACCCATGAGGAGCACCTCCCTCCTCCACCCATGAGGAGCACCCATTACCTCCTCCACCCATAGAGGAGCACCTATCCATCCTCCACTTATAGAGGAGCTCCCATCATCTCTCCACCTATCATAGACCCAGTTGAGATACCTTTTCCTCTTGGTGAGCATTCTCCATCACCACCCAAAATCCTACAGACCTACTTTCAGGCTCTCTTACCCACTGGAAGTGAAGCTAGCCAATTCCCCATCTCTAAGACACATTTTATGGGAATTTCCATTAGGTCCTCACCAACTCCACCTATAGACATTTTCCATTCTCACATTTGGCTGATCACTTAGATTATGTGGATAGGGCTCTACTATGGGGGTGCCTTTTACTCCCCGTCTCAACACAGATGCAGAGATCCCTTGCTGATACCTCCACAATCTACCCAAAAATATTTCACCAATCAAACCAAACACAACCACCTCTATCACAACCCCTTCCATGACACCTGTTATAGCTCAAACCACACCCTTACCCATAACTCAACCTACACCTAAACCCAAACCCATACCTACAACATTTGCTTCTCGACTAAACCCATTACCACTTTAGGGGTCACCCCGACCACCAGCCTTACTCATCCACCTATCAAACTAGATTTAGCTACATCCTCCAAAGTCAACACCATACCTACTCCGACACCCAAACAGAAGCACCAAACCCATAGAACTCATACCCTCATATGCACCAATCACACCTACACCTGTCCCATCCGTCTTAGGATCTCAGCTTCCCCACATGGTCAAGAAACCTCCACCCATCAATAAACCAAAAACACAACATAGCCCATTCCTTCCTCACAAACCTCTGACCTACCCAGACACCCAACCCAACTTACACCTACACCTGCAGCCTCTTTACCACCCATACCTCCGATACCCTCAGCTATTGCTTCACTACCCACTACACTTTAGTCATTGTCTCACACACCTCAAGCACGACCCACATCATCTACCTTCACAACACCCCCATTATCCCCATGGGTAACTCACCCTCTTCCTCCATCATATTTTCCTTCTAGACCTCATACACCCACATCACCTTTACCCAAGAAGGTGCAACCCAAAAAAAAACTCCACTACCCCACAATAAGGTAGTCAAAATGACCACACACCCTCCTACCCATCCATCTACTATACCCATACCTAAACAAACACGACCGACACCTAAAACCACACCAACGCACCCAAACCCATGGCTCAACCCCCTCCTCTTCTAAAGACCATTCCTCAACAATCACCTACACCTACACCCAAACCCACATTTACTTCCCATTGTGATCCACTAGCAGGGTCTTATGCCAAAATTTTAACCAACCTCCTGAGACCTCTTATCATCACATTACCGCCACTCAGACCTTACGACCCCCTCAAACCCAAGCCAAAAGGGTTTGATGATACTAAAATTTACACATACCATCATGTGCCAGGACACGATGTGGAGAACTGCAAGGCCTTGAAAACCATCCTTATCCAATTGTGTCCACCAGAAACCAACTTTGACGATGATGACCTTCTCGACGAAGGATCCTACTTCACCAACACCCATTCCCACACTGCCCACTCAACGACCACAACCTCCACCCTCACCTCTCCTAGAGCCACCCCCAAGATTTGAAATTAACATGGTTCACATCAGAGAACTTGCCACGCCACCACCCAAATGTCATTGCACCCAACTCACCTCACAGGGTTTTTCCTCCGTAGGTTTTTTCCATCATGTCATTATACCACTCACCCTACACCTTCTCCATTTTCCAACTCCCCTCAAATCAACATGATACACATCACTACACATGCTCGAAGGATAAGGGAAAAGAAAAGGCAACTGACCCACCAACCAATCCTATACCCAACATACCATCTACACCCATACCTAAAATAACTATCTCACGGCCCCACGTACCCCATTTCTAATGGCATCACACATCACACCATGCTCAAACAATTACACCAATCACCCCTCAAAATTTCCTTATATGACCTCATCCAAACCTCGTAATCCCATCATCAAGCTCTCATGGAGGTTCTTCAATCAATTGAGGTTTTACCTAATGACCCTACACCCATAGCCTCCATTATCACACCCCATCATGTAGCCTCTCTCACAAAATTACCACCTTCATCTTCACCCCACCTTGTTCACCAAGTGGCCTCCCTTAGCTTCTCAGAGGAAGAGATCATGCACCACACCAAAATGATGACCTGACCCAGCCCTCTTCATCTCTATCCACATCGATGACATATGGTACATCATGTGATGATTGATGGGGTGCTAGCATTAACATCATTTCATCCCATGCATTCACTCAAATGCGCATACCTAACAATTACATGCATAAACACCTGGTCATGTTGCATTCATTCAATGATGCTATCACCTCTACACTAGGCACCATCATCCTCCACATTCATGCATGGGCCCCCACACTATTCCCAAATTGTTTTACATTTTGGAGGGGGAATTCCAATATAACATGTTGCTTGGTAGACCCTGATCCATGTCATGGGTTACGTTCCTTCCACTTTGCATCATTGTGTAAAGTTTGAACACGAAGGACACACCTATACCATTCCAACTGACCCATCACCTTTTAAAACATGCAACATGCTTTACCGACCCAATGATGTGCTCATACCTATCAAGCCGTCTACCTCCGTGACCACTACCACTTCACCTACACCTCCACCTACCAGTACAACCACTGCTTCTACCACACATACCTCCTCCATTCCTACCACTTCCATAACCTCCATGGCTGACCCATCAACTTCCCAATCCATTAACTCCACCTCCGCATCGACCTCCGACACATTATCCATACCAGCTACCTACATACCAACCACTGATCCCTTGGAAGGTGTTTTTCAATGCCTCACTCTGGGGGAGTACCACCTATATAGTGTCAACACATTTCTTACTCCACAAGAGTATGGAAGCCTTCACCAACACCCTCACTATGATCACCATATAGGAGAACATCTCCTTTATGGTCCTCCCCACCTTCGTACTAGTCTCACCTATGGGGGACTTGATACAACCACTTACACACCTAAACCACCATCACAAACCCACCCATTTTCCACTGACTTCCAATCACTTACCAATCACCATTTCACCCACACCTTCACCACACTGCATGGAAGGGTTTTGGTTTTGGATTTTATGAGCAAGGCCACCATACCATTATTCCATGTACCACCCACAAACATAATGACCATAGTGGTATCGGCTTCCCAAACCACCTACCAAACAGCCCGCATTGAACTCATTAAGGACACTAGCCCTTCTCCACCTTCTTCACCCACTCCACCTTCATCACCACCTTCACCGATGGAGTCGATGGATCCTAGAATCTATCCCTCCTAACTTTTTTTTTTTTTTTCATAAACACCATTTCCTTGGGGCCTCTAACTTATCAACGCGAGGGCAGGCCCCTTCCACTCTTCCCTTCCTATATCCTGAGATGATCGATGATGACACACCTACAATTAACGTCATTCAATGTCAGGATGATGAATCCATACTCACCTACCTTGGTGTAGAAGACTCATATATTCATCGGTCGTTACCCTTCGAGATGCAAAACCATGTTGAATGAATCAACTATCGAGATCAACATTCATACTCAGGATGACCCACACATCCTAAAGATCGGACAATCTTTAGATGTTGCTGAACAAGAAGCCATCACTTCTTTTCTTAGAGATCATAACCACACTTTCACTTGGTCTTACGCAGACATGCCCAGTATTGACCCCACCATAGTGGTCCACAATATCATAACCATTCCCGATGCCAAACCCATCAAACAAAAGCTGAGGAAAATGCACCCTCGTATTGCTCTTCTCATCAAAGAAGAACTTCAACACCTTCTTTCCATTTCCTTCATCTTACCCATTGATTATCCTCATTGGATTTCTAACATTGTCCCTATTACTAAAGCAATAGGGGACTCCACATTTGCATGGACTTCCATGACCTCAACCTAGCCTACCCGAAAGATGACTTTCCCTTACCCGGTATTGATCAGTTGGTTGACCTCACTGGTCATGAGATGCTATCACTCATGGATGGCTTCTCGGTTATAACCAAATTTTTCTTTCCCCAAAAGATCAACACAAAACCTCATTCATCACCCCATGGGGGACCTTCTACTATCGAGTCATGCCTTTTGGCCTTAAAAATGTTGGTGCCACATATCAATGGGCTATGACTTACATCTTCCATGACATCATGCATCACATATTGGAAGATTACGTGGATGATCTCTTGGCCAAATCTAAACATGTCACTCCGAGCACCTTTCCATCCTCAAAACCATCTTTGACCACCTCATTAAATATTGTGTCCGCCTTCAGCCTAAGAAGTGCGTCTTCACGGTTCTCTCAGGAAAGCTCCTGGGATTTATCATTTCCCTCCATGGTATAGAAGTTGACCCTACTAAAGTCAAGGCCATTCTAGAAATGCCTCCACCCACTAACCTTAAACAACTCCGTAGCCTACAAGGTAAGTTGCAGTCTATTCACCATTTCATTTCACAATTATCTGATCGGTGCCAACCATTTCATCATCTGCTCAAGAAGGATGTCTCCTTTAAATGGGATGATGACTGTCACAAAGCTTTTGAGGCCTTAAAACAATACCTTCTCCAACCACCCATACTTATCCCACCTAAAGATGATCAACCTTTTTATCTATACATATCCACTACCGATCACTCCTTGGGAGCCATGCTCGCTCATCATGATGAACAACACAGGAGCAGGTGGTTTATTATATCAGCCGTACTCTTTTGGACTATGAAACCTGATACACCCATCCCAAAAACTTTTCTTAGCCTTAGTTTTTTTTCATTGCCACCAAACTCCGTCATTACCTACTCAACCACAAAACCTATGTTGTGACCAACACCGACCCCTTACACTTCATGTATGCCAAACCTTATCAAAATCAGCATGTGCCGCATGATGGCTTATGCTTTTAGCTGATCTTGACCTCAATTCATTCATCAAAATTCCATCAAGGGCCAAGCTATCACCGACCAATTGGCCGACGCACCTATTTCCGGGGATCAACCTTCTAATTTTGACTTTCCAGATGAGTCGATTGCTACCCTTTCCTGGATGAACCTCCTTATCAAATGACACTCTTTTTTGATGGTTCCAAGTGTCAAGCATGGGGGGTGGGGCTGGTATTATCCTCATTCCTCTTGATGGAGAACCCATGCCTTTGTCTTTCAAACTAGATTTTGAATGCACCAACAATATTTCCGAATACGAAGCACTCGTACTAGGTCTCCAAGCCACCTATTCCCTAGATGTCAAATCAATCAACATCTTTGGTGATTCTCAATTGGTCATAAACCAAGTCAATGGTATGTACCAATGTCATAACGAGATACTTCAAAAGTATAAACATCATGTAGACATACTTTTGACCACCTTTGATCATTACACCCTTCAAACCATCCCACGTTCCACCAACAAATTTATAGATACCATGGCCTTGCTTAGCTTCCCAAATACCCGCTTCACCCACCGATTCCAAAATCTTTTTCACCATACAATGCCTCCATTCACCTTCTTATTTACCTCATGATGTTTACTCGATCGGAACCAATACCCCTGACTTGAGTGACCTTTGGTATAAAAAATACTCCGACTACCTTTCTCTCTCCATCTTACCTCCTGATCTCACCCGTAATGACAAATGTGCCTTCCTTAAAAAGGTCTCTCATTACGTTATCCTAGGAGGACTCCTCTATAAGTGTGGCTTTGATGGTATTCTCTTACGATGCCTCACAAGTTCTGAAATTCCTTATACCATTAAGGAGGTTCATGATGGCATATGTGGAGGTCACTTTAGTGGCCTTGCTATTGCTAAGCGTATTCTTTTGCCTAGGCTATTACTGGCCGACCCTTAACCATGATTGTTGTGACTACGTCAAACATTGTGTAAAATGCCAACAACATTCCAATCTTCATCATACACCCAGTCATGCCTTACAGGTCACTCGTGACCTTTGGCCCTTCTCTCAATGGGGTTTGGATCTTGTCGAGAAATCAATCCTCATTCTTCCCAATGCCATCAATGGATCATCACTGCTACCGAATACTACACAAAATGGGTAGAAGCCATACCACTCATTTCCATGAAAGCCGAGAAAATATGTGAGTTCATTAACCACCACATCATTTGTCACTTTGGTGTTCCTCATCACCTCATCACTGATAATGGAAAACAATTCAAAAACAAAACATTGCAAAAAATTTGTGATGCCTTCGGCATTCAGCTTAGTTTCTCATCACCCTACTACCCACAAACCAATGGCCAAGCTGAATCCACTAACAAAACCCTCAAAAAATTCTCATGAAAGTGGTTGATGATATTGGGAAGGATTGGCATACGCACATTCCTTTTTCCCTGATGGGCATACCACACTAGTATTCACACTTCCACTGTGGCCACACCCTTTTCTCTGGTCTACGGTACAGAGGTTGTTCTACCTCTCAAAGTCTAGATCCCCTCACTCCATATTTCTCTCCATGACATGCTCACTGATGATGAATTTCATCAGGACCATTTAGCATAGCTAGAGTTATTAGATGAACGTCATCTTAACGCTCTAGATCACCTTCAAGTTTACCAACAACGTATCAAACGTGCCTATGAAAAATGTGTTCATGAATGAACCTTCCAAGTCGGTGACCTTGTCCTAAAAGAAAATCAACACATAACCAAAGCAAAAAAGTAAATGGGGGAAAATTTTCTCCTAATTGGCTTGGACCATACATCGTGACTCATACCTATGGATCAGGTGCTTATCATTTATCTTCTCTCGATGGTAAACCCGAGCCTGAGCCCCTAAACACCTTGCATCTTTCGACCATTCTATTGTTGACTCATTGTCCTACCTCACCCTTTGTCTCTCTCCAGGCTCATCCCTTGAGTGCTACCCACTCCATACACCTCCCTAACGATTAAACCAAAATCATGTGAGTACCCATCACTTGTTATCTTCCCTTGAATATGTGTACCACAACGCTGCACATAGCATGATTCTCATGGATACTTTTCATCTACCTTTAGATGAGATCCCATGGTCATTTCACCTTGACCTTTGAACAAGAGTCCTATCTTTCACCTTGGTCTTGTCCATGACTGCAAAGACCTCACAATGGGACCAAACTCCTTGAGTCAAACTTCTAATAAAAAGATGACTCCCTCAAAAGGACATCTTCCTCTCGACCAATTCTTGCTATAAATAGACTACTCCCATGAAGGACAACTATGTAAAAATCTTAAAAAAAAAAATGAGAGCAACCGAAGCTTCCCGCATCGATCAACTTCACGAAGACCTCAAGGAGTTCAATTTTTCCCATATAGACTTCCCACATCGATCAGTCTATCTCAACTATAAGTCAAAACAAAAAAATTTTTAGTCATGGACTTGCCCATTGTGACCTAGGACCTCTTTCCCAAAGGGCCTACTACCTCATACCATATAAAAATTAAAATTACCTACTCTTCACCCTGTGAACCATGCCCACTCTCATTTCCTACTGCCTCAAGGGACTTCTTGGAACTTAGACATTTGGTGATCATGTGACTACTTTTCATCATAGAACATGTCAATCATGCAATGTCTTTAGGGTCTTATGTTCATCACCTCCTCCAAGGTATGATCTACTCGGTATGATCCTACCCAATCAGGTGGCTTTATTGCCCCTTTATCTTTTAACCATCTTTGTTTACATTTTGATTACCTTATATAGACTTGGTCCTCGACGCTTACTTTGGGGTAATCTCCTTTTCTCACTTTCACCTACATCATTTTACCTACAATCTACCCACACCTAACAAACCTAAACCCACAACATGCCCAAACACCTACCACTCATTTTCACACCTTCTCATTTTCTTCCCTAGCTTATGGGAGAACTACATCGGCCTGAGGTCCCTTTTTGCCGGACTATGTAGGCAGCACTCCGAGGGCATGGGGCCCTTGGAGGTTAGCTCGGCCATTCTCTACCCTAAACAATTCATCAACCATGCCTAACTCACCATTTACATCACATTTCACTTAGTTCCCCTTTTATATACAAAATTGGAAATTAAGTCACATACATAACAATTTGCTACATATTTTATACATTTATTACACCTACCAATTCTCTATCATCACTATGTATGGATTATACCACATCTCACATATGACCCATAGTATCATTCATTACAAAAAAATAAAAAATAATAATGAATCACAACTTCACCTACTTTCAACAACCATGCCTAATAACCATGCCTAACCATGCCTAACCTAACTCACCCACCATGCCTAACAACCTAACTCAACCATGCCTAAAAACCAACTCACTCAACCATGCCTATAAACTCCGACTCAATCCATGCCTAGCCAAACCTAACTCAACCATGCCTAACCAACCTGACTCAATCCATGCCTAAACTAACCTGACTCCATCATGCCTAACTCACCTAATTTCCATCCATATCAAAACAACAAACCCATATCTCATCTAACACAAGCCATAAAAACCATATCTCATAAACACATCAACAAATCACAAAATACCATGTATCTCATCATATAAATCAATAAATGTGTATCTCAATATACATGCCTATCTCATCATGTCCATCATCTCAAAATGTCGACACATCAAAATGGCCGATATACAATACAAATGTCACTCTCACCACTTCATGTCGGTCTCATTCATACAAAAATGAATATAATAAATACAAAACCAACGTATCTTTAGCCATGTCGGGTGATATATGCTCAAAATATACCAATCCACCATCGTATATCCTCACCTACACATTGCCCTCAATTAAGCCCCTTTTACCCCACCCCTCACCCTGATCCTTTACCCAACCCATTTACCTTACCTTTCCCGACCTCCTCATTTACTACCTCCATTTTTCCTCCTTTGGGGACTCATTATTTTACCCCTACCTTGGCCTTACCCATGCCGTGACCTCGATATTTGGACCTGGACCATCGCTAGTGACCTTTGACCTCATGTGTTCACTATACCTTGCGGCATTGTTACCTGTGTTGATTGACCTATGACCTTACCTAGCCTATTGTCATGACCGTTTATCCTGACCCTACCTTTGGTGTACAGAACATACCTAAACATTCCTGCACCTAACCTACATTGTGTTTCCTGACCATATCCTATACCTTGGATACCGGATTCACTTCAACCTTGTTTGGATAAACCTATCGACCTTAGACGATGTAGAGTTTGCCTACTCTTCAACCCGATAGTGTGTTGTAGTTTATTCATGTGTGCATTTGATTGTTGCTACCTTTGACCCAGACCCATTACCTAGATTTCCGCATAGACCTTTAACCCTTTCTCCCCCATGCCCACCTACCTTTTCCTCCCATTTACCTTTTATCAAACCACTCACCGATTCTCCCTTTTAGCCTCATCAGTTCCTAGTTTGAGGGGATCACCTTCACCCACACATGGGGCAACCACATCTTATTTTTGTTAGCATCACTTACCAATACAAGCTACACAACAAAAAGGGGAAAATGTAGACACTAAAATTAGGTCACACTCCCCTTTGGTCCCTCGACAAATAAGCACCCTTCATCACATTCACCTAGCCATGACCCCTTTCACCCCACTAATATTAATTTAATTAAATTAATGCATTATCCTCACTATATTTATTATTTAAATATCTTATTTTAAATAATATCCACACATACAGTTCACTTAGACACCTCACCAAGCCAACTCAACCTAAGACCTATTCTTAGTAAGTTGCCATAACTAACTAAGACTTACCCAAACCCTAAAAATCAATGCCTACATTCCCTCTAACCACATTCCCACATGCTCACAAGAAGCTCCCAGTCTAATCCATGGGTTAACAACATGAGATCTAAGGAAATCAAGAGGATCTCCCTAGTTTAGTAAACCTAGGAAATCCCACCTTGATCGATGCTGGTTACCCCTAACCATCGCCGGTTAAGCCGGAACCATTGTCGGTTACCCTTTTAACCCCAAAACAACCTTATTCTCAAGGTTGGAAGTTGGAAGTTGAAGTTGGAAAAGAGGTTGGTGAGCATTATCACATCTCAGAGAGATAACACATCTTCAGAGAGTGAATTCTAGTGAGACCACGCATGCAAGGAAGGAGACAAACATCTTTTCCTGCACATAACCATCCCAACCATGATCTGATCTAACCAAGCAAAGAGGAATGCACATGTAGCCCATGCAGAAGCTTTCCTTCAGTTGGTGATCACTTGCAACCTTCAAACCTCTCATCAACACCTCCATCCCTCACTCACAGGCATTCAAGACCAGAATCCAAGTAAGTATAATGTCATACTTTTCTGGTTTATTTCATTTCATCATCATTTTATCATCTATTGTTTACCTAGCCACCTATTGACCTTCTCCAACATTTCCACCTCCATATACCCATTAAAACCTTGCCAAAGCCTACCCCAATCACCCAATACCTCGTCCCGACCAACCAAAGTCCTTTGTGCAATCACAAAGGAGACCTAAAGCTTGTTCTGTGACATTTCTAGATTTCACAGTAACCGGCACCGGTCACACCTGACCGCCGTCAGTTACCCCTGACCAACATCGGTCTCTGTATTTTCCCACATAGCCTAGAACAGAGACCTACCCACTTAATTTCATCTCACCCTCATCCACCTATGATCTACTTGAGACCTCTCACAAACTTACGTAGAACCCAAAACCAATCATTTGACCTTTAGATTCTATTCTAGCTTAGCCTATTAGATTAGATCTATTTCTTATTGTGTTTTAAGTGAGATACCTAAATCATTTCAAATTACAATAGGATTTAGTTTTTTTACAACATTAAATTGTTTAAAATAGTGGACTCACATCCATCTAGAAAGTATCACACTTTCCCGGATCTATCATACGCTAGGCAATTCACTTCCCATATTGTTTAATTCCTTATCAACCAACATTTGAACAGTATTCCTCCTACACTCGTTACCCTATCTCTGTTTAATCAACACTTCAAAGAAATAATCTAATAAAAGGTGAAACAATCATTATAACCTAGAAACAACCCAAGTTATTTATTCATAAGTTACAATGTCTTTCCCTTGATCCATGAGTGAGCTCACTATCCCCCAACATAAGCTTGATCCATCCTCTTCTTCTAATAATCCATCTCATCAAACCACTTAACTAGTTACACCCATCCCCCTAATCTACTAACCATAAACAAAACTATCAATACTTCCATTCCTATCACCTATTCTTCTACTATCACTAATAGTATCCCTATTCAATCCTTTCAAAATCTCAGCCATTGAGCATCGTATCCGAACAACATAATCAATATTTAGCTATCACATCCCACATACATGCAAATTTCATCACTTCCCAACCTCCTCCTAGGGGTGCTTATCATTACATGATGTCCAATCCACCATCTCAACAATCTCAGCTTATCATCACCTATATCCCCACTCATCATATACCTCAAAAAACAACCCAATCCTAACAATCAAATCACATCCCTATTCATCAAAGATCATCCATTGAAACAACTCATCCAATCTCAAGCCATTACCTATATTCATCCTCATCAACAAATTCCGCGAACACCCACTCACCCACAATGTTATCAACCACCTTGTTAAGCCACTTCCCATGTCATACAATGAGAATCATATCCAACCACCGCAAATGACCATATGCATGCCTTGATGAATAGGTTAGCTATCCTTGAGGCCACTACCTTAGGGCTAAAGGTCACATTATCTTATGAAATTTTTTTAATGAACCTATTCATCCATCCATCCCAATAAAACCATATCCTCCTCATTGGGAACTTCCCAAATTCACCAAATTTAACAAGTAAAGAAGATCCCCAAAAACTCCTTTGTGAATTTAGGCATGCATGTTATCTTATTTCCCATGACCAAGAACTTATCCTGCACACCTTTCCTATCCTTGGTCGGTCCCGCATTGGATTTGTACAATGTCATCCCCAACACTCATTGTTCTCTTTCTCTCAACTTATACAAATCTTCTTAGAATAATTTTCAATCAATATTACACACAAGATAACCATTATAGTCCTTTATGTCATTCGACAATTCGACGATGAGTCTATTACATACTTTGTCATACAATGTTATGGAATCATAAATCAACTATCATTCTCCGTTACATATAGAGAGCTTATTGATTTATTCTCATGCTTTTGTGTGAAGCATATCTTAGTCACCTTCCAAATCCAATCATTTCAAACATTAGAAGAAGCCTTCACTATGGCTCGTAAACTTGAGACTCGTGCCCTTGAGAAAGGCCAACTTAAAATTAAATCAAACAAACCAAAAATTGAGTTTATTAAGCCATCTACACATAATGAAAAATCCAAGAGCGCATCTAATGCTTTGTGGTGGTTAAATCTTCTTCTATACCCACCTATATCACATGGCCTTAATAAATAGATCCTACACTGCCACCTAACTATACTCCTCTTGGAGAAACATATAGTTCAATATTCAAAAATTTGACGGCATTCCATTTTATATTGCTTCCCCTGTTTGACCATTCCATGAATTAAAACCCAAACCTATGTGGAATCATGAGGAACAATATTGTAAATACTACCAAGTTCATGGACATGATATAGAAAGGTGTCTAACCTTCAAATATCTTGTCCAAAAACTCATTGAACAAGGTGACCTTCAAGTTGATAACTCTAACACACCTCTAAATCAACCACTTGATGTCTTGAAAAAACCATTTCCTAATCATGTACCAAAAAATCAAACCACTCCTCCTACATCTCAACCACCCAATGCTCACACCATTAGCAACATCAACACTACCAATATCTTTGATCAAGATCCCACCCCATCCACAACTCCACCTACTTCAACACCTATCACATCCACCTCTTTAGACATTATCCCTACATCTACATGCCCACCAAAACTCATTCCCATATCTATACCTATCATACCTAGACCAATCATATCCACATCTACCATTGATTGTACACCTACATATACTTTATCACTTATCACACACACTTCATTGGATTTGATCATACCTACTACTCCACCCACATCTATTCCACCCTTACCTATTATACCATATGCAAAATCAATCCCGACTCCTCTTTCTTAAATTTTACCTACACCAACCACGTCAAATATTGTGACCACATCTACACCATCTTCTAGCCCCACATCATTCTCATCATTTAAAGAGTTTCTAAAATCACTCCAACTCGTAATAAATTCAAATGATGTCCCTATATCATCCACAAATTCAGACATCCCCACATCAAGCCAATATTCACCTTCATTATATCTCATCAAACATAAGTTACTTCCTCCACCAATACCAACCACACAACCTTCAGATGCTCCAATTGAAATCATTTTCATTCCTCCCAAGGGTAATTCTTTACAAGAAAAATATAGGACCCTTGGCACCTTTCCTCAAAGGTCTCCTTTAAATCACCATAAAAATATAGACATTCCTAAGATCAAATATTCCAAGGCCACATCATATATATTAGAACCACATCCATCTTTTCTAGGACTAGCCCCTTCATCAAAAACATCACAATCAATCAATCAGACCAAACCCAAATAATCCAACACTTCTTATTCTAGAGCACCAACTATCAATAAACCTAAATCTAAGACATCAAAACTAAAAATGCTAGAACTTAACCTTCAACATCCAAGTCATCTCACACATCCACATCTCAAACATCCACTTCCTCTTTTGAATCCATAGTTTCTCACAAAGATAAGGAACCTCCTAATACATTGATTAAATCATATGCATAGTTCCTTTAACACTTACTTAAAATTTCCACCATCACACTTCCTCCTATCAAAGCCTTCGATCCACACAATAAGAAGCCATCATGGTTTGATTCGAACCTCATTTGTACTTATCGCCACACCCCTGGACATGACACATAACATTGTAAAGCACTCCAAACCATTTTACACAACATTACTTAGGAAGATTACCTTCTTCTTGAAGCAAATCAATCCTCTCCTTCTACCTCATCATCCATGACTGCACCATCATCAACCTCATCAAATAAAATGCATAAGTCCCTTCATTAATCACATACTTTTGTATCCATCCCACAACCAAGTGATGATTATTCTAAAGATGGACCCCCTTATTTATCAATGATGTTCAAATATCTATTCGATCCGGCCCACATGATTCTAAACCAACAACCCAACCAAAATCCAGGAATTTCATCGCCATTCCTCATCCTAAGGAGTATACCTCATCTACACCTTCATCAAAACCCAAGGTTGTCATCGCTTTACTCCTTTTAGAGATCCCACTGCTTTTCCATCATCATCATCCAAACCTAAAATTTCTATCTTAGCATCACCTTAGTCGATTGAATAAAGCATTGTCAAATAAATCCATTAGGCCCCGTTAAGATGTCTCCCTACATGAGCTTATCTAAAGCTCACCAAAACATAGAAAATATCTCATTGAAGCCTTGAAATGCATCTCAACATCCAGTGATGAGACTCAACCTTTCGTGTCTCTTGTAGGAGCACTTGTAAATTCTACTTCCATCTCATTCGATGATGCTTTGAGATTCTAGATATCACATCGATGAGCATGATATTCCCCATTTCATCACGGTTAGAATAAATGATACCTTCATTCAATGATCCATGATTGATAGTGTTAACATCATCCCATCACATATCTTCGATCAGCTCAAGATCCCTAAATCTACTATTTCCCAAAGACCCGTGGTCCTTTATGCATTTAATGATGTTATCACTCCCACCTTGAGAATGGTTGTCCTTCCTATATGCATTGGTGAGAAGCTCCTCCATGAAGTATTCTATATCATAGAAGGGGAATTTTAATACAATGTTTGTATTATATGACCTTGGATTCGTGCCATGCAAAGGTGTGTCCCCTCCACACTTCTTCACTACATTAAATATGAACACAAGGGGAAGATTTTGATGCTTCCCGATGATGATCCTCCCAAATAAGCATGCAACATGACCTATCGACCCAACAATGTCCTCATTCCCAAAAATGACCCATCTCAACCATCCACTAGCTCATCCATTCCTTCATCCAAGCTTCCCAATGATTATTCCCAGGACAAAAGTCATGGATAAAATTATGCTAGGGAATATTGTCTTCTCATGCTCGACACAATCCCTACATATCATAGTCTCAGTAAACCCAACAAGGCTCAAATGTATCAACCCAACGTCAAAAAAATCATTCCTTTTGGCCCACCTCATCTTCACACCTATCTCATCTATGGTGGTGTCGATTCCACTTCTTCTCACATCATTGACCATCCCCGTGCTAGACCTTATACCAATGGTTATGGATTCCTTGAAAAACCCTCCTTTGCTCACACCTACCTTAATCATTGCACTTAGAAGGGATTTGGCATGGGACATTATGAGCATGACACACATTATTATTGACCAATGCCGCAAAACCTCACGAAACATTTACACTGGATATCGGGAGTGATCCGCGATCCTCTCCCACCACCCAAAATGATTACGAGACATGTCTTCTACACATTCTTCATCCCATGAGGCCATGGATACATATGAAATCATTTCTATCACTTATGAATTTTTTAAGTTTCCACCATCACCTTAAGACTGATCACTTATCAGTGTGAAAATCAGATTAGGTCCCTTCCCATTCACCATCTAGAGATGATAGAAGAGGAATCTTTTACCATCAAAATTCTTCATTTTGATAACGATGATTCCATCCTTTCCCACCTAGGGGAAAAATATTATTATCTTCATAAGAAATTTCAATTCAACACATTCAATCTTCTCAACAAAGTGACAATTGGCATCAATATTAGGACTCCTCGGGAGCCTTGCATCCTCAAAGTAGGAAAATATCTTGACCCACAAAATCTTGAGTCTTTCACCATGTTCCTATTTCATCATAGTTATGACTTCACATGGTAATACTATGACATGTTAGGTATCAATTCATCTATCATTGTCCACAACATTGTCACAATTCCTAATGTCAAACCGGTGAAGCAGTAGCTTCACCTCATGCGCACCCTCGAGTTTCCCTACTTATCAAAGAGGATTTGCAATGCCTTCTTTCCAAAAATTTTATTATCCACATTGACTATCCCCAATGGGTTTCTAACATCATCCCTATCATTAAAGTGACAGAAAGCTTCGTAGATGCACCAAATTTTGAGATCTTAATCTCACTTTCCCTAAAGATGACTTCCCTTTCTAGACATCGATGAACTTGTACATCTCACAATAGGTCATGAGATGATTTCTCTTACGGATGGTTTCTCTAGTTATAATTAGGTTCTCATCATCCCGAGAAGACCAAAATAAGGCTTCTTTTATCACCCTTTGGGGGATATTTTGCTATCATGTCATGCCCTTCGCTATAAAAAATGTCGAGCCACTTATCAATAGGTCATGACTTACATATTTCATGATCTTATCCATAAAACTATAGAGGACTATGTCGATGATATTTCGGGTAAATCCAAAAATCAAAAAGATCATCTTGATTTTCTTGAATTCCTTTTCGATCGCTTCATTCATTTCTTTCTTCATCTTAATCTAGCTAAGAGTGTATTCAAAGTGTTAACTGGAAAATGCCTTGGCTTTATCGTGTCTATCGGGGCTATCAAAGTCGAATGATGAGTGAATTATTTGATTTGTTTATATCATCTATGTGATTATTGATTTGTCATTAAACATGATTAATTAGTGCATGGGGATGCTTTATATAGTTATATCCTAGTAATTTCAATGCATTTCTCTTGTTCTTGTTTCATACAACTTGTTGACCGTAGAACTTCCCACTAATCACCTCTGTGAGTGAAATGTGGTGACATGTGTAGGATAATAGTGGATATTTACTACCAATGCTGGGAATTGTAATCAAGGAGTCCGAGTCTGTAGCCATCGTGTAGTCATGGAGGAATTTTTCCATAGGTAACCTATAAACATGGATCTTGTTTTTAGTAGTTCCGTAGGACTTAATGAACTTTAATAGGGTTTTTAGTGGAAGAACTCAGTGCCTAAAATTTTGGCATGATGTGTAACTAAATATTTCTATATAGACATCTTCTTGAAGAACAATTTAGTATTTAGTTGATGTTATTAATCTTGTACAATTTATGATAGTTAGTATCTATTTTCTAGTTAAGTCTTGAGTATGTTTTGGAAAATTTCTTAATCAATATATTAGATGTTGTTTTGAAAATCATGTGATGTTGAGATTACCTTTGTCCCAAGGAAGAGCAATGTCCCACTCGACCAAGGTGACTAGAGGCTTTTATGTTTATGCATTCTCGTGGTTTCTAATAAGTCACAGTTTGAATGCAATTACTTATTTCCTTTACTACAATTTCCATTCAATGTGTGTTATTTCCTTTAATGCAATTTCAATTCAAAGTGTGTTATTTCAATTCTACAATTTCAATTCAGTTTGTGTGTGTTATTTCAATTTTGTTATAATGATTTGGTGTGTGTATTTTAATCCCAGTAAATTATTTCATTTAAACACATTTTATTATAGTAACGTTGTTTCAAAGATTTTAACATTACATTTCAGATTAGCAGAGATAGAGAGAAACATAACAACCAAAACCCCCAAAAGGAACCACCAAAAACCGAGTTGCATAAGGATTCGTTGCATATGACCTAAGACAAACAACCCTAGTTTTATAATGAAACTAGCGAGAATAATTTGTTGGTTAAATGATTGGAGAGTACTCTATATACGAGATAACCATCTATTCTTGAGGGGATTATTTGAATATTTTAACTCATTTGAAGAAAGGACACATAAACCTTGCACTCATGTTGAATTTTCCCAAATATTTAGTGGATCCAGTTGTTTCATTGAATGCTTGATAAAATTTAATGAAACAAATAGAGGGTGATAGGCCAAGGAGGAATACCTATTTGCGAAGTCGATTGAAGGTTGTGCGTGTGTTTATGATTTCCAATCTAGGATGACCGTGAATAAATTCATTTTGGCTAGGAGGAACTACCCATAAATAGAAAAGAAGACCACATGAAGAATATTAAACAATATATGTTAGTGGACTGCCTAGCGTGTGCTAGATTCGGGAAGTGTGATACTTCCTAGATGGTTGTCAATCCACTATTTAATACAATTTAATGCAAGAAATAACATAAAAAATAATATCCTACTATAGTTGATATGATTCAGGCATCTCATTTAAATACAATAAGCAAATATAATCTAATAGTGCAGGGGCTATGATCGGATATGGAGGTTAGGTAGGTGGTTTTTATTTCTACGAGATCGATAGAGGTCTCAGTAAAGGTTACAAATGGTTTTGGGAAATTTGGGAGTGGGTATTAGCTTGTTGTCCTGAGTTGGGTTATCAGACACAAAGACCGATGTCGGTTTGGGTGTGACCGATGACGGTTTAGCTATTACCGACGACGGTTCAGGGTGGATAAGGGTAGAATAGTTAAATGTTAGAAATAGGGGTCTAGGTTCTCTCTATGTCTACACAGAGATATGGGGAGGTTTGTGGAGTGGCTTCAGGTAGTGTATCTAGCTTGGGTGAGGATTTTTAAGGTTTTTAGGGGTGATAAATTCAACTTAGTGAAAGTCTGTCAGAAGATACAATAACCAATGTTGGTTTGGTGACCGATGCCGTGAAGGGGAAATTGATGATAGTTAAGGTGACCGGTGTCGATAGGGGCTGAATGGTGGAAATCAAGTAAACTTGGTTTTGGATCTTCTCTGTGATTGCACAAAGAATGGAAGAAGGATGGTTAGGCTCGTAAAAAATCCTAGGAAGGCTTAGGAATGTCTAAGAGTCGAGATATGGGGGTTAAAGGGGTTGTGGGTTGTTGGATGGGTGGATTGATAGGAAGGTGGGGATGGTGGAATGCAAAGTAGAATAGGATCTAATAAATAGAGCTAAAGAAACCACAATCTAAGTAAGTATAAAATGATGTAGATCAAAACACACTTACTTGTATTTACAGGCCTGGTTGGTGGAGGATAGCAATGGTTGATCTATGAAACTGGTGATCAATGCCTAAACAAAGTGCTTCCCAAAATGTTACCGTGAATGTCAATGCCTTCAGATCAGTCCTAGTGTTGGCTAGGGTTGTCTGGATGCTCAAAAAAGCTTTGGTTTGTGCTTGCATGTAGATATCTCTTTCTCCAAAACTTGAAAATGCCCACTTCTCAAAATTTCCAACCTCTCGAACAAGGTTACCAAAATGAATATATGGTAACCGATGACAATTTAGGTTAACCGATGTCGGTTTAGGGTTAACCGACATTGATTACTGATGGGAAATACTAGGTTTTACAAAATAGTAGATCTTGGATATCTTTTGGCGATTACTCGCTATTAGTTTAGGTCTAAAATGGTATTTTGCGCTTAGATAAGTGGGCATGCTATTAGAGAAATAATAGGCATATGATTTTAGGGTTAGAATAAGTCTCGTTGGTCTCTGAAAATATGTTAGGTGGACAGATATATGGATAGATGAGCCAATAGTGTGCAGGGCATAGCCCCTCTTTGAGTCAACAAATTAAAATTGGTTTATTGCTATTCTACAAGTAGGAATCATGTAAGTATCACAATATTCTACCTTCGAGGGTTGGGATCTCATCCCAAAGAGAGGTATTTCCAACTGCAAAAAGAAGGGAAAGAAATGAGGTGGGGAGATAGAATAGATCTGAAGGGAGAAAAGAAATGAATTCCAAAGCAGAAAGGTCAGAGGGTGTATGTTTTGGGCTGGTAGTAAAGAGAGCCAAACCTACTTGCGTAGATGAACAAAGCAATACTTGATTAATAAATGACAAAAAGTAGAGATAGATTGAATAGAATAAACACATAAATCGACATAAGAAAGATTAAATGCTCATAACACACATATTCAGCACAAAGTCTTAATATTTGTATTAATATTTTCTTCTGTTACAAAAATCTCAAAGTCTTTTCTTCTTACTTCTATTTTTCATCTGAAAAGTATTTACTACCTGGCATACGACAAGTATCCAAGTATATATAGAAGAAGGAGAAGAGAGAAGGAAAAAGGCAACCAACAACTAATTACAAAATATCTAAAAGTCAATGTTGACTTTGGACAACTTGGTGGATGACAACATCCCATGGTGCAACATGGATGAGGTCATCGTTTGTACCAACATACTCTTAGATATTTACAAAAAGGAAGCCAAGAGGAAGAAATCTATTCATCATCGTCTCGCGGCTGGAAGGGGGTATCTTGCTTCTGCTATTGTTCGGGAGAGGTGATGTGGAACTGAGTCCGATATTCCATGAATTTACTGATCATGGGCTGAAGTTGATCTTGGGTAGGACCCTTCATATGATCACCGATGACCTCACAAGTCTCCCGCTCATCTCTAAGTTTTTCAGGGAGCTTGAGTTATTCATTGCCTGCCTCCATTAGAAACCCAAAAATTAATGTTCTAGGGTGCTTTTGTTCTATCGATTGTAGCAAATGACCATTGTCCCCATATGTATCCGATATACCTAATCAACTTCTTGATCGGCAGTTTGGTAACCCTTTGGAACAATGGCCACACCGTATTGAACAATCTTTGCCAAGGCCAAGCGGGAATGGTCCTTCCTTCTAAGTTCGACCTCATGATATAGGTTGATATAGATGTCCTCAATCTATGGAATGTGGATTGGATCGAGTTTTGCCTTGGGAAGGTAATTCCTTGGATCAAAAGTGGGCATCGCAAGGAATTTTTGCTTTAGATTGAGTAGTTCTAGCTCTGCAAACATTTCTTGGGCTTTGTGGTGAGAAATGCAGGTGTATCTACCCACTGTAAGGGGGAAAGGAGTTCCACCCTTCTTTCTCTTCAAACATTTCTCATGGTAGGTTATGAGCTGTCTGGATAGCTCCAACAGGATCAACTTGGGGCTGACATATCTCAGAAATTTGGTGGGCTCCCCTAAGAAGTTGGCTGCTCTGAGATAGGTGAAGGTGGGGAATTGAGTAAATAGTGCCCCCCACTTCTCCGTCACTGTGACTATGCTCTTGGTCGTCCGACCATGAGTCATATTTGGCCTCAAAAGGCAGACGATGCCATAGAAGAAAGCATCGTTGATCTTAGTAAACTGCAGGATGCTATTTTCCAGCTTCAGCTCTGGGTAGTACTCATATATTTTTACTTGGGGCCAAACCTCGCATCGGCTCAGTGCCGATAATCCATCTCCGAGGCTACAGCGTAGACTATGTAGGAGTTCATGTAGAATCTCCCCATTGTGGTGAGTTGTTGGAGATGCTCATAAATGGTGCTGCTTATGATCTCTCGCCCACTCAAAGCGTTGATCTGGCACATTCTTGTTCATAGTTTGAAGGTACACAGAGCATCCATTTGTGAAAGCAATGGGTGTCGAAATCCCAAAACTCTACTTAGGAATGTGATGGTGTCGCTCAATTCCTCGGAGAAGTCAACTGCGGTGAATAACTTGTGGCCATCTGGTTATTACCTTCTTGTTTTTCAAGTACACTTCATTCATCACCGTTGCATGCACTTGTCTTCATTGTCCTCCCATGCCTTGGTGCAGTCCTCTTGGCTTACAACCACAAAGTATCGGTGGTGAGGGATGCCTAGCATGATTTCAAAGTTTCGGGAAGTGAGGTTGATTATGACCTCACCCTTTTCATTTTCAACACACCTTGTGTCTTTTTTATAACAACGGGCCATACCATCATAAATTCGTTGTTTACTACACTGACGGAGATCCCCCAGCAAAATGTAGTCCACTGCCTACCAACTTGTCCATCCAAGGACTTCCTGTAACTCTCCTGGTTCTAGCCCAAAAATCCTCCATGTCGATGTGACCGAGTTCATATTCTCTTATGTCCAGGTCACATTCTCGCACTGGGACTCGGGCATTCTGACCCTCTAGTATTTATACTTCATCTCTTCTTTTGTAAGCTTAGCCTTACCCTTTGACTTGGTTGGCTTCTTGCTTGTTGTAGACATATATGGATCTGAGTTCAGTTGCTGATCTGTAAGAAGAAGAAGAGAAGTCCAACGCCAAAGAGACATATTAGTTGTTAGATCTTCCATTAAAGCACTATAGAATAGAATGAGGAGTTAGCAATTTTAAGGCCTCAGGGCGCAGGGTGCAGGAACACTGCAGGCTGTAGAGTTATTAGAATGGCGCACTGAATCGAAGTGTTACAAGGAACAAATCAGTGCCAAAGGGCGTAGGGTGCAAGGATTTTACTTATGAAATTATTTTTATTATAAGCGGGGATGCGCCTGCACTGTTTATGTAGTTTTATACTGGGTGTAGATAATTCAGGTGTTGCATAGGGGCAGGGTGTGCCTATGGCGCAAGTATTTGACATGCAACATGGAAGTTTGGTGTGCCAAAGGGCGCAGGTTTATTGCGTGTAGCACTAACTTTAGGTGCGCAAAAGGGGACTTTGGCATGGCGCAGGGGAAGCTTGCATGGCATATTGTTATTGTAAGCGGGGATGCACCTGCGCTAGATTTAGGATTTTACTTGGTTTATACATGGCGCAGGGAGCTTATGTGTTGCAATCAAAGTCGGTGCACCTTCTTGGCGTGACTGTGTTTCCTGTTGCAAGGGTGGCGATTGTGCCAAGGGGAAAATGCAGCCTGGAAACAATTTTTCAAGTTCTCTTTCCTTTGATAGATTTGTGATCCTCTAGGCTGCATTTCGTATTGATTCAAGCAGTGAAGGGGGCATAGCAAAGAGGTTTGGATTTGTTTTTGAGGCAGAGCCCTCTTGGCCAGCAGATCTGGAAAAAGGATGGAAACAGCTTGGGAAGAAAGATTTGCAAGAATGAAGGGGGTTTCATGGTTTCATAGATCCATTGTATCCTACCACACAAACAATCAAAACAAAACACAAGAGGAGTAAGAACCACCTACCCGAAATATATAGAATGTGAGAGATGAAACGGGGTCCACGAATGCGATACGAGGAGGATGGGCGTGCTGACAGGTGTAGAGGAATAAAGTTATCACGTGTTTTCAATTGTGAAAGTGACAGGGCTGGGTGTGCCTATATATAGGTGAAGGTGCAATAAATGTGCCAACCACTTTTTCAAGAGGTGCACCAAAACATGTGTCGACACGTAAAAATTTACACCCTTTGGCATGGATAAATGCATGTCAACATGGAAATATTTGCGCCTTCAAAGATAAATTTACGAATGTCAACACTTCATTCCTTGTGCCCTTTGGTGCACCAAAACACGGTGCAACAATTTAGTTGTTAACATGAAGGCGCATGCGCCTTGGCACATGCAAGAAAGGTGCATCACGGAAGGTGCAACAATTGATGTGTTAACACATCAAAGGGTGCGCCAAAGGAAATGAAGTGGGTGCCAATTTAGTCTGTGTTACACATACAAAAGGTGTGCCCAGCCAAAAAGGACCAAAATGACTAAGTTCGGAGAACTAGATTTCTGAAAGGAATTTTATAATGTTCCAAACACGAGAGGGTCCCTTATGAGGGACCAGGGACAAAAATGGTATGGTTACATCAAAATTGCCCTCGTCAATTTTACAGAGATAAAAAGTCTCGATTAGTTATGGTAAGTAGAAATTGAGTCTTAGTTAAAAGAAACATTCTAAGAATATGTCCATGATGAGGTGTCTAGGTGATGTGGCTAGGAGAGATGGTCAAGTGAGGATATTTATCAAATTAATTAAAGTAATCATGTGTACTATGGGATACGAATATGTAAGGTATGGTTAATTTAGTTAACGGGGTTATAAGGGTGGTATGACCTAATTTTGGTGTTTAAATTTTTACCTTTTTGTCACATAGCTTATATTGGTAAATGATGCTTGACAAAACAAGAAGTGATTGCCCCATGTATGGGTGAGAGAGAGGCTACCCCAAGTGTGGGCGAAGGTGATCCCCATCCAGAACCGATGAGGTGTTATACGATTTGGTGAGTGGTTTGATAAATGTGTAGTTGGTGTAAGTGAAGGTAGGTGGGGAAGGGTATGGGTACTTTGGGAAAAGGGTAATGGTCAAATTGGGTAATAGGTAATAGGCCGGGGTCAAATTGGTTAATGGGTAATGGTTAAATCGGGTAATAAGTAATAGGATAGGGTCAAATTGGGTAATGGGTAATGAAAATTAAACACACACACACACACACATATAGATAGCAACACGGTACTAGCTTGAAGAGCTTGCAAACTATACATCATCCAAGGGTGATAGGTTTATTTGAACAAGGGTGAAGTGATTTAGGTATCCAAGGCATAGGATATAGTCCAGAAACACAATGTGGGTTAGGTGCAAGATTGTTTAGGTATGATCCGGTACACCACGTGTTTGGTCAGGATAAAAGGCACGAAAATAGGCAAGGTATGGTTTTTAGGCTAAAACAACATAGGTAACGACATCGCAAGGTATAGCGAGTACACAAGGTCAATGGTCACACAAAGTAGGCCAGGTCCAGGTAAATAGGTCATGGCACGAGTAAGGCCAAGGTATAGGTAAAATAACAAATCCCTAAACGTAATTAAGGAAATGTAGGGGTAGTTTGGGCTTGTAGGTAGGTTACAATAAGTGTGGGTAAGGTCAAAGGGTATTTGACAATAATGAGTTGAGGTCAAAATGGGAAAAATGGGGTGAAAATTGTAATGGCAGTGACCAATTCCGATTATAAAGTAACCGACATCGGTCATGTCAAGTTAGGGTTAAAAAAGGAAAAATACGTGTTTTACATATTCATTTTAACTTGTTTTCATTTGTGAAAATTAAAAAGTGGTAGTTCCTTCCTAGAGAGTTACAGGATGAAGTAGTGGATTGAGTTGGTGAGCCTGATGGCGAGATTGGCATTCAATTAGCGGGTCCATGAGATTAGTTTGAGTGATTTCATTTATTTGGGGTTAAGGAGTTTATTTGGTCATGGAAGAGGCGGGAGAGAGGTCGGGTGGACTATAGGCACATCATCGAGATGTACCACCATGTAGATGACACCGAGATGAGGTAGGATTCAATCCAATTTTTCCTTTGGTTGAAAATAATATGTTGAACTCTATCTAGGTTAAAAGGTTTTTGGGTGGGAGTTTTATTTTGAATTTGCGGGTAAAATGGATTTAATGAGGGATGGGGAAGGTCCGATGTAGCTTAAATAGGGTTGGTAATGAAGTTAGGTTAGGTTTGGGTAGGGTAGAGTAGGTTTGTAGGTTGTTTTTGTGATTTGTTTTTTTCGAGATAAGGGGGATGGGCTTGTGGTTTTGAATGTCACGATAGAGACCGACGAAAGTCAAGGGGTGTCTAACATCGATCGGCTTTGGCTATTTTTAGTCATGGTTTGGGTGATCAACAACTGGTCAAGAGGAATGATGACGGTCAAGGTGACCGACATCGGTTACGATTAAGAGTAGAGAGGTGAAAGAAGGACTAGGTAGGAGAGTAAAATAGGCAAGAAAGGGGTAGGTGAAGATTTATGTAGAGGGAAAAGGGAAAAATGTTATTTTGGTGATGTGGGATAGGTAAGTAGGTGAAATGATGTTTAGAATGATGAATCATGATTGTAAAGGGGTAGTAGGCTGATGGGTGAATTAGGTAAATGGGGTAAGTAGGATTGATGTGGTTAGGTATGGTTTGGGGGTTAATAGGTAAGTGAAGGTTGTCAGGTTGTAACAATGTTGTGGTTTGTTAGATGCAGGCTAGGGACCAACTACGGATACAAGATAGAGTACCACCTCTCGCTTGATAATGATACAACCGAGTGTAACTACGAAGAAGTGGAGGAACATGATAGATGTTGGCTTGAGTGGGTTCCAACGCTACATACATGTAGCTTGATATCCAAGTTTGATGGTCACACTTATCGATAGATGGGACTCAATGACCAATACTTTCCACTTACCAACGGGTGAGATTACTATCACCCTAGAGGATGTATATAGGATCCTACATACCAATAGTTGGGAGCCGGTATATTCCATTACTTCAGAGGCATCAAAGGAGCCGATAGTGGATGTTTTTGGGAGGTGATGGGCGAGCTGAGGTACCATAGTGTGAGCCTCAGTTATGGAGAGATGTACATGTCCCATCCTCAGGAGATGAGGTTGGTGGTCTTGATGATGGAGGTAGTATGCTGCTTTTCCTTACTATATGTGGAGGGTGAGAGATTCCCATGATCACCAATGGGAGTAATCTAGGACATGATGGAGGAGTGAGTCTATTTTTCTTGGGCACCAAAATTCTTGGTGTAGTTGTATAGAGAGTTTTGGGCCTATGGGAGGCTATGGAGGTTCAACTTGTGTTGTACATTCCTTCTACACTTTGTTGGGAATACGAGCACATCATATGTTTTCATCTAGTTGGTTTACCCTCACATGATTGGTTCGGGGTGGCTTAGTTAGGGTTGGTTATAGGTGATGGATACCACTTGGTGGATAACATAGGGTGATGAGGGCCACACATGATGTTTCACATTATAGGTGAGTGTTGGAGTGGTTGTCTAGGGTTGATATTGTTTGGAGGTCATATGTTATATTTTCTTCATACATACATATGGCACGGAGTTAGAGGAGTTACAACTACTCAGGTGGATAGAGGGGAATCATGCTTTGGTGAGAATAAGAGGATACCTATAGACAGGGTCGGATGACAGTTTGCCTTGCCGCCACATGATTTACTTCCACCATTCCCAAAGTATAGAAGAGATGACGTGGAGAGGATTATGTCTCTTCCATGACCAATTGTGTTGATAGGGCGGGAGAATCGGGTGGTGGATAGGTGAATTGATGACATTGGGGTCACATATAGATACGAGTAGTGGTAAGTGGTGCAGCTACGAGCAACACCACTGAGGCCAGGAAAAATTGACTTAGCCACCATCATAGTATAGAGGGATACCTTGCAGGGTCATGTGGCTACCCTTCGGGGACACATTACAATGTTACGGGGGCAGCTTATCTGGGTCGAGGTATAGGTTACCACTTTATAACATAGGTGGTGGCCCTACAGGCCCAGTTGCATAGGGATGAGACACCTACACAGGGTGGAGATGGAGGTGGGGGACAAGTAGCCACCTTAAAGGCATAGGTCATATGGTTGTAAGGCCGGTGGGCCACCGCATAGGTTCAGGTTATGGCCCTATAGGCCTAGGTTACAGTGTGAGCACCTCCACAGGTCTCGGGGTAGGGTCCCATATTACGTATAACAACAAGATAGTGTCCTACGGTACATAGAGGAGGAAAAGGTACATAGGTACATGGTCCTAGGCTATCCCTAGTAGGACAAAGCTCACAAGTTATTGTGAGAACTATGGCACCACCTTAGATGGTGCTGATGGTGAGGTTCAAGAATGACTTGAATGAGGTATAATATTACAAGTATCACCGACAACCTCTCGAGATAGATGTCCCCTCCTATTCACGACATGGCAAAACATGCATCAAGTGAGAGGACAAGATCCCACACTCATAGTGTAAATACTACATGGGTCGATGAGTCCGGAGAGATAAGGTCAGGGTGAGGCCATGAGTTCATGGAGGCTGAGACCAGGCCTACGGACCAAGTGGACACTTGACCAAGACCCATGCAAGGTGGGGAGATGTTAGTAGGGTGCCAAACATGCTGAGAGGAGGAGACAGATGAGACTGGCCCCAAGGTTCTTAGGTGGGGTGATGATTAGTCCCTTGGTATGATTATTATTTTTGAGATTTTGATATATATACGGACCTATGAGCCAAAGATAGTGAGGATGTACATAAGAGTTTTGATAGTTTGATCTTATATTGGCTTGCGTGCCGAAGATGGTGAGGATGTATATGAGAGCTTTGAGATTTTGATTTTATACTTGCCTCTGAAGCCGAAGATGGTGAGGATGTACATGAGAGTTTTGAGATTACTGGTATTTATTTGTATCTATGTATATATGTATTGATACAAAACTCTCCCATTTATATAGTTGATGATGTTTATTGGATGGATGATGTACCTATGTTTTTAATTTCCATTGTTATTGTGTATTGATGGAAACTAGGTGAATTAGGCATGATGGAGTCAAGGTCATGTAGGCATGATTTATTTTAGGTCACTTAGGCATGGTTGATTTTAGGTCATTTAGGCATGGTGGAGTCTAGGTCACTTAGGCATGGTTGAGTTTAGGTAATTTAGGCATGGTGGAGTCTAGGTCACTTAGGCATGGTTGAGTTTAGGTCATTTAAGCATGGTTTGGTCATGTTTTTGGTTTTGGTAGCATGGAAAAATAAATGATGATGAATATGTATGTTATGTTGTAAATTTCTGAAATCTTTGATATCATGGAAATGTGAAATGATTGATTGGATGTTTTGATGATGTGATAAAATGGTAGGTATGTATGTGTGGTAAATTTCCAAGTGTTATGAAAAATGGAAACTAATTACGGTAGAATGTTAATAGAAAATATGTGGGGAAAATGGTTAGGGTAAAGAGTGGCTGAGTTAATCTCTAAGGGCCCCATGCCCTCGGAGTGTTTCCTACATAGCCCTGGTGAAAAGGCGGCCTAAGGCTGATGTAGTTATATTTTAAGCTAGGGAAGAATAAGATGAGGATAGATGAATGGGTTGGTAGGTTTTAGGCATATCTTGAGTCTAGGTCATTTAGGCATGGTTGCATTTAGGTGATTATAGGCATGGTTGAGTTTAGGTCATTGTAAGTGTGGTTGATTTTTAGGTCAATTCGGCTTGGTGATGTTGGTGAAAGAGGAATTATTAAAATGTAGGTGTCGATGATCTAATCCTGTATAGGAGAATTAACAAGTAATGAAGAAGGTGAAGGGTAAGAGGTGACTAGAAGATCCACCTAATTGGAAGAACCATAACAAGTCTACCATACCAAAGGTGGGCTTATGAACATAAGACCCTAAAGGCATTGCATGATTGACTATGCTAAGGGTGAAGAAAGTCACATGATCATGAAATGTTAGATTTGTGGAAAGTCCCTTGAGAAGGTAGGAAATTGGGGTGAAAAGGAAATGAGGTGAAAATGGTTTGTTTTAGTGTAACTTGGTGTGAGACAACAAGCCTACTTGGCAAGAGACCCAAGATCAAAATAGGCAAGTCCATGACAAAAAGGTTATCATTTTCTTTTTTACTTTTGTTTTTGATAGATTGATCAATGTGGGAAGTCTATGTGGGATGAGTATATTATCTCCTTGAGGTCTTCATGAAGCTATTCAATGCAGGAAGTTGGTAAATATTTTATTTTATTTTATTTGCAAGAATAGTCTCCTTTTGTGATAGACTCGTGTGCGGTGGGCTTCTTTTATATAGCTGTCCTTTGAGGGAGCAGTCTAGTTATAATGACGAGATAGAGAGAAGAGATGTCCCTTTTGAGGGATTCATCTCATTATTGGAATTTTGACTCAAGGAGTTGAATCCCATTTTACTTTTTTTTCTTTTTGGACTTTTAAGTCATGGACAAGACTATAGAGGAAGATTAGGCTCTTGTTTAGAAGATAAAACCCTAACACATAGAGATTAACTATGAAAGATATGGTTTTGAGTGATGAATGACCATGGGATTCCATCTTGAAAAAGATGAAAATTATCCATGAAAATCATGCCATGAGTAGAGTCGTGATACTCATATTGAAGATAAGGTGGAAAGGTGATGGGTAATCACATGATTCTTGTTTAGTCATTGACCCCAAGAATAGGTAATATGAAAGGTGAAGGGTGCTCAAGGGATGATCTTGAAATAGACAGAAGGTGATAGGACTTGATTAAAAATATAAGGGTTGAAGATGCATGGTGTTCAAGCGTTGAGTTCGGTTTACCTTCGAGTGAAGACAAACAATAAACACCGATCCATATGTATGAGTAATGATATAGGGTCCAATCTAATTAGGATAAAATTTTCCCTGTTTACTTTTCTTTTCATTGGTTATATGTTGATTTTCCTTCAGGATGAGGTCACCAACCTAGAAGGTTTGCTCATGGACATGTTTGTTATAGGAACATTTGATATATTTTTGGTAGTTTTGGAGATGATCAAGAGCATTAAGACAATTCTCATCTAATAACTCAAGTTGTACCTAATGGTCCTTCTCCGAAAGTCATCATCATTGATCATGTCTTGGAGTGAGATACAAAGAGATGAAATCTAGACTTTGAGAGGCAAGACAGCCTCGGTACTATAGACCAGAGAGAAAGGCGTGGTAGAAGTGGAGGTACGAACACTAGTATGGTAAGCCCACAAAGCGAAAGGAATGTGTGTATGCCAATCCTTTCCAGTATCGTCAACTACTTTCATAAGAATTTTGTTTAGGGTTTTATTGGTTGATTCTATCTTGCCATTTGTTTGTGGGTAGTAAGGTGAAAAGAAACTGAGTTAAATTCTAAGGGCAGCACAAAGTTTTCATAGGGTTTTATTTTTGAACTATTTTTCGGTATTAGTGATGAGATGGTGAGGAACTCCGAAGTGACAAATGATGTGATGATTAATGAATTCACATATTTTCTTAGCTTTTGTAGATATTAGGGGGATGGATTCTACTCATTTAGTGTAGTATTCATTAGCGGTTATAATACATTGATGAAATTGTGAAGAATGAGGATTAATCTCTTCGATAAGATCCAAACCCTATTGAGAGAAAGGCTAAAGGTCTTGTGCAACCAGTAAGGTATGAATAGGTGTGTGATGAATATTATCATGCTACTAGAATTTCACACAACATTTGACATAGTTAGAACAATCATGGTTGAGGGTGTGCCAATAAAAACCTAGGCGAAGGATGCATTTAGTGACAACTAGGCCACTAAAGTGACCACAAATTCCATCTTGAACTTCCTTGATGGTATAAGGTATCTCGAACTTCCAAGAGAATACCATCAAAGCCACATTTATAAAGAAGACCACCCATGATGACATAGCGAGAGACACTTTTGAGAAAGGTGTGTTGTCCATTACGAGTAAGATCTAGAGGTAGAATGGAAAGGGAAAGGTATTTTACAAACTTCTTATACCAAAGGTCACGTGGGTCAGGTGCAATGGTTTTGACAAAGTTGACATCTCAAGATAAATAAGAAGGTGATTGCAACCTTTGTATTGTGAAAAATATTTTGGAGTCGGCAGTGAAGCGGGTATCTGAGAAGCTAGGCAAGGCCATGGTATCTGTAAATTTATTAGTAGAATGTGGGGTGGTTTGAATTTTGTAATGGTCAAATTTAGTCAAATTTTGTTGACACAATGTTTATACTTTTGGATTATTTATTTACGACATTGGTATATACCATTGACTTGGTTTACAACCAATTGGGAATCACCAAAGATATTAATTTATTTGACATCAAGGGTGATGGCGGTTTGGAGACCTAGTAGGAGTGTTTCATATTGGGTGATATTATTATTACAATCAAAATCTAGTTTGAAAGATAAAGGCATAGGTTCACCATCAAGAGGAATGAGGATAAATCCTGCACCACCCCACGCTAAAATTTGGAACCATCAAAGAATAAGGTCATTTGGTAAACAATATCATCTAAAGAGAGGGTAGAAATGGATTCATCCCGAAATTGAAGTTAGAAGATTGATTTCCAGAGAGGGGTGAATTTGTAAGTTGGTCAGCAATGGTTTGGCCATTAATAGATTTTTGATGGATGAATTTGAGGTCTAGGTTGGTGAGAAGCATGAGCCAACACGCAGCATGCTGATGTTGGTAGGGTTTGGCATACATGTAATGTAAGGGGTCAGTATTGGTGATGAAAAATGTTTTGTGATTGAGTAGGTAATGATGAAGTTTAGTGGAAACAAAAACTAAGGCTAAGAATTTTTTTTTGGCATGGGTGTACCTAGTTTCATAGTCCAAAAGGGTATGAATTATGTAATAAACTACTTACTCTTTGTGTTTCTCGTCACGATGAGCGAGCATGGCACCTATGGAATGATCAAGCAAAAATGTATAGCTAAATGGGTTAGTCATCCTTAGGAGGAATGAGCACCAAAGTGGTTAGAGAAAGTATTGTTTTAAGGCATCAAAGGATTTGTGGCATTCATTATCCTATTTGAAGGAGATGGTGAAATGGTTAGAAGTGCTTGGAAAGCTACGAAATAAAATGATAAATAGATTGCAACTTACCTTGCAAACTAAGAAGTTGGTGAAGTTTAGTAGGTGGAGGTATTTTGAGAATAGCCTTGATTTTATCAAGATTTAATTCTATGCCACACAAAGAAATGATGAAACCAAGGAGCTTTCCTAAGAGCACAATGAATACACACTTCTTAGGTTGAAGGTGAGCACAATACTTGATGAGGTGGGTCAAAGATGACCTTAAGGACTGTAAGGTGTTCGAACCGATGTTTAGATTTGGCCAGAAGATCATCTACATAATATTCCAATATGCGATGCATTATGTCATGGACGATATACATCATAGCCTGATGATATGTAAAGCACCGACATTTTTAAGGCCAAAAGACAAAACTCGGTATTAGAAGGTCCCCCAAGGAGTGATGAAGGATTTTGTGTTGATCTTATGGGAAAAGTAATGTTTGGTTATAACTTGAGAAACCATTCATAAGTGATAACATCTCATGACCAACGTTGAGATCAACTAGGTCAATACAGGTAGAGGAAATTTATCTTTGGGGTAAGCTTAGTTAAGGTCACGAAATATATGTAAATGTGAAGTCTCCCTATCACTTTTGTGATAGGAATGATGTTAGAAATACATTTGGGATAGTCAATGGGTAGGATGAAGGAAACCGAGAGAAGGCACTAAAGTTCTTCTTTGAAAAGAAGGGTAATGTAAGGATACGTTTTCCACACTTCTATTTTACGAATTTGGCTTCGGAATGGTTACAATATTATGGACCACAATGATTTGGTCAATACTAGGCCTATCAACATACGACCAAGAAAAAGTGTTGCTATGATCCTCGGAGGAAAGAAGTAAAATCTTCCTATTCAACAACATCTAAAGATTAGCCTATCTTTAGAATGTGCGGGTCGTCTTGAGTGTTAATATTGACTTCGATGGTTGATTCATTTAACATGGTTTGCATCTTAGAAGGAAATGACTGGTGAATATAAGAATCTTCTCGCACTAAGGTAGGTGAGGATAGACTCATCATCCTGACATTGAATGACGTTAATGGATGGTGTATCATCATCGATCATGTCAGGATACATGAATGGAAGAGAAGAGGGAGCCTCGCCATCATGTTGATAAGTCAAAGGTCCCAAGGAAATGGTGTTCATGAATTTTTTTATGAGGAATGGATTCTGGATCCATAGACTTCGTGGGTGAGGGTGTTGACGTTGGTGAACAGGGTGGAAAAGGTTTGTCATCCTGAATGAGTTCAACATGGGCCTTCTTGGAGGATAGTTCGTTTAAGCTGATACCACTGCAGTATTTGTGTTTACAGGTGGTACACAGGATGATGGTATGACGACCTTGTTCATAAAAACCAAAACCAAAGCCTTTCCATGTGCAACGGTGAAGGAAAGTGTGGGCAAAGCAACAATTGGTTAGAGATTAGAGGTCAGATTAAAATGTTCATGTTTGGGATGGTGGTTTGGGTGAATAGGTGGAAGTATCAAGTCCCCCATACATTAATTTGGTGTGAAGGTGGGGAGGACCATAAGGGAAGACCTATCTTATGTGATAGTCATAACGAGGATGTTGGTGTAGGTTACCATACTCTTGCGGAGTAAGGAATGTGTTGATATTGTAGAGGTGGTACTCCCCTGAGTGAGGCGTTGAAAAACACCCTCTAAGGGATCGATAGTAGATATGTGGGTAGCGGGAATAGATGAATTACTAGGTGATTGGGTAGGAGGGGTATCGGTTGGTTGGGAAGTAGATGGGCCAACTGCAGAGGCTGCAACAGCAGTAGGAATAGAAGAGTTAGGTGTGGGAGAGGTGGTGGAAGCATTGGTTGATGGGGCTGTGGGTGAAGGAGAAGTGGCGGTAGTGGTAGATGCCTTAACTAGTACAAGGAAATCATTAGGTCGGTACAACATGTTACAGGTTTTGAATGGTGACGGGTCAGTTGGGATGGTATATTTATTTCCTTCATGTTCAAATTTTACACAACGGTGTAAAGTTTAAAGAACACAACCTATGAAGCGAATCCAAGGTCATCCAAGCAACAAGTTATACTAGAAATTCCCATCTAAGACATAGAACAATTACTGGATAATACGAGGGCCCAAAAAAATGTGAAGAACAATGATGCCAAGGATGGAAGTGATGGCATCATTAAAGGAGTATAGTATAACTAGGTTATTATGCATGTAATTTAAAGGGATGCACATTCTATTGTATGTGTGTGAGGAGATGATGTTGATGCTAGCACCACCATCTATCATAACGTGTTGTATGCATATATTATCGATATATACAAAGATGAAAAGGGAGGGATTAGGGTCATTTGATTGAGAGGTACAATCTCCTCATCAAAAAAACTGAGGGTGGCTACTTGATGAGTGGGCATGGGGGTAGAAGAAGGAGATGATTTGGTAAGAGAGGCCACATGGTGAGGGGTGATAATGGAGGCTACTGGTGTGGGGTTGTTAGGTAAAACCTTGACGGATTGTAAAACCTCCATGATGGCTTGTTGATGAGATTCAAATGTGTGGATGAGATCGTATAATTTTTTTTTAGAGGGGATTGGTGTAATTGTTTTATCATTGTACAATGGGTGACCTCATCAGAAATAGGGTATGTGGGTCCTCAAATGGTGATTTTGGGTGTGGTGTAGAAGGTATATTGGGCATGGGATTGGTTGATGGGCTAGTTGATTTTTATTTTCCTTTGTCCTTTTGGGTGTGAGTGGCAACTTAGATCATGTTAATATGAGGGAAAGAGGTAGATGGAGAAGGTATGTCATGAGTAGTATAATGACATGATGGAAAAAAACCTAATGCGGGGTAAGAACCTTGTGAAATGAGTAGGGCACATTGGCATTTAGGTGGTGGTTTGGCCAACTCTCTAATACAAACCATGTTGATCTTGAATTTTAGAGGTGGATAAAAGGGTTGTGGAGGTGGTGATGTGGGTCGCTAAATAGGTAGGGGTGGGCGGATTTATGGTGACAGTGAAGATGGAATAGGGTCCTCATCAAGAAGATCATCATTGTTGAAATTTTCTTCAGGAGGACATAATTGGAGGAGAACAGTTTTGAGAGCCTTACAACCCTCTACATCATGTCCTGGCACACGATGGTAGGAAAAATTTTAGTTTCATCAAACCCTTTTGGTTTGGGTTTTAGGAGGTCGTAAGGTCAAATGTTATGATTGAGGTCTCTAAGAGATTGGATTAAATGTTGGCAGAGGATGCAACTAATCGATCACAGTGGGAAGTGAATGTGGGTTTAGGTAAAGGTGTGGATTATTTTGGTGGAAGAGGTGTTATAGGAGGTGGAATATGTTTGACCACTGGTTTGGTAGGTGGTATTGTCTTAGGTTTTGATGGTATATGCTTGGGTAAAGGTGTGGTAGAAGAACTAGCAATGGAAGGTGTTGTTGGTTTAACTACCCTGTTGGAGGGTAGTGGGTTCTTGTCTTTGGATTGCACCTTCTTGGGTAAAGGTGAGGTGGGAGTACGTGATGCAAAAGGGAAAGAAAATAGTGGAAGAGGATGGGTTACCCATGGGGATAATGAAGGTGTGGTATAAGTGGTTGGTGGAGGTCGGGTGGAATGTATGGGTTGAATTTGCATAGGTAATGTTGGGGTTATGGTAGCTAGTGGAGGTATAGGTGGTAAGAAATGTACGGGTGAGGGTGAGGGTGTTTGTTGTGTAGGTAAATTGGGTGTAAAAAAGGATCGTGATGAAGAAGTAGGTTTGTTAAATTTTTATTTTATTTGGGTACGGGGTTGTTTGGCCAAGGTTTATGGGTGAGGTCATTGGATGGACGGAAGGGGTGAAGGTGATAAAGGTGTGGTGGGTGAGACTGGTGTATGTGGCCTTAACTATGACTCCCTGTTAGGAGTAAACTTCCTAGAAGCCTGTCGCTCATACATTCAGTATTTCCAAAGACCATATCATGTTGTTTAATCCTCCTAAGAAGATACCTAGGCGGTACAGTTTTCAAGCCATTGTACCTTTGCCTCAGAAATCCAAAGTTGTTAATAATGTATGGATTCACAAGTCTATAGCAAATTGCCAGTCAAGTATTGAAGAAATTGTGTCTAAGATAAAGAATGACTTGTGTAGTGAAAATCCCCATGCATTCATACACAGAAAGAAACATTTCTGTTCCTTGGATTTACAGCTGATCAAAGATTCAGATGGAAAAGAGATAGTGCCCAAGTTCAAGGCTCATCATCGTGGGATGCCTCCCACTGAAAGAAAAGAATGCAGAGAAGAAATTCAGAAGTTCTTGAAAGGCGGCTTTATTCGGAATCAAATTCGCCTTGGTCTTGCACTGCATTTTATGTGAATAAAAGATCTGAACAGATCAGGAATAAGAAAAGATTGGTAGTGGATTACAAGCCACTCAATAAGTACATTGCTTCAGTACAACATCCCATTCCAGCTAGGGATGATCTCTTGAGTAGAATCAAAGGTTCTAAAGTTTATAGTAAGTTTGATCTCAAGAGCGGTTTTTGGCAAATATTTCTGAAGCAGGAAGACATGTTTAAAACTGCTTTTATTGTCCCAGAGGGCAATACGAATGGAAAGTTCTGCCCTTCGGCCTCAAAACAGCACCATCCATATTCCAAAAGATTATGGATAGAATTTTTGGTGAACTTTCTGATTTCCTTATTGTATACATAGATGACATTTTGATTTTCTCAAAATCTCCAAAGGAACATATCAGTCATCTAGAACAGTTTTATAAAGTTGTTTTTGACAATGGTTTATGTCTGTCTTTGACAAAGATCGAAGTATTTAAAGAAGACATAAATTTCCTTGGCATAAGGATAAGCTCGCAAAGCATTGAAATGCAACAGCATATTGTAAGCAAGATACAGAGTTTTCCTGATGATTTGCATGAAAAGCAGCAGCTCAACGTTTCCTTGGATGCGTAAACTATGTTGCTGGTTTTTACCAGAACATAGCTGGTGACAGAGTCTTACTTAATAAAAGACTCAAGAAAGATGCACCTATCTGAATAAAGAAATGTCGACGCAGCTTTCCCTTTTACCGGATACTTCGGTTTCTAAGTGAAAAGCCTTGACGAGGTTCTATATATAGAACTCCGCTCAACTCATTCACTACACTTAGAAGCGGAGAAGCAAGGCACTCCACGGAGCAAGAGGTTTGAAGGAAGATATTCTGAGGTCCAGAGTCTTGTTCTGAGTCATCTGCAAATACTTCGTGATAGATATATGTCTCATGTAAGTTATGACTACTGAAGTTTGTGTTATACTTTCAGTAAATAATGAGCCTAAGATATTATGTTTGAAAGAGTTCGAGAGAGCTTTGAAGAGTCAGTATGAAATGAAGATGTCTTCGACATTGTTATGAATGTAATTTCGAAGTTTTCGAAACAGCAATATTGTTATCTTTCGAGATATTTAAGCTTTGATTGAGTTATAGATATCTCGCTTTCTATGCGCTTTTATTTCCGCGTGCTATATGGTTTCTATAAGTAGTTGCAGAGTTAATACAAGAGTGTTGTGTTTTTAGATTTGGTATCGAGCTTGCAGAGTGTTGTTGTTTTTAGATTGGTATCGTAGCTGGTTAAAGTTTCCAAGGACTATTAGAACTGGTTAAAATTTTCAAGTAAGACAAGACGAAGCTTGATTTGAAGCATGTTTATATTCGAGTATTATCGAAAATATTGTCCTAAGAATGATTTTGAATATTGTCGATTTTGTTAAGAGATTTTGGTTTAAAGGATTTCAAAGTGATTTCGAAGTTTTACGTCATTTGCAAACGCAAGTTCATATAGCACTTATAAGGTTAATTGGTGAGATCACCCGCAAGTAAGACGCCGTGTGATAGGCGCAGCCATAGGGAAGATCCGACGTTTGTTTAACCTTGCTTCCTTGCTTGTCAAGAATAATGGCGTAAGAACATTCCGAGTCGACTAGGAGAAACAGAGAATCAAGATCTTATTAATTTATCTGATGTTTTTGAAGTTAACACTGATGTTGATGTCATAGATGAATCAAATCCCATTCCTGAATGGAGATTGCCAAAGAAATCATACTCTGAAGTTTATGCAAAAATAAACAGATTTCATTTGATAGCTTCAACAGTTTTAAAACAAGAGAATCAGTAATTCAAGTATCTCAGACTAGTAATGGGGAATACAATATTCCTCTAATAGATAGATCAGATATAAAGAGTCTAAAGAAACAGTCTACATATAAGTTTGCACATGTAGGGTGCGTACAGATAGGTATAACACCTCTGTTCAGAAGAGGTTTGAATGCTTCAATACTTTGCTGTTTAATGGATTTACGGTTTGACAATTTTAAGGACTCATTATTAGCAGCAATACAAACTGGGTTACACAATGGACCCATTTCTTTTGAAGTTTTTCCAAATTATCCCGTCTCCTTGACAAAGGATGACTTGTTACAAGATGTTTTGAAGTTACATCTTGCTACTACTGGATTACACATGAGGACTGGTTCATGTCCTTTGGCCATTCATTATAAGGTGATTTATCGCCTTGTTAATACTATGTATCCAGCAGTCAAACATGGTGTCACCAAAGGCAGCAGCGTGGTGACGCACACAAATTTAGAAACACAAAAAATTGAACCAGAACTTATTTCTTGGTCTGATATTAAAGTCCCCAGAGAATGGACTTTATCAAAGAAATTCATTCAGTCATCAAAACCCAAATTAGAAAATGCTACATCTATTGTAGAAGAGAAAAACAGAGTCACATTAAGTTTCGGCATAATTCAAGTAGAGATCTGAGTAAGAAGCCATTATCCAGAAGTACTTCAACAAATAGTACTTCATCTTACTTCACAGTAGGAGAAAGCTCAAATGCCCAAAAGGCAGAAGAGCCTGAAAAAGAGAAAATATTCCTCTGTAGCCATAAGTCACTAGTTCATGACCTGCTACAGATTTTCTCTGGTGCTCAGATTGTGAAAAATTGTTAGCCAAAAATATGCTCCTGCAAATGGACCAACAATAAACATGGCCTCGCTTAGTTCTAGTTTAACATTTCACAAACAGATGCCCATGAACTTATTTCTCCAGACCAGACACAGAGAGCTGTTTTCTGGTACCAAAGAGCTGTTAGCAAAGATGTAGAACCCTCAGAAAGTTCTAAGATGCTTAATTGGACAAATAAGGCTATCAAATCTGTCCATGAAGAAACTGTTTCAAATAGAGAAAAATTAGCATCTATGGAAAAGGTTCTAAAAGCAATTGAATTAAGGAAAAAGGGTGATAGTGCATCTGCTTTAAAGTTACTTGAATGATAAAGTTGATAAATTGCAGTGCATTGAAAAGATTGAACATCAGGTACAAGAAACACATAAGATGGTTTCTGCAGACCTTCCAGAGGTCATTTCTCAGAAAGTCAATGATCTTGTCCAGCCATTGGTAGATCATACCATAGGTTTAAAAAGTGTTGTTATCAGTAGACAAGTTCAGACTAATGAAGTTTTTGAAAGTGGCATAACTACCTTGCAGATGAAAATGAAAAGACACATCGAGAATTGATGAAATACAAAAGTGTCTTACAAGTGAACTCCCAAAGATATTACCAAAGATACAAGAAATAAACAGAAAGTTTCAGCTCCTCCTGAAGGAGATTGGTCTAAAGCCGTATCTTGGTCAGATGTTACACAGTTGGCTAGTCCATCCACTAAGAAGTCTTATAAAGAGGTCCTAGAAGAATATAAGCCTTTGTTTTTCAAAGACAAAAATGTTAACATGTTGAGTATACAGGGACTTGGACAACATCAGCCATTACATCAGCCAGAACTAGTGGATCCAGCATATGAAGAGCCGGTGTTTGATGAGAAAATGGGAGAAACATCTGGTGTTACTCATACACCTATGCCACAGCCACCACAAAAGGTACAGACTCTCAAACCGATTTTTATAAAGTAGAGTGTAAAACCATTCCAGAGATTAAGGAGATTGTTCACTCCATGATCGGTTGGGGTAATACTCAATTCGAGACATATAATAGATCTCCTCGTAATATTGCTGCTACAATTGCTAACGGATTTGTTGGAATCCTAAAGGAATGGTGGGACTTGCTCCCAAATAAGGAAATAATTTTGCAGGCAGGATATTCTGGTCTTACTGCCGCTATAATCAAAGAGTTCATCGACAACATTGACGATGACAAGATGATGAACACAGCCATGTTCTTAAGAGCCCGTCTCTGCGATATGACAAGAGTCGAGAATACCAGTGCTTCATGCAGAAGCTTTATTACAGCTCCGGCAATATAAATGATGAGACCATGCGTCTCCGTTATATTGAATCATTTCCGCCTTATTTTGCTACTCAATACAAGAAGGCCATGCATGGAATGCGGACTGCAGAGCTCAGTTTTGGGGCCATCAACCAAATCATCGACCAGACTAATGCAAAGCTTTGAAAGACAAATGGGAGCGCAAACAAGCGCTTAAGCATCAAAAGCTTTGGGAAATGTGTTCTGTGAGCAGTATGCTCTCGAACCATTTGGCTGTCCTGATCTAGAAATCAATCCTAGACGAAAATCCTCTTGCAAGGATTGTTCTTTTTCAAAGGGGGAGGATGCTCGGTATTACAAAAAAAAGAAAAGAAAATTCAAGTCTAGATTCAAAGAGCCTCCTTACAGACCGCCAAAGAAGAAATATAAATTCAGAAAGTACAAGCACATCGGCAAGCATCAAGTTCAAGCCGACCTGCTACATCTGCAAAGGGCCGCACTATGCAAAAGACCTTAGGTGGAGGAATAATTTTGGTGTGGGTTCGGGAAGACGTGGCTAAATCTAATTTGATGGGTGGATGGGTAAGGCTTGACATCGGCATGACCCCTAAGGTAGTGATAGGTCTAGATATGGGTGAAGATGTAGGTGCGGGTAGGTTATTAGGCATAGGAATGGTTTTAGTTGTGGGTAAAGTTTTGGATGTAGGTAAAGGTGACGATGAAGAATCCATTTCAAAAGGTATGGTTAGGGTCGATTTGGTTATTGGAAATACCTTTGGATAGATCATGGAGGTATCTATAGGTAACATTTTCATTTGAGTTGAAAAGGGGAGCCAAAGACATCCCCAAAGTGTGGAATTATCAACGTAATCCAAATGATCTACCAGTCATGAAAATGACATTGCTATAAGAGTAGATATAGTTGGTTTAGTGGAAATCCCTATAAAATATGTCTGTGAGATAGGGAATTGGTTAGCCTCATACTCTATGGGTAAAAGAGATGAGACTAGATCAACGAGATCCTGAATGCTAATGGGGAATTATCCCCAATAGGCAGTGGCATGTATGAAGGATCTCCCATGGGCAGGAGACATGGTAGGTGGGGTGAGGTAGACTTATCTTTTGGTGGAGGAGAAAGTGATGACGATTCTCCTGCAGGTGGGAGAGTTAATACCGTTGATTATTCGATAGGTGGCGAGATAGACGGTGAAACAACATCAATAGAAATCGTGGAATCCTCTGTGGGTGAAGGAGGAGATGAAGGGGAATCCTTTGGGGATGAAGGAGTGGATGAGGTATGCTCCTCTGTGGGTAGAGGAACTTGTGCCAAAATTTCCTCAATAGATGAAATAGGTGGAAATTGAGGAACAACTGATACAATATCAAAAAAATGTGGACTTCAAGGGCATTGTTGTCATTGGTTGAAGGTTCACCATTTTTATTAGATGATAGTGTATGGTTAGGGAATGACTTCTTATAGATATACGCGTTTTGATTTGTTGGTATGTTTGGGTTTTCCAAGATGAGATTTCCATTATCTAAAATTTCTTGGACAACGTTCTTAAAATTTATGCAATTACCATCACTATGGCCTTTGACGTGATGATAATTACAATAGTTATGTTCCTTATACCATGCAGGCATAGGACGAGTGGGATCAAAACCAATATGAGGTTTTATGGGGGGTAGTGCAATAGCTCCACCTTAAGAAGCTTTTCCAAGACTGAAGAATAGGGCTCTCCAATTAGAGTATACTTTCATTGTTCCCTTCTGAACTGAAAAGTATAAAAGAGAGAAATATTGGATGAAGGTTTGGCTTGATTAGATGGATGGGATGGAACAACTTTGAGAACTACTACATTGGTAGACCCCTTGGCTTTTGAATAATTGTTTTGGGGCTTTGAAGATGAAGAAACATCATTTGACATGAACGTGGTGTTTTTTATCGCAATTGGATTTTCTTTTCTTCAATGACACGAATTTCCTACTTTCGTGCCTTGGTAAATGCTTCGTTGAAGGTGAGGAAGGTTTATACCTATAGATTTGGTGAGATGTGTCTGGAACAAGCTCTAGTGAACAACTCTATAAGATCAACTTAAGGTATCTGGAATGTTAATTGGTTGATAAGACTTCATCAGTGAGCAATGAAATCTGTGATAGATTATTCTTCATACTATCGTGTCGAGTATAGGTCAGTCATGATGAATTTTTTGACAACATTGATTGAGAAGCATTCAAAGAATTCTTGAGCCAATTTGTTGGAGGAGTAGATGGAATGTCTAGGTAAACCACAATACAAATCTAAGGCAGTCCAGTCAAGGACATGGGGAATGTCTATAGGAGTAAAGCATCTTCATGGGCAATTAGATAACACACATGTTTGAACGACCATAAGTGTTGTTGTAGGTTTTATTTACTATTAAAAAATTGAACTTGGGAGTTTCCCAATGTATGCAGGTATGGGCGAATGGAGATAGATGGATGAAGGGATCATTACATATTTTATCATAAGTTAAGGAGTTGGGAGAGCCAAAAATGATGCTTATAATGTTTGCATATTTTCCATCATCATCCTAATGAGGTCATTAGTGGGTTGTGGGGAATGTGCACCTCCTGTAGTAAGGGGAGGTTGATGATGGGTGTATGATGTGGATGGAATCCCAATATATGGAGGTGCTGAATATGAAAACTGTGAAGGGGAATAGATACGCAGTAGAATATATCCCTGAATAAGTGATAGACAAGATTAGGGGTTACTTGGTGATGTGTGTAAATAGGTGGGGTAGTCATAATGACTCTCGTAGTAATTAGGGGTAGAGACTGTGGGATGGAAAGGACAAGGTTTTGGAATGGGGTGTGGGTTACCGACACCATGGGTGGTTGTGATGTAATTGGTATATATGAGGAAAAGGGTGCAGATGGGGCCATGCTTAAGGTAGTTGGTGAAGAAATGGTCAACACCACGGTGTGATAGATGCCGTTAGTGCATCGCTTATAGAGGACGTGTGGTCTAGTTGAGATACTACAAGTGGTAAGCTAGATGAAGGCCATGTTGAGCTAGTGGTAGATGACACAGTGGTTGGGGTGAGGGTAGGAGGGATAGAAACAATCATGTTGTATGCCAACAAATCCCGAGGAGTCTCGGGTAGATGAGTGCACAAGATAATATTGTAGGGAAATGAGATTCTAGTTAAGGAGTCTTGCGAACTCCTCGTTTTTGGTATTAATAGTGATAGGCTGAGTTGGATCCATAGGAGACAAGATGGAAGGTGGTGATGGGCTCGGTGGAAGAGGCTAAAGGCTAGCGTGAAACACAAGGGAATTAGTTTGACTGCGAGTCAGAACCATGTGAATTAGCATAGACTTGATAAATTGTACTATGTAAATAATACATAAAATAACAGAAATGGAGAAGGATAGATTCTGGGAGGTGAACTTGGTGATGTCCTAATTAAAAATCAGAACAAAGGAACCAACGATGGTTTAAATAACCGATGAAATTTAAAGGAGGATGATGATGGTTACAAGAACTCGATACCTGGTTACTGTGGGAAATCAACAGTTCTAGAAAATGAGGCCAAAAATTGATGAAAATGGAATGAGGAAATTGTATATGACAGTGATATTAGAATTCTGGGGATATGATGATGTCCTGAGAATTTCAAATAGAACAGAAGAGGTGATGAATGATTTTTTGGGTGAAATAAAAAAAAGAGATGGGAACCGACACCAGTTAGGTAAACTAATGAGGGTAAGATGTAAAATGGTGGCATCACTAGAGCGATGTTGGTTACTATGAAATTTAAAGAAGTGAAGAAAAGTTGATTTTGTGAATTAAGTCAAATGGAGTATCAACCCGGAGTTTGAGGATGATAGTATTAGACCCTGACAAACTTAGAAACATTTAGAATACTCCAACTACAATGATGGAGTGTGAAAGGAAGAGGAAAGTGAAGAACGTAACCTCACATCTCAAAATGCAACTCAGGAAAAAGGTAAGAAAAACACACAATCTTATAAGTGTATTTTATGAGTTCAACTTATGCTATTTAAGACTGAGTTGTGAATTCAAAACAATTTTTTTTGGTTGGGAAGGCATCCTATGAAGAGGAAAATTCTAAAGGGTGGTTTTAGGTTATGTTTTGGTGGGGGTGGTCCTTTCTTTGAGATAATGACTGGAAAAAGAAACTAGCTGGGCTCCCACTGTCAATCCTCTAATCGTGTGATCTTTTACAACTTCTTCTAGGTAAGGGATTTGTTATCACTGAATCACAGCACCCCTATGTTTATACAAGTGCATATACTTGAACTCACGGTGTGATTGGATAACATGGGTACTATCTCCAAGTTGTGGGACTTGCTACTTGAGATAGACCTCCAGAGAAAGTTGGTTCTTGCTCCTAAACTACCTGCCACAATCTACTCTAATGCGGGGAAACTTACTATCCTAATCTAAATTTCCAAGGGACCAGAGAGAGAGAATGCATAAAATGAAATCCTACACTAAAGCGGTGATACACCAGAAAAGGAGGGTGTGAGAGTAGTCCCCAAATGTGTGAAATATAGAGGCAAAGTGCACACTAGAAGAGGTGATGACAGTTCTCCATAATCTAGCAAAATGCATTCACAACAATATTCCAAGCATACACAATGATAATGAATCCCTGTAAGAACATAATAATAGACACAATATTCTTGTAGAAAGATTAAAGGGGCAAGAAGAATGCAAGAAAACACAACAGGGGAAGATACATCCACAAACTGATATTTTATTGCTTCATGATATGCACAGTTCAATCTATTACAAGATAAGGGCTTGGATCACCATGCAAGGAGTCCACTACAAGGGCCTACAGCACATTGGCTTCACAAAGCAATTTTGGCAGAGCTTTGCTACAAAAACCACCCTCCTTTTTACAATGAGCCCAACACTCCAATTTATAGAAAAATGAGAAGGGAAAGAGAAGGGAAAATGGAAATCCCGAAATCTATCCTTCAACCACCTGTAAGAGGAATTAAATGGAGTAAAATTATTATATATTACTTGCAAAAGGATCCCCATACTATCCCATGTGCTGTAGCAGAGAAAGAATGATGACCATGCCTCTTAATTGCACTCCCAACTACCAAATAAAACACTTTATTATGAACCCGCCACGTTTTCTTAAAAATATCAATCAATTTCTCATCAAATATGGAATTTCTTGATTTTTTTGCGTTGGGCTCAAATCCATGATTCCAACAAGATACAATTTTGTGCGATTTCGTTGAGAAATGCAAAAGTTATGGCCTTCTGAATGCGGGCACTATTTGGGTCAGCGGGCGTTTTCTGTCATTTGACGGGAATGAGCATCAACTGACTAGAGCCGAATATGTTTCTCTTATTTAAATATATCTACCCTTATTAAAAATAATAAATCCAGATTTTTTGGAGTAGAGGACATCGTGCTCATTCCAGAAAGTCCAATTTTGTGAAAATCGAGCTCGGAGTCAAAAGTTATGGCCGTTTGAAGTTTCCGGACCAAACGTTGACTTTTCTTCCTTTTTGTCGGCCGCTTCGGCTTTTTGCGTCCCGCGCGTACCTTTGTCCCGGCTGTCCCAGATGAAAATCTCCTGCTTCGGCCGATTCGGGCTCCCTTGTTCCTATTTGCGGCAAAGACACGTGGCGAGATTCCATTCGCTCTCGGCTCTTTCGGCTTTTCGCGTCCTCCGCGTACTTTTGGCCCGGATGTCCCAGTACGAAAGTCCTCTGTTTCAGCTGAACCGGCCGGTTCGCGTCCTCTGCGCACTTTTGTCCCAACTGTCCTGGACTGCCTGGGACAAATTTCTCCGAACCGCCCGAAATGGACTGACTTGCGCCAAACCGGCCGATCCGCGTCTTTCGCGTACCTTTGTCCCAACTGTCCCAACTGCGCGAAAACAGCACTTAGTCAATTTTTTCCACTTTTCGGCCAGTTCACCTTTTCGCATCCCACACGTCCCAACGTCCCGGATGCCCCTTTGCTCTGCAGACTGCCTGGCGGCCTTTCGGCCGATTCGCGCCCAGATGTCCCTCATGTCCCGACTGTTGCGAGGACTAGGACTTAGCCATTTTTCATGATTTTTCCTGGCCCAAGCTTGTTTTCTGCAACTTTTTCACATTTTTAAAACTTGCTGGGTTTTCCTCTTGGACAAGAGAGTTAGAAAGAAGCCGAGGGGACCCCAGAAACACGATTTTTGCCTTGAATCAATATAATTGCTTGGAACTAAAGAATTTGATGCATGTTATCAAAATTACCTTGAGGGGTGAATTTTGGATAACAGATTGTTTAAGAAGATGTGTGAATTTTTATTTGTGCATTTTGGAAAAGAGAGAGATAAGAGAAAGTGCTTCTATGATTCAATTATGTCAACCATTAGCTGGGCATGACTTCTAACGTATAGGTTGCCCTCAATTTTTAATGTGAGCTAAAATGTAGCATACAAGGATGAAATGCAACAAATTTTAGAACCCAAATCGACAATTAAATTTGATGTAGAAAATGATGAATAGGTCAAGAACGTGCTCTTTCACTACTATGCAAATGTAAGAAGAAAGAAATGATTTGTTTTAAAAACCAAATCAAAAATGTTGTTTAGACAATTAGAAGAAAAGAATGTTACCAAGGAGAAGATTAAATGTGTATTTTTCAAAAAGAAAGAAACACACAAGATTTCCCTATATGAAGAAAATGCAAAGAACCCAAGAGAGGGTCCCACTGGGCATGCCAAAATGTTTCACCGGATTCTTGATAAAATTTAATGAAACAAATAGAGGGTGATAGGCCAAGGAGGAATACCTATTTATGAAGTCGGTTGAAGGTTGTGTGTGCATTTCTGATTTCTAATCTAGGATGACCATGAAGAAATTTTTTTTGGCTAGGAGAAACTACCTGTAAATACAAAACAAGACCAAAAGAACAATATTAAATAATATATGTCGCTGGACCGCCTAATGTGTGCTAGATCCAGAAGCGTGATACTTCCTAGATGGATGTTAGTCCACTATTTAATACAATTTAATGTAAGAAATAACATAAACAAATAACATCATATTGTAGTTAATATGATTTAGGCATCTCATTTAAATACAACAAGAAAATCTAATCTACGAGGTAGGGCTATGATCAAATCTGGAGGTTGGGTAGGTGGTTTTGAGTTTCTATAGATCTAATAGAGGTTTGGTAAAGGTTACAAATGGTTTTGGGCAATTTGGGAGTGGGTGTTAACTTGCTGTCCCAAGTTGGGTTATCAGACACATAGACCGATGTTGGTTTGGGTGTGACCGATGATAGTTTAGCTATTACTGATGACGGTTCATGATGGATAAGAGTTGAATAGTTAAATGTTAGAAATAGGGTCTAGACTCTCTCTATGTCTGTACAAAAGATGGGGAGGTTTGTGGAGTGGCTTCAGGTAGTGTATTTGGCTTGGGTGAGGCTTTTGTGAGGTTTTAGGGGTGATAAAGTCAACTTAGTGAAAGTCTGTTAGAAGATACAAGATGTCGACGTCGGTCTAGTGACCGATGCAAGTGAAGGGAAATTGATGACAAGTGAAGGTGATCGACATCGGTAGGGGATGTGTGGTGGAAATATAGTAAACTTAGTTTTGGAGCTTCTCTATGATTGCACAAAGAATAGAAGAAGGATGGTTAGGCTCGAAAAATCCTAGGAAGGCTTAGGAATGTCTAAGAGTCAGATATGGGGGTTAAAGGGGTTTTGGGTTGTTGGATGGGTGGATTGATAGGAAGGTGGGGATGGTGAAATGTAAAGTAGAATGGGATATAGTAAAAGAGCTATGGAAAATACAATCTAAGTATAGAATGATATAGATCAGAACACACTTACTTGTATTTGTAGGCCTGGTTGGTGGAGGATAACAATGGTTGATATGTGAAATTGGTGATCAGTGCCATGGAAACACTTCTTGGAATGTTACCGTGAATGCCAATGCCTTCAAATCAGTCTTGGTGCTAGTTAGGGTCATTTGGATGCTCGAACAGGCTCTGGTTCATGCTTGCATACATATATCTCTTTCTCGAAAACTTGAAAATGCCCACTTCTCAAAATTTCCAACCTCTTGAAAAAGTTTACTCTTGTTGCCAAATCATTGCACCCTCCAAATGGAAATATTGTGAACAGGAAGTTTGGTGTGATTGGGATACATGGGATCACTTCTCAAGCCGTGAGACTTGGGCTTGAGGTGAACCTCCGGAGAAGGCTAACTTCCTCTTCGTAAACTAAGTGTTGTACTACTCCTAGTGTAATAAAATGGCTATCTAGTCCTATGCTAACATTTTCATGGGTTTTAGGGAAAGATATTTGTAGAAACTATACTAGGGATGGTGATACACCAAATAAAGGGTGTTTCCGCAGACTCAGGAAGGGTTAATTTGAAGAGGGTGTGTGCACTACAAGTCAACATCACCTACTACAATTTAGAGAGGGTACCAAAATACCACACAGTACTAGGAAGCACACGTTTCGTTTGTTAAAATCGATCAGAAAAAGAAGTTATTAGTTTTCTAGTGAAAAAGGCTGAACTTGCGAAGGGTGAACAAGCACAATAACTCAATTACGTGTAACGCTCCACCACTTGATAAGCACAAAAATACAAGAACCTACAATAGAAACGTGAACTTGCACAATGTACCTACAAGCATGAGAAAAGGCACAAATAAGTATAGAAGGATGAAAGGACCGAGATTAGTCATAAAACACACACTTTTTACTTCATAATGGGCAAAATACATCATACATTCAAAAGAGGCAATGGTTTAATTTACAGTCTATACAAGGAGGCTTGACAGCTCCCTCAACATATAAGGACAACTTGCGAGAGAGAGGACACTTGAAAAATACACACTTGCCTAAGATGTATAACTTTCCAACCTATCTCGACTTGTTGGAAACCTTTGGAATGAGCCTCCAACTTAAATTTATAGAATAATATATGAGAGAGAAGAGGAAAGGTCATAATTACATTCCCAAATTGAAGGCACAAGATATATTTATTACAGCTTGGTTGAACCAATTTAAGAAGCTTCCATCATGTGTCATTAATGTCCTGGTTTACCTAGTTTGCCTTAATTAATTAAAGGAATGTTTAAATAATAATAAATTAATTATTATTTTTGGTGGGCCCCCTGTTGACCAGTTTGTCTTTGATGGGGGAAATCATGAGGAAAAGGCCAAAAAGAAGACCTAACTCGGTGGTTGGCTCGCCGAGCCAACTCACCGAGTTGGACACAAGATCCTTCTATATTACTTGAACTCAACATGAGCTTGCTACAACCAATCTCTAAGCTCCATTTTCCATCGCATCGACCGAGCTCCCTATTTTAGCTTACTTGCAGACCAACTCACCACGATGCATTAAGCTCCTCCATTGATTGAGCTCTAATTACGAACCAAGCTCTTATTAATCCGTTTTCATTAACCAAACTACTTAGCTTCCACTTGATCCAAAAACTTGATGTTGTGAGCTACCATATTATCACGATAACTCCAATTCATTCATAGCAAGCCCGATCTCATTCTTAACAACCTTTGCAACTGATTAACCTTGAATCAGCCGAGCCACTCGATATTACTCCACCCTAGCTTGGTAGAGTCTCCCCGTCGCTACTCATGTCATACTCCTCCAAGTTCTAATCCATTCCAAACTGAATCACCATCTTTCTCAATGTTGATTTCATTTCTAAGTATGAGATCATTTACATTGAGCTCATTTGCATTGAGTGCTCTCACTAGTATTGAAATCCAGACTCCATATATAACGAACAAACTCACCACGAGGCACCCTCCATTGTAACACCTAACATTGAGCTGAGATACTCGACATCACCTAACTATCGAGCTTTCCTTCTTCACCTTACTCAAGACTAGCTTACCACCAATGCATCAAGATCCTCCATTAACCAAGCTCCAATTATGAACTCGAGCTCTTCTTCATTCATTCTCGTTGACCGAGATACTTGGATTCCACTTGATCCATGAGCTTGATGTTGTGAGATACCATATTATCACATTAGAATCCACTTCATTCATGGCAAGGCCATTCTCATTTTTGATATCCCATGCAATTTGATTAACCTTTATTCTATCGATCCACTCGATATTACTCCAACCTAGCTTCAGAGACTCCTTGTCACTACTCTTGTCATACTCCTTGAATTTCTAATCCATTCCCAACCGAATCACCATCTTGCTCAATGTTGATTTCCTTTCTAAGTATGAGCTCCTTTACATTGAGCTCATTTTCATTGAGCTCTCTCACTAGTACTAAAATCCAGACTCCATATTTAACGCACGAACTCACCACCAAGCCACCCTCCATCGTAACACCTCACATTGAGTTGAGTTACTCGACATTGCTTATTTGACCGTTAAACTTCCTTTTGGTTTTTCCAACATCTCCTCACTGCGAAAATTTTTCATCCACACGAACACCAAGTTCCTCCCGAAATATTCCTCATTTGTCTTGCGATTTTTTGACTATGCTCTATTAAGATGTCTATTCTTCTAAACCCATATCAATCCCCCACAAATTGGTTCACCACGTCCACACAATAGAGTCATTATTTATTCAATACCGAGCTCCAATAGTGTCCTATACTTCAGCACATTGAAAATACTTGGCCACCAACTGTATTCTTCTCTCGAGTGCACAAGACATTCCGTGAGTTGGGGAAGCTCGATCCAGACCTCCCTTATTCAGTTCAATGAGCCACCTTGGATCCTATTCGACATGCTTGGTAACAACCTCTCCAACCCTCACTTTACTTGTGTGAGTGCTAGCTCAACTCAACCAGAGCTATTTCCTTATGTACCTAGTGAGTGAACCACCGACTTGAGGTGATAGTGTTTAGCCGCATACACCTCTGAACACTAAATTTGACTAAATTACCTTAATTAACACCTCCACCATTCATTTCATCAAAATCCTTATCCCGAGCCTATGCTAAAATCCTATGGCTCATAACAGATATATCTCTCTCACATATCATCTCACCATGTTCACTCAAATAGACAATCTATCTAAGGCTCCCATGATTGCTTTGTGTCTCGAACTTGAGCGCTAGGTTTCTCTAGATGATACCGATGCATTAAGCTCATCTTCGGTGCCATGCATACATCCACAAATATGGATCACATACCAAGCTCTTATCCATATCAACCAAGCTTGATCTATGACTCACCGAGTTTAACAGCTGAGCCATTACCAACAACTCGTCCCTATTTCTTGTGTTATCACTCTACCATCTTACCCGGATTAACATTACTAGTGGAACGAGCTCTCAACTTGACTCAAATGGATTTATATACCATGATGAGTTTGATTAAATAGTTTACATCTTGAGTTCTAGTTGTGGTAAATCTTATTGATCTTAGTGTAGGTGATTCACAAAACTCGTGGCAAAAAAATTGATAATTGTTATGAAGGACCCCTACAAGTGATTTCCATCATATAAAACCGATGTGACTGATTTTATTTTACTCGAGCATATCGAACTTGATCGAGCCATGCATCCCTATATATAGGATTGGCTTGTTCCCACATCCACAAGATTATTACATCAAGGTTCCATGGCTCAGTTTTATCACTCATCTTCTGTGTGTGCTCAGAATTTGTTTTTTACACCATGAGCTAGAATCGACCTAATTAGATCCTCGTATGCTTAGCTTAGACTTGCCAATGTTGGTAATCCATAGTGTTCCACCCTGAATCCTTCTTACAAAAAAATTGGTGCCACCTTAACTGCTTCACACCACTCTCTCATGCATTCAATTCTCTTGATGACTCTCCTGGTGAATTGGTAACTAACTCAGACTTCTTCTTTGCGTGGAAGCCCCATGATGGCTTGCCATTATGAAATTTCCACCATGGTGATTGGTTAAATTTATCCCACCTTTCAGAAATAATGACTTAGCTTGACATCATCAAATCCCCCCAAACCATGATGGCATGAATTCCTATGTTGTGGGACATTTTTCTTGGTTAGCCATAGTCAAAGTTCCATTTGGCGATTTTCTCACTAATCTTCATAATTCCAATGAGTGCGGGAATTTTACTTTTGTTTGCCACTACTAAAAACTTGAGTTGGTTCCAACTCAAACATTTCCCACTGAACCAATTTTGTATTCTCATTGAATTAGGATATGGGAGCTTCAAACTTAGCCCCATGCAAGCCTGAAATCATTTCTTCTTCCGTATCAGAATGCTTGGGATGCTCACAATCCAATTTGATGTTGATATTATGACCAAGCTACCCTTTACTACCTAATTTGATTCATCGAGGACATAATGAAACTCACCTAATCGAGATATTACCATGCATTGAGTTATGCATGAGCTCACTTTGGAAAATTTTCCCCACTCAGTTGAATGAGTTTTTAGCATGATTCAATACACCGACATCCTCGCATAAAAAACGACAAGCTCACCAAGTGAGCTCCAAACTTTCAACTCGTCGGTTACATTAGCTAAGACATCATGTAGAGCTCGAGATATGTCACTAACCTATGTATTTGCCAAGTCCATTGAGCTTACTCAACTTTCGAGTGAATCTCTCATCAAGCTATTGATTCATTTTGTTGTAATCATCAACTATCTCAATTACTAGCTTGATGAGTTGGTTAGATCAATTTCCCATTTGACCCCTTTTGTATAGTTTCTCCCATTGTTTTTAAATTTCCTTAGAATTTTCAGGGTTAGTGAGCCATGGGGGTTCGAATGTAGTGTCTTCAGGCTGGTTACACATTTTTTGCATTTTTTTCCTATTTTAAGTGGATGTGGGCCCATCAGGGCCAAATATTTGTTCCAAGAAAACCTTTAATTATTTGGCCCTGTGAATATTATTTTAAAATTTTTTTATCCTCAAGAAGTGTCCTATGAATTCCTCTCATGTTTTATGGGTCCAATTCACTCCCATTGTCCATTTTTTCTGAGGGTAAAAATGGATAACATTTTTGGTAACCTCTCGGGGATGATTGCCTGCTAAGCATGATTCCAGTAGATTTAAGTCATCCATTGGGCACAGAGTCAATGTTGGAATCTTGAAAGTGATTTGATATTCTATGATATTTCCCAAAGTCTAGTTAAGCATTTCCGATCTTGGACCTCCCTGGAATGCTAAGCATGAAGTATAATGAATCTATTGAATGTTTGGCATCTATGGAACACTGCAGAATTTTGAATGAGGCATATCATGAGACTCTTATGAAAACCTTGAACCTTCCTTCCGTTAACACCTCCAATGATGAAACAATGTGAAAGAACAACACAAAAAACACAACAAAAAGGAAAGAAAAATAACAGTAACACACAACAATGTGCATAAGCACTTGGAGGAAAACACCTAACTAAATGTACAAGGGTAGAACCCTACTCAAAAGTAAGCTTTGAGATGTATCCCATTCACATGAATGGGAAATTATTCTCCATTGAGCCTTGATATATGAAATGAATTCACCTCTTTGTAACTTGTGATGATGTATGGCCCGCTCCAGAGAGCATCAAACTTGGCATGCCTTCCTAGTTTGGCCCTGTCTTCATCCCATTTGAGGAATAAATATCCCTCTTGAAAATGATTGTCAGATGCCTTCTTTGTCAAATGATTTCTTAACCTCGAGCCTCGATATTGCTCTAAAGTCTTCATAGCCTTTTTCTTACTTCCTTTAACTCCATGAGTTCAACAAACCTTACTGTAAGAGGATCACTCTCCATAAATTCAAGTTGATGAGCTAGCTCCAAAGAAGGTAGCTCTAAGGAGAGCGGAAGTTTTGATTCCCTTCCATATATAAGTATTAAGGAGAATTTACTATGGACCTTTTAGGTGTGATCTGATTTGGCCATAAGGTAGTCTTAAGTTGTGTATGCCAAGTCCTCTTGTTAGTTTGCATCATGTGCTTAATAATCCTTGTGAGGTTTTTGTTACTGGACTCAGCCAATCTGTTTCATTACTAATAGTAATTGGACGAAGTCTTGAGGCAGACCCCATTTTTAACAGCCCATTCACTCAACTTCATACCAAGAAAATCCATTACATTGTATGAAATGACTGTAAAAGGAACATCAAACCTTGTCATTATACCTTCCAAGAAATCTAGAACTACCTTTTCATTGCTCTCTTTCAATGCTACCACTTCATCCATCAAGTAAAATAGTCAATTGCGTGAATGACCCATTTATGTCCATCACTGGATGGAGGATTAATAATTTTGATGAAGTCCAAACCCCATTAAACAAAGGGTTGATCCACTTGGATTGGATGCGGTGAAAGAGATGATAACTTCTGCTTGCCTATGAAAAAGGCACATTCCTTACATTTTATTACCCAAAGATGGGCATCTATAAACAAATGTAGCTAATAGTAATCTGAATTACATGATCTTGGTAGCAGTTGTTTGTGTAGAGTAATGTCCTCCAGATAGAACATTATGAAACTCTTCTAGTATCTTACTCACCTGTTCCAGTCTTACGCACCGAAGGAGGACACATTTCAAATCCTTTCGAAAGAGAATGTTATATACCAAAACATATGGAATAGAATGAAGATGGAAATTCCATCTTTGGTTTTTATCCATGTTCATAGGATATACTTTGAGAAGAGGAAATTATTCATTTTGATAACCACCAACTTGCTCATCACTCTCATTAGTGTTTAGGAGTGTAGTATCCTCATTACCTTATGATTCCATGTCTCCAGCAGAGTTGTTGACACAAAAATTTACCTCTGACAAGTTTGGTAACCTTGATATACATGTCATACTCCATCACCTTCGTGATCCATCTAGCACACTTCTCATTCATCTCTTTCTTAATAAATAACTCGTTGACACTGGATGAGACACCATCGATGAATTTTGTTGTTGGACAACATGTTCTTGAATTTCTTCAAAGCTCGAATAACTGCAAAGACTTGTTTTTCAACTAATGAATGTTTGAGGTCGTAGTCTTTGAGGGATTAAATCAAGAAAGCAATTGGTTGCTACATCGATCATCATTTTTCCGGGTGAGCATCCCTTAAATGATCTCTTGACTTACAAAAGCATAAAGGATAAAGTCTTTATAAAATATGGGGTTCACTAGTGTGGGAGCTTGAGAAATTTCCATTTTGATGGCTTCGAAGCTCTCTCATCCTTCATTTTTCCATGAGAACGACATGTTTTTCTTCAACATGGTTGTCAGCGGTTTAGCCAATGTTTTGAATTGAGGAATGAATCTCCACATGAAGTTTATGCTTCCTAGAAAAATCTCGAGGCCCTCCCTATGGCTTAGGAGAGATAAGGACATAATCAAATGAATCTTGGCTAGATTGATTGATAGTCCTTCTACTGAAACAACATGCCCTAAAATTTTTCCCTCATGCGAATGCAAAACTACACTTCTTGGGATTAAGTGAAACCCAAAATTCCCTACACCTTTGGAAAACCTTCCTTAGATGAGCGATGTGATCGTCTGCATGTATTCTTAGAATACATAGTTATGTCATGTAGGTAAACCAAGATGATATCGTTGATTAGTAATTTAAATACCATATCCATGGCTCTTTGGAAAGTATCCATGACATTGGAAAATCCAAATGGCATTTTGTTGTAGGAATATGTGCCCCACTTGGTAGTGAAAGCCATTTTGAATTGGTCAGATTCTTGGATGAAAATTTGATTATAACTCAAATATCCATCGAGAAAATAAAATATTTGAGCTCCTACCACCATTTGAAGGATCTTCTTTGTGAGAAGAGGATAATGGTCTTTTAATGGCACAAGATTCAAATCCTTGAAATCTATGCACAATCAATCTCTCAATTCTTCTTCCTTATGGGAACCAAATTGGCTACCCAAGAGGAGTGCTTTATGGAAAAAATAATATAGGCTTTGATGAGTTGGGTTAGCTCCTTTCTCATTAGTGGCTCAATTTTGGGATTAATTGGCCTTTATTTCTAGCGAACCGACTTGGCATTGGGATCCATTTCGATGTTATGTTTGTGCTAGAACTGGATCAAAACCATGCAGTCTTTATAGCTCCACTTAAAAATGCCGTGATAATCTTGAAATTTTTGATGAAATATTCTTTCTCTTCGGAAGTACACACTTTTCCAATCTTCAGAAACTTCTCATACACTACCTCGACTTCCTTAAAATATTATTCAATGACCACCATGTTAGAGCTTTGTCTTTTGGATTGATCATCTAAATTTAAAATGGATTCTAGAATGACTAAGCCTTTTGGTAGTTTATTTCTCTTCAATTGTATAATTTGATCACCATATGACTCTTGCAACTTATCCTAATTTCTTACAGCAAACTCCGTCTCTTCTTGTAGGAAAAGGACAATTTGTTTGTCACTGTCAAACACTTGCTAGCTACTCACATTACCGGGGACTATAGGTCAAACCACTATTTTTAAAAATTTCTGTCCTTCTTTCATGATATCAACAAGTATGTCATATTGCGAGCCAATTGTAGCAAGCCTATCAACATCTTGATTATGATTTCTAGGAATTGCATGGATTCCAAAAGATTTGAAATATTCAATCAAGTCCCATAATCAGTTCTTGTATGATCTTAAAAGAAAATTATTAGATACACTACATGCCATCACTTGATGAACAACTAACTCATTATATCCAAAAATAGTCAGGGCTTTGATCCCCTAGTTTTGGGCTAGTTGAATTCCTTGTATAAGGGCCTCATATTACGCAACATTGTTAGTGCAACTGAACTACAACCAAAAAGATGAGAAGTATTTATCTCCCTCTAGATAAATTAACATAACAACACTAGATCCATTCTTACTTCTTGAGCCATCGAAGAAAAATTTCCACAGTCCTTCTGAATCGCTTGGTGTTTTGACAAGTTGTGGTATGATCGTATCTTCTTCATGAATGCAATGTACCCAATCCCATTTCTTCCAAAAGTAGAAAAACAACTTCTTCTTCTACAAATAAATCTACATAGGGATCATACTGATGATCTCCAATTACTTCATCTAGCACAATATCAGGGACTTCTTCAACAAGAGTGGTCGGTTCATGATCAACATCTTATTTTTCGAGATCTCCAATGGTGTAATTCCCATTCATAGGACTACCAGTGTAGGGTTATATATAACTATGGTAGATTGGTTCTACCCTTATAGTCACTTTGGTTACTGTATCACGTCCCGAGAATCATATGTGACGAATCAGCTAATAGATATCTGCCCATCTTGGCAGTGAAATATCATGATAGGAAGATGGCGAAGATAGGAGGAATATCAATGATTGATATGTCTTGGGTGAATGAAAAACTTGGGCATGTATGGATGGTAAGTTGAAGTCCTTTGATAAGCTGCAATAGTCTTAATAGTCATTTGTGCCATCCACTCATCAAATATTCTTGCAAACCAGCGCATATTGTATGCCTAGTGCATCTACAATTTGTTTGGGCATGACTGAGCTATTGAAACCAGAATCGATCATGTAATTATGCACCGTTGGTTGCCAATGATCAAGGAAATATAGAATTGCGGTGGTTTGTTGCATGTAGGAATTTTTTCCCTTTACTGTTGACACAAAATCGTAGCAACTCCTGCTCCACAACCTTGATGATCCGTTAGTTATACCGAAATATTTAGAGCCTCTCGCAACAATTTTATTTGAGAAGGAATTGAGAGCGCATCCAACATAGTAATGCTCGATTGGTTTTATTCATTTGTTCTACTATGTTAAAGGGAATAGCTCCAAATTTTTTTGACACTTATTTAGGCATTGGGATCCTCCTTTAGAAAGTGCTTGTTGGGTATTATTGAGATCATTTGAAGAGGTAGGGGAAAATTGAGCTGGTTGATTAGAGGCTATTGGAATAGGAGCAATGATATGATGATTGTTTGTAAGATCTAGAGACAACAACATTTATGGTCATGGAGCTATCTTTCCAACCTAAATCAAGGAATTTTCTGCTCTTATGGAAATGTCATAGGCATTAGGTAATGTATCCCCTCCCATGGACTGGATCATAACTGCTACATCACTATTCAAGGCTCGCAAATAGTACAAGAATGCATTATGTGGAGAAGGATTTATAAGTTTTAGAATCCTATTCCAGGTCCTGTGGAATTGGAAGTTGAAATCACTCATGTATTCTTGGGGAGCTCTCTTTATGGTAGCGAGCTCTTCAAAAGTGATAGGTGATCACTCTTGTCTTCAAACTGCTTATAGAGATTTTCTCCTAACTCATCCTAAGTGGTTATACTTGCCAACACTTAACCCTCGAAACCATTGAAATGTTTTTCCCTTGAAAGAGGTAGCAAGAAGTCTAACTGCAGCGTTGTCCTCTGTGATGTTATGTATGAAAAAAATGTTGACTACATCAAGAATATGTTCCACTGGAGTAATGTGAGTTTTCCCTGTATAAAAGGGTAAAATTTTGAGTGCTGCAATAGGTATAGGGTCACGTTGGTCCAACTAGAAGAGGAATGATTGCATTGAAAGGGGAAAAAACTTGGTTTTGTGCCATAGCAACAAGAGGTTGATTGTTCCTTGGTGGATGATAACTTCAGTAAGGAGGAGTTGAATGACCCCTATGAGGTAGAGCTGCAATTGGTGATGTTGAAACACATCTTCTTCTTCTCTTTGGAGGAGACAAGGACAGTTTGATATGCTAATAATTTCATTGATTTGAAGAAGCTCTTGTCTAAATTCTTTGCATAAGTTAATGCACTGAGATTTGGAATCTAGAGATGCAAAGTCAATAGGTACTTTGACTTATGTAAGTGAGGAGAAGTACCAACTCTGTCCCATCGGGCATGCCAAAAACTATTGTCGCCAAATCACTTGCACCCTCTGAATGGTTAGAATGTGAACATGAAATTCGATGTGATTGGGAAACATGGGATCACATCTCAAGCTATGGGACTTGGGCTCGAGGTGAACCTTTGGAGAAGGCTGGATTCCTCTTCCTAAACTAAGTGATGTACTACTCCTAGTGTAATAAAATGGTTATCTAGTTCTATGCTAAAATTTTCATGGGTTTTAGGGAAAGAGATTTGTAGAAACTATACTAGGGATGGTGATGCACCAAATAAAGGGTGTTTCCAGACTTAGGAAGGGTTAATTTGAAGAGGGTGTGTGCACCACAAGTCAACTTCACCTACTGTAACTTAGAGATGGTACAAAATACCACATACTAGGAAGCACATGTTCCCTTTGTTAAACTTGATCAGACAAACAAGTTATCAATCTTCTAGTGAAGAAGGATGAACTTGAGAAGGGTGAAAAAACACCACAACTCAACTGCATGCAATGCTCCACCACTTGATAAGAATAGAAATCCAAGAACCTGTAATAGAAATGTGAACTTGCACAGTGTACTGCAAGCATGAGAAAAGGCACAAAGAAGTATAGAAGGATGAAAGGAACGAGATTAGTCATAAAACACACACTTTTATTACTTCAATAATGTGCACAATGCATCATACATTCAAAAGAGGAAATGGTTGCCATTACAGTCTTGAAAAGGAGGCTTGACAGTTCCCTCAACATACAAGGACAACTTGTAGAAGAGAGAGGACTCTTGAAAAATACACACTTGCCTAAGATGTCTAACTTTCCAACCTATCTGACCTATTGGAACCCTTTGGAATGAGCTTCCAACTTACATTTATAGAATAATATGTGAGAGAGAAGAGGAAAGGTCATAATTACATTCCTAAATTGAAGGCACATGATGTATTTATTATAGTTGGTTGAACCACTTTGAGAAGCTTCCATCATGTGCCATTAATTCTGGTTGACCTAGTTCTCCTTAATTAATTAAAAGAATATTTAAATAATAATAATAAATATTATTATTTAAATATTTAAATAAAAATATTAAATTAATTACTATTTTTAGTGGGCCCCCTATTGATCGGTTTGTGCTAATGGGGGAAATCACGAGGAAAAGGCCAAAATGAAGACCCAACAAGGTGGTTGGCTCACCAAGTCAGCTCACTGAGTTGGTCACGAGCTCCTTCTACATTTCTCGAATTCAACATGAGATCATTGGAACCAATCTCCAAGCTCCCTTTTCCATCGCATTGACTGAGCTCCCTCTTTCACCTTACTCGTAGACCACCACCGACACATCGAGCTCCTCCATTGACCAAGCTCCAATTATGAACCGAGATATTCTTCATCCATTCTTGTTAACCGATATAATTAGCTTCCACTTGATCCATGAGCTTGAAGTTGTGAGCTACCATATTATCATGACTGACTCCACTTTATTCATGGCTAGCCCGATCTCATCCTTGACAAACCATGAAATCCGATTAACCTTTAATCCATCGAGCCACTCGATATTACTCCACCCTAGCTCAAGAGAGTCTCCCCATCACTACTCATGTCATACTCCTATGAGTTCTAATACATACCCAATAGAATCACCATCTTGATCAATGCTGATTTCATTTCTAAGTATGAGGTCTTTTACATCGAACTCACTTGCATTGAGTGCTCTCATTAGTATTGAAATTTGGACTCCATATTTAATGCACAAACTCACCATCGAGCCACCCTTCGTCGTAACACCTTGTGTCAAGACAAGTTACTTAGAATCACACGACTATCGAGCTTCCCTCCACCTTACTCACGAGACCAACTCACCACCGATACATTGAGCTCCTCCATGGAGACCAATCTCCAATTATGAACTGAGCTCTTATTCATTCGTTATCATTGATTGAGATACTCACTTCCACTTGATCCATAAGCTTGATGTTGTGAGCTACCATATTATCACGTTTGACTCCACTTTATGGCGAGGCCATTCTCATTCTTGATAGCCCGTGCAATACGATTAACCTTTAATCTATTAAGCCACTCGATATTACTCCAACCTAGCTCGGTAGAGTCTCCCCGTCACTACTCATGTCATAATCCTTGAATTTCTAATCCATGACCAACCGAATCACCATCTTTATCAATGTTGATTTCCTTTCTAAGTATGAGCTCCTTTACATTGATATCATTTACATTGAGTGCTCTCACTAGTATTTAAATCTAAACTCCATATTTAATGCATGAGCTAACCACAAATCCACCCTCCTTCGTAACACCTCGCATCGAGTCAAGTTACTCGACATCGCTTTGACCGTCGAGCTTCCCTCTGGTTTTGCAAGATCTCCTCACTATGATGAGTTTTCATCCACATGAACACCAAGTTCCTCCCGAAATGCTCCTCATTCGTCTTGTGAGTTTTTGACTATGCTCTAGTGAGACGTCTATTCCGCCAAACCCATATCAATCCCCCACGAATTGGCTCACCATGTCCACACAATAGATTCATTCTTTATTCAATATCGAGCTCGAATAGTGTCCTATACTTCGGGCACATTGAAAATACTTGGCCACCCATAGTATTCTTCACCGAGTGCATGATCTGAAAATGGGTGCTTGAAATTAACACTTTTAATCATTTCAAAGGATCTTAAATTTTAATAAACTTAAAAGGATTTTATACTTCCAAAAATTGATTAGAATCTGATTTAGGACTGAATTGAAACTGAAATTAAGTTTGTAATTTACTCAAAATTTCACTGTTCGTTCAAAGCCCCAAAAATCATTGTTTCAGATTTAATTGATTTTTATAATTTTATAAATTCTAATTATAGTTGCATCCATGATACAATTTGTAATGTAAATTACTGAAAATAATTATAAATTGAAAATGAAAAATAGAACACAACACCGTTGATTGTTTACGGGGTTCGGAATTCCTACGTCCTCGGGTTCGTGGTCAACCGATATATTAATAATGTTAAAAATGTAAATAAAATAACCTTTACATTAAATAATAATGAATAAAAAACTTTAGAAACTTTGTAGACCTTCGAAGGATGTTAATGGAGCTCAGCCTATGTCCTTCACCTTCCTGATCCACTTGCAACAGTGTCTCCCTTTGGTTCTACACCTTCGTGTGACTTTAACAGTAAATAAATCTATCAAAAAAGCTCCAAATTAGGTAAATAATATTACCATTGGTATTTTCTTGAAATTCTGAACAAATTTCATATATAACTCGAGATCTAGTTGAGTGGAAGTGCCTCAAAATTGCATTTTTCTAAAACTGCTTGGCTTGAAATAGACCTGACACCTCCATTACAAATACAAGTGAGCTTTATTTTGTACCACTTACAAGAGGGTGGCAGGTTAGTAAGACCTCTAATATTTTTAGATGAAATGCTGGGTTCAAATCCCCATTCCAAAGGTTTAGGTGCCCAATTTAACCATTGACCCCACATTTGGTGGGAAAGGGATAAGATAAGCCTTTAAATAACTTTTGTCCACAAAATCCTCCTTATCCCATGGGATTAGGCTTATTCCCGTGGAATGGATTAAATAAAATATTATTATTATTATTTTAAATCCAAAACCACTAAAAACCTACCAAGTGTCACGCCCATAATATGCCATTTGTCCATGTTAGAGTGTGTCACATCATCATTTGACCACAACTTTGACTATGCATATCTTTCGCATACGAACTCAAATTTGGTCCGTTCAAAATGTGTCGAAATATTGCAACGAGCTCTATACCATGGAACTAATTTTAAAAAAATTAAAAGACCATCAATTTTTCCTTGTTGCCAATTTCAACATGTCACCTTGCATTGGTCCACTTGTTGACATGTTGACCAAAGTTGACTTCCTTGTTGACTGAAATTTGACCAGACATAACTTGAGCTCAGAGTGTCCATTTTTCAAGTTCTTACAGTCTTCATAAATCTCTCTGAAGGCTCTACTACATTGGCATGTTCTAGGAAAATTTAGGGAACTTTTAACACTAAAAATATCCCCTGATCACTCCTCCCTACTTGAGAAGGTGTTTTGTCCACAAAAAGCTATGTATCAACCCACAAAACATGTTATCTCTTCCTGCATTGAAAAAACACATACAAGAACCTGAAATAACATTATAGGTTAATAAAATGCAAATAGTTGATTAGCTAATTACATAACCAATAAGATAATAACACCCAATTAAGCTAGTGTTCAACTGAAACGCTGCAACCTTGTCAACTCTGCACATAACTAAGAACTGTCATACCCCAATGTAATGCCATCACAAATAATTGACCAGATAATAACATCCAATTAACAAAAATTAAAATTCCATAACACATATCAGTATACAAGACATCTAAACTACCCACAATTAGGCTAGTGCCCACTGTCCATCTGAAACTGTAACAATTACAATTATTCACTATCCAGAATAAAATAGACTATCAACACTCAAAATAGCTATAGTAAAAACTGAATCCATGTGAATATGTGAAAAACATTGTATCGCCATCACAAATAATAATCCAAATAATAACACGCATCTATAATGGAAGCTATTGTTCAACTGACACTTTGTGATTATGCTGATGACAACTGTGAATATTCACTATCCAGAATCATTAAACCATCAACGCCCAAAATGGCTATAGTCAAAATTTGAATCAACGTGAATATGCAAATATTCTATCCATACACTGAACTGTAAAGGGATAGATCATAAAATGTATGCTTACCCAAATTGGTCAACTTCCTTAATCTGCAAAATGATCACTTGGTATATTTGCAAACAAGTTTTTCAGTGTAATAAATTTACGCCCTAATTACAACCACATATGTTAGTTATAAAAATCAAATTTTCCTAAAATAAGGGTCTTATAAATTAGTGCAAATAACACATGTGGATAAAACAAGTTTGTCTATTTATTACAATATCAAATAGGTGCCCGAATGGGTCTTATAAGCATCCATAAATTTACACAAATGACAACACTATAAAACTACAAATTTCAAAATTGACATTCTGATGATGCCCATATCCCTGCATATTGTTGTTAGAAATGGAATAACTAACCACAATGTGAGAAGATGAATATGAGTATGATGAACCTGTCACTCAAATCTTCTCTACGATTGCTTCCAAATTATTTCAAAGCTAAATATAAACATAGGATCAAACCCCTAAAATATAGCTTTGAAAATGTTTGCATACTATCACCAGTTACTGCAATGTAAACATAAAGTTGAGGAATATTTTACCCATCCAATTACTTGGTTTTTCCATTTAGGTGGGTTTTCCTCAGTACCAAAATGAGTATCTACATGAGTTAGATTGACAATTGTTGGTTTGAAATTATTTTCCTTTTTAACAACTTTCCAATGTTGCACTGAAGGAACATACCAACACATCTTATCATCATGACCATTCCTTTTACAATGGGAACAAAATTTAACTTCCCTATTTTTAGGAGTATTACCCATTTTGTCATTCCTCGAAATCATCTGGAGAATGATTCCTCTGTTTAGGAGAGGTAACCTTCTTTCCATTTCTCACCTTACTGGGAGAGATTGGTCTTTAGCACCTGCCTTATCATTCACAAAAGGCATTAACTTCTTTATCATATTTTTCCTCTTCCAAAAGTAAGTCATGAGATGATTAGTACCTTCACAAAACGTGCAAGTAAAACCATACTTTTGTCTCTCAAGCTATTTTATTCAAACTGAAAGAGAGTTTTAGGATTTAATTTCCCCTTAGTGCTATTTTTAGTGTAAGTGGGAGGAGGTGGAATTTCATTACCTCGTTTACTTGTTTTCTTACACCTTTCATTGTTCCTCTTGATGGCGGAATCTTGCATTTCTAGAGGCATAGATCCTTGGTTATTAGAAGCTTGTCTTCCTTCAACTACTTTGGAACTTTCTCCAATTTCCATTTGCCCACTAGAATAACCCAAACCTATAAAACGAGGCTGATCCTCTACCTATATTGGGTTAGCATCACCTTGTCCATTTTTACTAAGGCCCTTTCCATTAAATCTCATCTTAACCATTAGTTTAGACCCAACTCCCTTAGTGTGTTTTTCAAACTAACCCAAAGGAATATCTGAAATTGAATGAGAGGAAGAATTAAAATGTGAACAAATTATAGTGCATTCTATCATAGTACCTGCATCTGATTTGGAAGGAATTTCCTTCTTGTGTTCACCTTGTTATAGCTTTGCCAAGAGGGCATTCTTGGTCCGTATTTCTTCCTGCAAATCTTTAACAAAAACTATCAACTTCTTGCTCTCTACAAGCATCTCATTGACATACTCCTCTTTCTTGGTTATAAAGGATTGTGGCTCAGATTTTAACCGCACTATTTCCTCTTCCAAGGAATAAAAATTAGCTCTCAGGAAAGATTTTTCTTCCTGGAGTTGGCGGTTTATGGCTTCAAGATCATCCAGTTGTTCCTGTTTGGATGACTTGCCCATGATTCCCTGTTCCTGCAAACACAACATGTACTTCCAAAATTGCACACTTTAAAAGAAGATTAACAAGCCCTAAAATTTTTGCACACCGATACCCGAAATCAATACTTGAAAATGAAGTGAATTTTTCACACACAATTAGAAGCTAATCTTACAATCTAACTACTCTGATACCAAACTTGATCTGAAAACGGGTGCTTGAAATTAACACTTTTAATCATTTCAAAGGATCTTCAATTTTAATCAACTTAAAATTATTTTAGACTTCCAAAAATTGATTAAAATCTGATTTAGGACTGAATTGAATCTGAAATTAAGTTTCGCAATTTACTCAAAATTTCACTTTATTCGTTTGAAGCCCTAAAAATCATTGTTTCAAATTGAATTGAATTTTCCAATTTTATGAATTCTCATTATAGTTGCATCCATATTCAAATTTGGAATGTAAATTACTGAAAATAATAAAAAAGCTGAAATCAAAACTAGAACACAACACCAAATTGTTTACGGGGTTTGGAATTCCTACGTCCCCGGGTTCGTGGTGAACCGATCCATTAATAATATTAAAAATGTAAATACAATAACCTTTACATTAACTAATATTGAATCAAAAATCTACAAAAATATGTTTTATACCTTCAAAGAAAGTTAATGGAGCTCATCCTATGTCCTTCACCTTCCTGATTCGGTTGCAGTAGTGTCTCCCTTTGGTTCTACGCCTTCTTATGACTTTAACATCAAATAATTCTGTCAAAAATATCCAAATCAGATAAATCAATAGACCATTGTGATTTTCTTGAAATTATGAACAAATTTCATATATAACTCAAGATTTGGTTTTGAGTGGAACTGCTGAAAATTGCATTTTTCCAAAATCTGTCATCGCTTATTGGCTTGACACATACCTTAAACACCTCCATTACAAATACAAGTGAGCTTTATTTTTACCACTTACAAGAGGGTGGCAGGTTGGTAAGACCTCTTATATTTTTAGATGAGGTGCTAGGTTCAAATCCCCTTTCATAGGTTTAGGCGCCCAATTTAGCCATTGACCCCACATTTGGTGGGAAAGGGACAAGATAAGCCTTTAAATAATTTTTTGTCCACAAAATCCTCCTTATCCCATGGGATTAGGCTTATTCCCATGGAACGGATTAAATAAAATATTATTATTATTATTTTAAATCCAAAACCACTAAAATATTGCCAAGTTTCACGTCCATAATATGCCATTTGTCCACGTTAGAGTGTGTCACGTTATCATTTGACAACAACTGTGACTATGCATATCTTTCGCATACAAACTTAGATTTGGTCCATTCAAAATGCGTCAGAAAGCGTACAATGAGATCTATACCATGGAACTGATTTTTAAAAAATTGCAAGACCATCAATTTTTCTTTGTCACCAATTGCCACGTGTCACCTTGTCATTGGTTCACTTGTTGACATGTTGACCAAAGTTGACTTCCCTGTTGACTGAACTTTGACCGGACATAACTTGAGCTCATAGTGTGCATTTTTCAAGTTCTTACAGTCTTCAAAAATCTGTCCGAGGGATCTACTGCATTGGAATGGTCTAGGGAAGTTTAGGGAACTTTTGACACTGAAAAATATCCCCTGATCACTCCTCCCTATTGAGAAGGATTTTTGTCCACAAAAAGCTATGTATCAACCCACAAAACATGTTATCTCTTCCTGCATTGCAAAAACACATACAAGAACCTGAAATAACATTATAGGTTAATAAAATGCAAATATTTTATTAGCTAATTACATAAATGATCAGATAATAACACCCAATTAAGCTAGTGTTCAAATGAAATGCTATAACCCGTCAAACCCCGCACACAATCAGTATCTGTCATACCCCAATGTAATGCCATCACAAATAATTGACCGGATAATAACCCAAATTAACAAAAATTACAATTCCATAACACAGATTAGTATACAAGACATCTAAACTACCCACAATTAGGCTAGTGCCCACTATCCATCTGAAACTATAACAATTACAATTATTCACTGTCCAGAATAAAATAGACTATCAACACTCAAAATAGCTATAGTCAACAACTGAATCCACGTGAATCATCAAAAACATTATATTGCCATAACAAATAATAGCCAAGCAATAACAAACATCTATAATGGAAGCTAGTGTTCAACTGACACCTTGTGATTATGGTGATGACAACTGCAAATATTCACTATCCAAAATCATTAAACCATCAACACCCAAAATGGCTATAGTCAAAATCTAAATCAACGTGAATATGCAAATATTCTATCCATACACTCGAAACTGTAAAGGGATAGATCATAAAATGTATGCTTACCCAAATTGGTCAACTGCCTTAATTGCAAAATGATCACTTGGTATCTTTACAAACCAGTTTTTCGAAAGTGTAATAAATTTACACCCTAATTACTGACCACATATGTTAGTTACAAAAATCAAATTTTCCTAAAATAAGGGCTTATAAATTAGTGCAAATAACACATGTGGATACAAAAAGTTTGTCTATTTATTACAATATCAAATAGGTGCCCGAATGGGTCTTATAAGAATCCATAAATTTGCACAAATGAAAACACTATAAAACTACAAGTTTCAAAATTGACATTCTGATGATGCCCATATCCCTGCATATTATTGTCAGAAATGGAATAACCAACCAAAATGTGAGAAGATAAATATGAGTATGATGAACCTATCACTCAAATCTTCTTTATAGTTGCTTCCAAATTATTTCAAAGCTAAATATAAACATAGGATCAAATCCCTAAAATATAGCTTTGAAAATGTTTGCATACTATCACTAGTTACTGCAATGCAAACATAAAGTTGAGGAATATTTTACCCATCCAATTACTTGGATTTTTCCGTTTATGTGGTTTTTCCTCAGTACCAAAATTTTTATCGACACGAGTTAGATTGATGTTACGTTGGTTTGAAATTATTTTCCTTTTTAACAACTTTCCAATGTTGCACTGAAGGAACATACCAACACATCTTAACATCATGACCATTCCTTTTACAATGGGAAAAAAATTTAACTTCCTATTTTTAGGAGTCTTACCCATTTTGTCATTCCCTGAAATCTGTCTAGGAGAATGATTCCTCTATTTAGGAGAGGTAACCTTTTTTCCATTTCTCACCTTACCAGGGAGAGATTGGTCTTTAGCACCTACCTTATCATTCACAAAAGGCATTAACTTCTTTATCATATTTTTCCTCTTCCAAAAATATGTTGCAGAATGATTAGTACCTTCACAAAATGTGCAAGGAAAACCTTAGTTTTTTCTACCGAAGCTATATTGTTCGAATGAAAGAGATTTTTAGGGTTTAATCTCCGCTTAGTGATATTTTTAGTGTAAGTGGGAGGAGGTGGAATTTCTTTACCTTGTTTACTGTTTTCTTACACCATTCATTGTTCCTCTTGATGGCGAATCTGTATTTCTAGAGACCGGATTCTTGGCATTAGAAAGCTTGTCTTCCTTCAATTGCTTTAGAACTTTCTCCAATTTCAATTTTTCCACTAGAATAACCCAAACCTACAAAGTGAGGCTGATCCTCTACCTATATTGGGTTAGCATCACCTTGTCCATTTTTACCTAGGCCCTTTTCGTTAAATCCCATCTTAACCATTAGTTTAGACCCAATTCCCTTAGTGTGTTTTTCAAACTGACCCAAAGGAATACCTGAAACTGAATGAGAGAAATAATTAAAATGTGAACAACTTATAGTGCATTCTGTCATAATACCCACATCTGATTTGGAAGGCATTTCCTTCTTGTGTTCACCTTGTTGTAGCTTTTCCAAGAGGGCATCCTTGGTTTGTATTTCTTCCTACAAATCTTAAAAAAAACCATCAACTTCTTGCTCTCTGCAAGCATCTCATTGACATACACATCTTTCTTGGTTATAGAGGATTGTGGCTTAGATTTTAACCGCACTATTTCCTCTTCCAAGGAATAAAAATTAGCTCTCAGGAAAGAGTTTTATTCCTATAGTTGGCGGTTTATGGCTTCAAGATCATCCAGTTGCTCCTGTTTGGATGACTTGCCCATGATTCCCTGTTCCTGCAAACACAACATGTACTTCCAAAATTACACACTTTAAAAGAAAATTAACAAGCCCTAAAATGTTTGCACAATGATACCAAAATCAATATTGAAAATGAAGTGAAATTTTCACACACACAATTAGAAGCTAATCTTGCAATCTAACTGCTTTGATACCAAACTTGATCTGAAAACGGGTGCTTGAAATTAACACTTTTAATCATTTCAAAGGATCTTCAATTTTAATCAACTTAAAAGGATTTTAGACTTCCAAAAATTGATTAGAATATGATTTAGGACTGAATTGAAACTGAAATTAAGTTTGTAATTTACTCAAAATTTCACTGTTCGTTCGAAGCCCCAAAAATCATTGTTTCAGATTTAATTGATTTTTCCAATTTTATCAATTATAATTATAGTTTCATCCATATTCAAATTTGGAATGTAAATTACTGCAAATAATCAGAAACTAAAAATAAAAAATAGAACACAACACCAAATTGTTTACGGGGTTTGGAATTCCTACGTCCCGGTTCGTGGTGAACCGATCCATTAATAATGTTAAAAACTTTAAATAAAATAACCTTTACATTAACTAATAATGAATCAAAACCTATAAAACTATGTTTCATACCTTCGAAGGATGTTAATGGAGCTCAACCTATGTCCTTCACTTTCTGATCCACTTGCAATGGTGTCTCCCTTTGGTTCTATGCCTTTGTGTGACTTTAACAGAAAATAACTCTATAAAAATACCAAATTAGATAAATGATTAGACCATTGCGATTTTCTCAAAATTCTGAACAAATTTTATATATAACTTGAGATCTGGTTTTGAGTGGAAGTGCCTCAAAATTACATTTTTCTAAAACTGTCTGCTTATTGGCTTGACACAGACCTGACACCTCCATTACAAATACAAGTGAGCTTTATTTTGTAACACTTACAAGAGGGTGGTAGGTTGGTAAGGCCTCTTATATTTTTAGATGAGGTGCTGGGTTTAAATCCCCTTCCATAGGTTTAGGCGCCCAATTTAGCCATTGACCCCACATTTGGTGGGAAAGGGATAAGATAAGCCTTTAAATAGCTTTTTGTCCACAAAATCCTCCTTATCCCATGGGATTAGGATTATTCCCATGGAATGGATTAAAAAAATTATTATTATTATTATTTTAAATCCAAAACCACTAAAAATCTGCCAAGTGTCATGCCCATAATATGCCATTTGTCCACGTTAGAGTGTGTCACATCATCATTTGACCACAACTTTGACTATGCATATCTTTCGAATAAAAACTCAGATTTGGTCCGTTCAAAATGCGTCAGAAAGCTTGTGATGAGCTCTATACCATGGAACTAATTTTTAAAAAATTACAAGACCATCAATTTTTCCTTTTTACCAATTGCCATGTTTCACCTTGTCATTGGTCCACTTGTTGACATGTTGACCAAAGTTGACTTCCATGTTGACGTAAATTTGACCAGGACATTACTTGATCTTAGAGTTTCCAATTTTCATGTTCTTACAAAGATTCGGAAATATCTCTCAAGTATTTATTCCTTGGCATGGTCTAGGAATTTTAGGGAACTTTTGACACTAAAAATATCCCGATCACTCCTCCCTACTCGAGAAGACTTTTTGTCCAAAAAAGCTATGTATCAACACAAAAAACATGTTATCTCTTCCTACATTGCAAAAACATATACAAGAACCCAAAATAACAATATAGGTTAATAAAATACAAATAGTTGATTAGCTAATTACATAACCGTTCAGATAATAACACCCAATTAAGCTAGTGTTCAACCGAAACGCTTTACAACCCCACTCGAACTCGCACACAATTGTGAACTGTCATACCCCAATGTAATGCATTCACAAATAATTGACCAGATAATAACACCTATTAACAAAAATTACAATTCCATAACACAGATCAGTATACAAGACATCTAAACTACCCACAATTAGACTAGTACCCACTATCCATATGAAACTATAACAATTACAATTATTCACTATCCAGAATAAAATAGACTATCAACACTCAAAATAGCTATAGTCAACAACTGAATCCATGTGAATCTACCAAAAACATTGTATCGCCATCACAAATAATAAGTCAAATAATAACACCCATCTATAACGGAAGCTAGTGTTCAACTGACACTTTGTGATTATGCTGATTACAACTGTAAATATTCACTATCCAAAATCATTAAACCATCAACGCCCAAAATGGCTATAGTCAAAATTTGAATCAACATGAATATGTAAATATTCTATCCATACACTGAACTGTAAAGGGATAGATCATAAAATGTATGCTTACCCAAATTGGTCAACTTCCTTAATCTGCAAAATGATCACTTGGTATCTTTGCAAACCGGTTTTCAGTGTAATAAATTTACACCTAATTACGACCACATATGTTAGTTACAAAAATCAAATTTTCCTAAAATAAGTGTCTTATAAATTAGTGCAAATAACACATGTGGATACAACAAGTTTGTCTATTTATTACAATATCAAATAGGTGCCCGAATGGGTCTTATAAGCATCCATAAATTTGCACAAATGACAACACTATAAAACTACAAGTTTCAAAATCGACATTCTGATGATGCCCATATCCCTGCATATTGTTGTCAGAAATGGAATAACCAACCACAATGTGAGAAGATGAATATGAGTATGATGAACCTGTCACTCAAATCTTCTTTATAGTTTCTTCCAAATTATTTCAAAGCTAAATATAAACATAGGATCAAATCCCTAAAATATAGCTTTGAAAATGTTTTCATACTATCACTAGGTACTTCAATGCAAACATAAAGTTGAGGAATATTTTATTGATCCAATTAATTGGATTTTTCCGTTTAGGTGGTTTTTCCTCGATGCAAATTTTTTATCTACACGATTTAGATTGACAATTTGTTGGTTTGAAATTATTTTCCTTTTCAACAACTTTCCAATGTTGCAAGGAACACATCAACACATCTTAACATCATGACCATTCCTTTTACAATGGGAACAAAATTTAACTTCCCTATTTTTAGGATTCTTACCCATTTTTCATTCCCTAAAATCTATCTAGGAGAACGATTCCTCTATTTAGGAGAGGTAACCTTGTTTCCATTTTCATCTTACCAGGGAGAGATTGGTCTTTAGCACCTACCTTATCATTCACAAAAGGAATTATCTTCTTTATCATATTTTCCTATTCCAAAAGTATGCGTAGAATGATTAGTACCTTAACAAAATGTGCAAGGAAAACCATACTTTTGTCTACCGAAGCTATATTGTTCAGATTGAAAGAGAGTTTTAGGATTTAATTTCCCCTTAGTGCTATTTTTAGTGTAAGTGGGAGGAGGTGGAATTTCATTACCTTGTTTACCTATTTTCTTACACCTTTCATTGTTCTGTTAATGGCGAATCTGCATTTCTAGAGGCCTTGATCCTTGGTACATTGGAAGCTTGTCTTCCTTCAGCTACTTTGGAACTTTCTCCAATTTCCATTTTCCCACTAGAATAACCCAAACCTACAAATTGAGGCTGATCCTCTACCTGTATTGGGTTAGCATCACCTTGTCCATTTTTACCAAGGCCCTTTCCATTAAATCCCATCTTAACCATTAGTTTAGACCCAATTCCCTTAGTTTTTTTTTTAAACTAACCCAAAGGAATATATGAAATTGAATGAGAGGAAGAATTAAAATGTGAACAACTTACAGTGCATTTTGTCATAGTACCTGCATTTGATTTGGAAGGCATTTCCTTCTTGTGTTCACCTTGTTGCATCTTTGCCAAGAGGGCATCCTTGGTTCGTATTTCTTCCTGCAACTCTTTAACAAAAACCATCAACTTCTTGCTCTTTGCAAGCATCTCATTGACATACTCATCTTTCTTGGCTATAGAGGATTGTGGCTTAGATTATAACCACACTATTTCCTCTTCCAAGGAATAAAAATTAGCTCTCAGGAAAGAGTTTTCTTCCTAGAGTTGGCGGTTTATGGCTTCAATCTCATCTAGTTGCTCTTGTTTGGATGACTTGCCCATGATTTCCTATTCCTGCAAACACAACCTGTACTTCCAAAATTACACACTTTAAAAGAAGATTAACAAGCCCTAAAATGTCACTGCTTTGACCGAAACACAAATCAATCTCAAATGAAGCCAAATTTTCAAACACAATTAGAAGCTAATCCGACAATCTAACTACTCTGATACCAAACTTGATCTGAAAATGGGTGCTTGAAATTAACACTTTTAATCATTTCAAAGGATCTTCAATTTTAATCAACTTAAAAGGATTTTAGAATTCTAAAAATTGATTAGAATCTGATTTAGGACTGAATTGAAACTAAAATTAAGTTTACAATTTACTCAAAATTTCACTATTCATTCGAAGCCCCAAAAATCATTGTTTCAGATTTAATTGATTTTTCCAATTTTATCAATTCTGATTATAGTTGCATCCATATTAAAATTTTGAATGTAAATTACTACAATTAATCGAAACTGAAAATCAAAATAGAACACAACACGAGATTATTGAGGGGATCCATAATTCCTACGTCCGCTAGGTTCGTGGCGAACCGTTAATAATGTTTAAAAATATAAATACAATAACCTTTACATTAACCAATAATGAATCAAAAACCTACAAAACTATGTTTTATACCTTTGAAGGATGTTAATGGAGCTCATCCTATGTCCTTCACCTTCCTGATCCACTTGTAGCAGTGTCTCCCTTTGGTTCTATGCCTTCGTGTGACTTTAACAGAAAATAACTCTATCACAAAATATCTAAATTAGATAAATGATCATACCATTGTGATTTTCTCAAAATTCTAAACAACTTTCATATATAACTCGAGATTTGGTTTTGAGTGGAAGTGCCTCAAAATTGCATTTTTCCAAAACTGCCTGCTTATTGGCTTGACACAGACCTGACACCTCCATTACAAATACAAGTGAGCTTTATTTATACCACTTACAAGAGGGTGGTGGGTTGGTAAGACCTCTTATCTTTTTAGGTGAAGTGTTAGGTTCAAATCCCCCTTCCATAGGTTTAGGCGCCCAATTTAGCCATTGACCCCACATTTGGTTCGAAAGGGATAAGATAAGCCTTTAAATAGCTTTTTGTCCACAAAATCCTCCTTATCCCATGGGATTAGGCTTATTCCCACTAAATGGATTAAATAAAATATTATTATTATTATTTTAAATCTAAAGCCACTAAAAACTTGTCAAGTGTCATGCCCATAATATGCCAAGGGATAGGATAAACCATTAAATAGTTTTTGTCCACAAAATCCTCCTTATCCCATGGGATTAGGCTTATTCTCATGGAATGGATTAAATAAAATATTATTATTATTATTATTTTAAATCCAAAACTAATAAAAACCTACCAAGTTTCACACCCATAATATGCCATTTGTCCATGTTAGAGTGTGTCACATCATCATTTGACCACAACTTTGACTATGCATATCTTTTGCATACGAACTCAGATTTGGTCCATTCAAAATGTGTCAGAAAGCTTGCGATGAGCTCTATACCATGGAATTGATTTTTAAAAAATTACAAGACCATCAATTTTTCCTTGTCGCCAATTGCCATGTGTCACCTTGCCATTGGTCCACTTGTTGACATGTTGACCAAAGTTGACTTCCCTGTTGACTAAACTTTGACCGGACATAACTTGAGCTCAGAGTGTCCATTTTCATGTTCTTACAATCATCAGAAAGCTCTCTAAAGGATCTACTACATTGACATGGTCTAGGGAAGTTTAGGGAACTTTTGACACTAAAAAATATCCCCGATCGATGCACTAAGATATTAGTGAGATGGGAAGCTCGATCCATACCTCCCTTATTTAGCTCAAATGAGCCACCTCGGATCATATTTGAAATGCTTGAGAACCAAATCTCCAACACTCACTTTACTTTTATGAGCACTAGCTCGGCTCAACCTGAGCTATTTCCTTATGTACCTAGTGAGTGAACCACTATATTGAGGTGATAGTGTTTCACCGCATACACCTCTGCGAACATTGAATTCGACTAAAATACCTTAATTAACACCTTCACCATTCATTTCCTTGAAATTCATATCTTGAGCCTATGCCAAAATATTTTGGCTCATAATCGAAACTATCTCTTGTATATCGGCTGACCATGTTCGTTAAGATAGATGAGCTATCCAAGGCTCCCATGATTTCTCGCTTCTCGGAAATCAACCATTGGGTTTCCACTGGATGATACAGATGTGTTGAGCTCATCTTTAGCTCCATGCATGCATTCAAAAAGCTAGATCATAGACCAAGATCTTCTCCATATCAACCGATCTTGGTTATATGACTCGTTGAGTTTAACGGATGAGCCATTACCAATAACTCATCCCTATTTCTTGTGTTATCTCTCTACCATCTTACCCGGTTCAACATTACTGGTGGAATGAGCTCTCACCTCGACTCAAATGGATTTATACACCATGAAGAGTTTGATACATAACTTTTCATCTTGTTTCTAATTGTGGGAAATATTGTGGATCTTAGTGTAGGTGATTCATTGATCTTTGTGGTGAAAAACCCGATAAATGTGATAAAGGACCCCTAAGAGTGATTTCCATCATATAAAATAGATGCAATTGATATTCTTTTACTTGATTAGATCAAAACTTGATCGAGCCATGCATCCTTGTGTATAGGATTGGCTCCTTCCCACATCCATGATATTGTTACATCGAGGCTCCATGGCTCAGTTTTATCACTCATCTTCTGTGTACTCAAAATTTGTTTTTTACTCTATGAGCTAGAGTCAACCTTGTCAAATCCCGTATGCTCAGCTTAGACTTGCCAACATTGGTAATCCTTAGTGTTCTACCCTAGATCTTTCTTACAAAAAATTTAGTGTGACCTTAACTACTTCACACCAGTCTCTCGTGTATTGAATTCTCTTGATGACTCTCCCGGGATTGGTTAAATTTCTCCCACCTTGCGGAAATATTAACTTAGCTTGACATCACCAAAATTCCCTCGGCCATGCTCACATGAATCCCCACATTATGGAACATTTTTCTTGGTTAGCCATAGTCAAAGCTCCATTTGGCCATTTGGTAACTATTCTCTGTAATTCCAATGAGAGCGGGAATTTTAATATTTTTTCCACTACCAAAAAATCGAGTTGGTTCCAACTCAAACATTTCCTATTGAACCAATTTTGTATTCTTGTTGAATTAGGCTTTGCAAGTTTTGAACTTAGCCCCATGTGATCCTGAAATCATTTCTTCTACCGTATCGAAATGCCTAGGATGCTCATAATCCAACTCGATGTTGATGTTATGACCGATCTCCCTTTACTTCGAGTTGATTCACCTAAGGGCACAATGAAACTTGCTTAACTAAGCTATTACCATGCATTGATTCATGCATGAGCTCCTTTTGATCATTTTATCCACTCGGTTGACTAATTTCTTAGCATGATTCGATACACCGACATCCTCACATAAAAAAAAAAGAGCCCAATCAATAAAGATATAAACTTTTAACTCATCGATTCGCATTGGCTAAGCCATCATGTAGATCTCAAGCTATGTCACCGACACTGTGTATTGGCTGACTCCATTATTTCTACGAGCTTACTCACCTTTTAAGAAACTCACTCATCAAGCCATTGAGTCACTCTTTTGTAATTATCAATCATCTCGCATGCCAGCTCGATGAGTTGGTTAGCTTAATTTCCCATTTTACCCCTTTTTCATAGTTTCTCCCATTTTAAAAAAAAATTCTTTAGAATTTTCAAGGTTAATGAGCCATGGGGGTTCAAATGTAGTGTCTTTGGTCTAGTTACACATTTTTGAAATTTTTTCCTGTTTTAAATGGATGTGGGCCCATCAGGGCCAATTTTTGTTATAAGAAAACCTTAAATTCTTAGGCCCCGTGAATATTATTTAAACACAAAATTATCCTGAAACGTCCCATGAATGCCTCTCATGTTTTATGGGTCCAATTCACTCCCGTTGTCCATTTTTGCCCAAGGGAAAAAATTGATAACTGATTAACAAAATGAATATATGGTAGCGGACGAATGTTTAGGTTAACTCGATATTGGTTTAGGGTTAATGGCATCGATTATGGCAGAAATCCTAGGTTTTCCAAATAGCAGATCTTGGCTATCTTTTGGCCAGTTCTACCCGTTGGTTTGGGTCTAAAATGGTATTTTATGCTTAGATAAGTGGGCATGCTATTAGAGAAAGAATAGGCATATGATTTTAGGGTTATACTAAGTCTCAGTTAGTTATGGTAAGTAGAAATTGAGTCTTAGTTAAAATAAACATGCTAAGAATAGGTCCATGATGAGGTGTCTAGGTGATGTGGCTAGGTGAGGTGGTCAAGTGAGGATATTTATTAAATTAATTAAAGTAATTAATTTAATTAATCATGTGCACTATGGGATATGAATATGTAAGGTATGGTTAATTTAATTAACGGGGTTATAAGGGTGGTACGACCTAATTTTTGTGTCTACAATAGTCATTAAAGTGAGATAGAAATATACAAATGGGGGTGGTAGGGCTGCATTGAAACACATAGGGATTATTCAGCTAATGCTGTTCACATCGGGTCTTCTACAAGCCCAAAAGATTGAGAAAATAAGTTATTTGAGAAAAATGACAAGGAATACAATAATGAGTGGGTAGGAACATAGGTGAGGCCATAGTTTCTCCTAAGTCCAAGTACTACTAGGAAGAACAATGTTGCCCAGTCATATGATAGTTTCATAGCTTGGGTGGAAGTTATTTCAAATACTCGGGGATGCAAAGGAACTAGGAAACAATATACAGATCAGTTTGAGGAATCTTACATGGCATAATAACTTGGCCATAGAGCAAGGAAAATATGAGTTACATAAGGACACGCAACAAGTAAAGTTCGGGGAGATGATGAGTGCATTATTTGACTTGTTTATATAATCTATGTGATTATTGATTTTTCATTAAACATGATTAATTAGTGCATGAGGATGCTTTATATAGTTATATCCTAGTAAGTTCAATGAATTTATCTTGTTCTTGTTTCATAAAACTTGTTGACCATAGAACTTCCCACTAATCACCTTTGTGAGTGAAATGTGGTGACGTGTGTAAGATAATAGTGGATATTTACTTCGAATGATAGGAGTTGTAATTAAGGATTAAGTCTGCATACCATCGTACAATTATGGAGGACTTTTTCCATAGGTAACCTATAAACGTGGATCTTGTTTTTAGAAGTTTTGTAGGAATTAATGAACTTTAATAGGGTTTTTAGTGGAATAACTCATTACCTAAAATTTTGGCATGATGTGTAACCGACTATGTCTATATAAACATCATCTTGAAGAACAATTTAGTAGTTTGTTGATGTTAGTAATATACAGTATAGTTTATAATAGTTAATATCTATTTTCTAGTTATGTATTGAGTATGTTTTGGAACTTTTCTGAATCAATATATTAGATGTTTCTTGGAACATCCTATGGTTTTGATATTACCTCCATCCCAAGGAAGGGTAAGGGAACACTCTACCAAGGTGACTAAAGGATTTTATGTTTATGCATGCTCTTTGTTTCGACAAGTCATAGTTTAAATGCAATTACTTATTTACTTTACTACAATTTCCATTCATTGTGTGTTATTTCCTTTAATCCAATTTCAATTTAGAGTGTGTTATTTCAATTCTATTATACTTGATTTGGTGTGTGCATTTTAATTCCAGGTAAAGTATTTCCTTTAAACACATTTTACTACGAATAACATTGTTTGTAGTTTAACATTATATTTCCATAGATTATCGAGACATAGAGAAACATAATAACCAAACCCCAAAAGGAACCACCAAACAACTTATTTTCATAAGGATTATTTTCATACAACGTATGACATAGAACCTTGGTTTTATAATGACACTAGTAGAAGAATCTTTTAGTTAAAAAAATTGAGAAAGCAATGACCCATCATCGACCCCACCAAAATCAAATCCATCATTGAGATTCCTCCTCCTTCTAACCTTAAGTAGCTTCCTAGTCTTGAATGCCAAGTTCAATCAGTCCACCGTATCATATCATAACTTTCATATCACTTCCAACCCTTTCATCATATTCTTCATAAAGAAACAAACTTCAACTAGGACCATAACTTCCGGAAGGAAATTAATCATCTTAAGTATTATCTCTTGTCCTGCTTTTTGTGCTTACACCTCAATGTGAGGTGGATCCCTTTATCTATATATCTCTTCCACTGATCATGCTATAGGAACCATGTTAGCACATCATGATGAAAAGGTCGCGAGCAGGCCATTTATTACATTAGTCACACTCTCCATGACTATGAGAATCACTACATTGAAGCTAAAAATTTGTGTTTTTCCCTCTTCTTTACCACTTCTAAGCTTCAACACTATCTTCTCAATCACAAAATGTATTTTTTCACCACCTTTCATCTTCTTAAAATAACACATTCCAAGGCTTAACCCAATGATCACATCATCGATGGCTCATGATTATGATTGAGTTTGACCTGGAGTTTATTTCTCAAAATTCCATCAAGGTCCAAGCTATCACGGATCAATTAATCAAGCCCTCTTACTAGTATGCATCTTCCTCATGAGAAGTTTCCAAATGAATCCATCGATAAATTCCACCATGAGGAGGATACCATTCAAATTACCCTCTTATTTGATGGTTCTAAGTGTTAGTAAGGGGGATATTTTGGTGTCGTTCTCTTTCTTCTTGGGGATGCTCCTATTCCCCAAAAATAAGCTCAACTTTGAGTGCATAAACAATATGGTTGAGTATGAAGCCCTCATCTTAGGTCTTGAAACTATTGCATTTCTAGGTGTTCAAGTTCTTGACATCTATGGATATTTCAAGCTTATCATCAAACAAGTTACGGTAAGTATCAATCGAAAAATGATACCCTTCAGAAATATAGAGATATCATCATTATCCTCCTTGAGGCCTTCTAATTTTACACTATCCAAGTTATTCCTCGATCATCCAATCATTTCGCTGATATGATGACATCTCTTGTAGCTCTCATCCCATGGACAATAGAAGATTCAAAGCTTTATATTTTCATTCATCATAGTGATAAAAATTCTATGACCTACCTCATGTTAATCTCATCGAATCTAGTTTGTCGGATCTTTGGTATTCCAATTTTTTTATTATCTATCCAACTATGTCATTCCTTCATATATCTAAGAATGTAAGGAGGTATTTTATTCACATGCTAATTACTACACCATTCTTGGTGAAATCATTTATAAGTATGGATTTTATGGTATTCTCCTTTGGTACCTTAAATCCCATGAGTCTTCTCATGCTATCCAGCAAGTCCACAATGGAATTTTGGTGGAAACTTTAGTGGCTTAGCTATTGCTAAGCACATTCTTTGTCTTGGTTATTATTAGTATTATCTCAATCACTCTTTGCTGCATGTCAAGAAATTTCTTAAATGTCAACAACATTCTAATCTTATTCACATTTCTAGTTAAGCCTTGAATCTGGCTCAAAACCTTTATCCCTTCTCATAGTGGGGCCTTGATCTCATTGGTACCATCAATCCTTGATCTTCACTCTATCATCACTCTATCATCACTACAATTGGGTATTTAAAAAGTGGGTGGAATAAATTCCACTTACCTCAACCAAAGTTGGTTCAATTATCAACTTCATCTATCAAAATATCATTTCCCACTTTGATGTTCCTCACGAGAATCATATCGGACAACAAAAATTCCTTTAAAAACAAATATCACAAGAATCTTTGTGACTCATTCAATATCAAACTTATCTTGTCTTCTCCATACTATCCTTAATCTAACAACTGATCAAGTGACTAATAAAAATCCTTGTGACATTATTTCCAAGGCTATTCATGAGTCGGTCGTAATTAGCATCTTCATATCTCTTTTTTTCCTTTGGGATTATTAGACTAGAATTATGACTTCCATGGGTGCTACTCCCTTTTATCTTGTTTACGGCTCTAAAGCCATCCTTCTTCTTAAATTTCAAATTCCATCCTTTTGTGTATCTCTTTATAGATTCATTCTTGATGAATATTATCACGAGGAGTGTCTAGCACAACTTGAGTTGCTTTAGGCGAATGTTGAATTCTTGCTCTTGAGAATCATCATGTTTATTAATAGCACATCAAGTGTGCTTACAAAAAACACCTTAGAGAGTGCAACTTTATTCTTGGTGACCTCATCCTTAAATAAAATCATAACGTGACTACTATAGAAAGGAGCCAATGCGTAAAGTTTTTCCCTAACTGGATTATGATGAGTGCATTCTTTGGCTCATTTATATCATTCCTATGGTTAATATATTATCATTTAGATATGATTTGCTAATGCATGGGGATGATTTGTATAGTTATATCTTAGCAAGTTTGATGCATTTTCCTTGCTTTTGTTCATCCAACCTAATTATCATATAACCTCCTACTAACTATCTTCGTGAGGGAAATGTGATGATGTGTGCAGGGAAATGATGAACATTTATTGCTGATGCAATTAAGAGGTCTGAGTTTGGAGATGGAATGCGGGAGTAGGAGACTTTTTCCACCCATCAACCTATAAGTATGGGACTTGTTTCTAACAGTCCCATAGGAATTTATGAGTTGTGGTTAATTTTGATTAGTGGGAGATGTTAGTGCCACCTATTATGGTGAATTCTATAACTGTTTGTGTCTATATATAGACACCTTCTTAAGAACATGATAGTAGCTATTATTTTTATATACTCTACAATACATAGCTTGTGGTATTGAGAACTCTTCTTTTCATGTACTAGATATGCTATGGAATGTGTTTGAATTAATATAAGTAAGCATCATTTGAGGATCTAAAAGTTGTAGAGATTTCCTTTGTCCCAAGGGAGAGAAAGGGCCCACTCGACCAAGGAGACAAGAGGCTATTTACACTTACATGCACATCTGGTTTTTTGATAAGTTTCACTTGCAATCTTTATTTCAGTATATTTCATGCAATCTTAGTTTGAATGTATTTTCTTTTCCTATTGGAATTTCTATTCAGAATGTGTGTTTCCTTTTATACAAAGTTTAACTTAGCATATGCTTTTACTTCTACTAATTCTTAGTTATGAGTGTGCAATTTCAATTCCTGTTCTTTCAGATTCTATGTGTGCATTTCCATTTAATTTAGAAGTCCAACTTTTAAACTTCATTTCATCGCAACAACTAAATTCCATAGATTTATATTAAGATTCTGTAGATTAGTAACCAACTAAGGAAAATATCACAACAACCCCCAACAGGAGACCCAATAGGAAAAATGGTTACATAAAGCTCCATTACATACAACCTAGGACACAACCCCGGTTTATAATGACACTAACGAAGATTCAGTTAGTTAAATGATTGGAGAATACAATGAACCATAATTTTTGGCACCTTTTCCGGGGACACCATAGCACACCACATAAATTTTCTCCATTCACATGTTGTGGGTGTTAATGGAGTTTACATATGCAACCAGTAAAATTCTTGAGCCTTGTTTTAATAACCAACCTTGATGCATAAGCCGTAGGGACGAACAAGGGAGATTTACACCATGCAACATCCAACAAATATATCCAAACAAAATACATGAAGGAAACCATGAGAGTGACATTGACTCCAACACAATGCCTAGAAACCTTTTTGAGCATCCTGCATCCTCTAAATGACACTCAAAAATGGGGGACCATGGGAATAATGGAGACCAACCCTTGGGTAGAACCTTCACTTATCCCATCATCTTAGATGAGGATGAGGACACACCCATGAAAAAAATCTCACCATCCATCCTACCTATTTTTTGAGGCAGGGTCTATGGAAGACCCCGATCGAGTTCTTGTTTGAGTTCAAAATTATTTTCCAACCATATGACTACGAAACTACTAATAAAAATATCAAAATCTTTCCATCCACTCTCAAAGACTCTGCTATGAGATTGTTCATGGGGTTGTCCTCTAACTCCATTGATTCTTGGGAAGCCATGGAAAAAACCTTTTGGATAAATACCAAGACTACTATAGGGGAAGGGATAGGAAAGAAGAGTTCTTTGAGATATGAAAAAAGAGGATGAAAATCTAGAGGAATGTCTGGAGAGATCTTTCTTTCTTCATCGACGAAATAGTTATGAGTTACATGTAGACATCACTAAGACAATTTTCCTTAAAGGACTTGATGAGGAAACCAAAGATTCCATCCATCTTATGGGTGAAGGAGATGTGCATAAAATTAGTATGGAATAAATCACTGAGCTATGCAGAAGTTACTCTAGAACACGAGGGTGTATAAGGAAGAGAAAAACATTCAAGCTTGCCCTAGGTACCTCTAAACTTTTGGAGAAAATGACCAACTTGAAAACAGAAATTTTGTTACAATTAACTTCAACCATAGATTGGCTTAAGGCAAAAACCAATGCTATCAAAGAACCTCTAGACATATACTACCCTAAGTGTAGGAAGAGACATCCCCTGAGAGAATGTCCTTTGGATGTTACAGACATGTGTTTGATCTGTGAAGTAGCTGACCATGACACAAAGAATTGAACCTTCTTATCACAGTTAAAAGGAGGCTTGAATGCTATCTCTCAAGCTGATGTAGAGGTAAAATTTGTTGAAAGGCCAAATAATTAGGCTATATATTCCCCTCAACCTACTCAGAACCCCTGGAGGATGTCATGGCCCAGTTAGGATCCTCAACCTACTTGGGGACAACCTGAGTGGACATCATCAAATTGGATGACTTATCCACATCCACCACCCCTGGATTAATCCCTACACTCAACCAATTTGGACACCATGACTCTAGTAAGTCCATGGCACAACCAACAAATGGGTACCTAAGTAGAATCCTAACTAAAGCCAATAGTGGGCACCACAATAGAACATTAATAAAAATGGAGGTTCGAAACCACAAAAATATTTAATGGCCCACCAAAAACTATCAATAACAACTTCCATCCCAACCCAACCAACTTCCATCCCAACCAATATCAAACCTGAAAAATCAGCCAGATCGCTTGCTTCAATTGAGGAAGCAAGACCGAGTAATATAATGCATGTTAATACTATTGGTAATCTGAGACTAAGGTCTAGGAAAACATTGAATCCTTTGATAGTTATTAGGAAATTCTTGTAGACAACGATAAATATGAGATACTTGAGGAAAATGAAGGAACGCACATTCTTCAAAAACACAAAAACACTCGAACGGTCCAAAAACTAATCAAAATGCTCATAAAGCTCCTTTTCTTGAGATGTTATAGGATACTCAAATTGCTTTGATAAAATGACGCTAGTTCGGGAGCTAAAAAGGTGCACATTGAGGTCCCACTTCTACGAGAAATAATGGACATCCCAGTGAATTAGACCAAACCATTAGAAATGAGTGTATAAAGACACTTGGAAGAAAGAATAAATACCCAAAGACCATCAGGGTGGAAGGAAACTTGGCTGATCTTGTTGCTGGCACACTTATTTCACCAAAATATGGGGATCTTGGGAGTCCAGTCATTACCATTTGTATAAAAAATCAGTCAATATCTAACGTTACGGTAGATCTTGAAATACGCCATAAATGTTATAACAACCGATATGTTCAATTTGCTATCGTTAACGGGACTACATTCTACCAATAGTGTTCTTGATTAGAAGATCACCCATTTCTATACCGAGATGGTGTGATTGAGGATATAATGGTCACCATTGAATCTTGGGAGTATCCTATCGATTTCATGGTCTTACAACCTAAAGCTTAGAAATTGGGATATCCAGTCATTTTGGGATGCCCTTGGTTGGCTACTATTGTTGCATATATTGACTGTAGGTCGGGCAAAATGACTATTCTAAATGGGTAGAAATCCAAACATATTTCATTATATCCTCTTACCTAGCCTTATGTGTATGCTTGTGAACATGTATGGGTGGATTCTTTGGATACTAATTCTCTCAGTTCTTCTTATTTGGCCACCATTGCAGTGTAAAACCATATGACGGAAGTTGTTGAGTCATACACACTGACTGATGCAGAGGGCTCTGTGACTATAGAAATCAGCACTATGGCTATGGAAATCGGAACTCTGACTGTAGACACATTTTTTCTAGACATGACCGATACTGTCACCTTGGTAAGTGATACTTCTAATGAAGCTTGTAAGGAAATCTATTCTTATAATACGAGACTCCTGAGTCTCGATTTCTATTGTCCTATGACTAAAATTTTGTCTCTTAAAAATGTATCCATTTTACAAATGCTTCAGCCCCATGTTTTTCCATTGAATTCTTTAATCACAAATGTTGAGCTTGCATTTTGGAAGATACCAAACAAGTTCCTATTGGCATAGGAAAAGAACTGACCATTGGTAATAATTTGGAGACCAACCAAGATGCTAGGCTTCTCAAGATTTTAAGGAAACATCCTCATACTTTTTCCCCGGGATTACAATGACATGGAAGGAATTCATCCTACAATCTATACTCACCATATCTACACTGAAGATGTTAAACCCATAAGGTAGCCATAAAGAAGAATTAACCTATCCCTCAGAGACATAGTAAAAAACGAGATAGAAAAATTGCTAAAGGTAGGATTCATCTACCCTATATCTGATAGTCAGTGGGTCTCACAATTAGTTATAGTCCCCAAGAAAAATGGTAAATGGAGAATCTGCGTTGACTATAGGGAACTCAAAAAAGCCACCAAGAAAGATTATTTTCCCCTTCCTTTTATTGACTAGGTTTTGGAAAATCTCACTGGTAAGAAATATTTCTCTTTCTTGGATGGGTTTAGTGGGTATAACTAAATAAGTATTACACTTGCTTGACCAGACAACACCACCTTTACTTGCACTTGGGGTAAATTTGCTTATTGAGTCTTACCTTTTTGGCTTTGTAATGCACATGCTATGTTTAACGAGCGAGTCTTGGACATTTTTTTAGATCTTACAAATGATTGTGTTGAGGTTTACATGGATGATTTTACTATCCATGGCTCCACTTTTGACTAATCTCTGCATAACCTTTAGAAAGTATTGAGCATATGTGAGCATCACCAATTGTCCACTGAGTCATGAAAAATTTCTGATGATGGTGGATCGGGAATTGTCTTAGGTCACCATGTTTCTACGAAAGGTATACGGTCGACCCCAAAAAGATTACAATCATCACTCATTACATACACCAATAAATCAGACTGACATCAAAAGTTTCCTGGGACATGTAGGGTATTATCAGTGAATCATTAAAAACTTTAGTAAAATTGCTTCACCTATGTTTTCATTGCTGATAAAATATTGTGTTTTATAATGGTCCCCTTAGTGTCGTGAACATTTGATATTATCAAGGAGAAGCTGACCACATGCCCCAGATTACGAGGTCCTAATTGGGGAAACCTTTCCGTATCCACATTGATGCCTCCAATACAACTATGGGAGCTGTTCTTGGGTAGAAATATGAAGAGGATCACATGTATGCCATTTACTTTATCAACAAGAATCTGAATCCTACGAGAAAGGAACTATACCACTACGAGAAAAGGATTTTTTAGCTGTTGTGTATTCTTTGAATAAATTATGACATTACATCACTGGGTATAAAATCTTTGTTTATACTGACCACTCTGCCATCTGATATTTGATGAATATACTGACCACTCGTCGGTAGCTAGATAATTAGATGGTTACTCTTGTTACAGAATTCAATCTGACCATTATTGATAAGCCAGGGAAATATAATGTTGTTGCTGATTTTCTTTCGAGATTGAATGTTTCAAGTGATGAGGAGGTATTCCAGGATCAATTTCCAGATGAATATTTGTTTGCTATATCAACTCAGACTCCGCAGTTTGCAGATATTGCAAATTATTTAACCATAGGGAAGTTTCCTACCTATTTTACTTATACGAGAAGATAAAGGCTAGTTAAAAATAGTTTAACATATAAATGGTGTAATGGACTACATTTGTTTAAATGCTGTCCTAATATGGTTCTTCGCAGTGTACTTGGGAAGATTCATTTATTTAAATGATTGGAGAATACAATGCGACCCATCGATTGGACCATACATTATCACACACAAGTATGGGTCGAGAGCCTATAAGTTGACCTCCCTTGATGGTAAACTAGAAATTAGAACCACTTAACACATTACACTTGCAAACCATTCTCACTCATTAGCACACTTACTCCGTGAGTACTTAGTCATATCCTTAGATCATTCCTCCATCATTATCCTCTTGCATCCATAATCGTAATGATTTGGAATTATGTGGTCTACCATCAATTTCCTTGACATGACCTTAAATATGGGCTCCATGTCTCTTCCCATAGCATTTTCCTTATGGATAGATTCTCCTATTTTGTGAGAACCATGTGATCATTACATTCATCACCCTATTATTTACTTATTAGAACCATGCTAAGGGTATGAGGGTATAATTAGTATATTCATTATCCCCATCTAGGTGGTCCACGTAGCTATTCCCTGGATCTTCCCCATGTAAAAATCCTAATTCATGGATGCTCCTATCAAAAGTAAAACTTATCAAAAATAGATTGATCTCTCAAAGGATAGATGTTCATGCAAAAAAATGAAATAAAATAAATAGACTGATCCCTTGAAGGATGGCTATCATGTAAATCAATCTTTCCATCAAAATCATAAATTTATAGAGTAGAGTATACCCTCAAAGGATGGATACTATCTTATATCATGGCATTGAAGGCTTCCCGCATTGATCAACCTTCTATCTTATTGGCATCCTAAGAAAAATTCCCACATTGATCGGTTTTCTCTTTCCTCTACCTAGAGCTGGGTATAGACCTAGGAAACACCACTTATAGAGAACTCTCTTCCCATGAACAAGTTACATCAAAGACCCCTTTGTCATGTTGACATTAAGTTTATGAGTTCATTTCATCCATCTTTCCTCCATGATTTACTATTATAACAAACTATCATTGGTTATGTGTTAACATGTTTTTTTGTCACATGTGCCTAGTGTTACTTATATCCCCTTCTTGTTTACCTCAATTGTAGTTGGAGGCATCATTTCCTCAAAAATCCTTGATACGATATAGCATCATTTCTACCCATACATTGTTAATCATCAAGTTGTGTTGTATTCTAAGTTTTCCATAGCTATTGTTTATTCCTTTCTAAAAAAACATCTATTATCTCTCGATCATTTGTGTATTATCTATCAAATCATACATCCAATTTACATGTTATATATATCATCATCTACCTTTCTCATTTATCATCATCTATCTTTTTCATCTATCATCATCTATCTTTATAATTTATCATCATCTAGTTTTCCAATAAACATCACACATTACATATTATAATTGCCATCCATTACATATAAATTCACAATCATCATCAAATATAATGAACACATATAAACATAATCATCATCACATCATCATAATATATATATCTTCAAAATAAAGTGTATCAATACATCACTTACCTCTAAGGGTCCTCTCTCAAAGCCGATATATTAGTAAAACTAGTAAATTTCACATCGTAAAGCCTAAACTCCTGCACATATGAGTAAATTCCATCTCTATGTCTCTTGACATTGTCACCTCGACCCTATCCCTCTCCTCGAATGTGGATGAGCCACACTTGTTGTGCTCTGGATGGTCTGCTCCATCCGTTGCTTGCCACTTGCACATACTCCTAGTACCTTAGTGTCTCATTGTAGCTTCTTGATCACGATCCATTCATAATAATTATCCTCTGTGGCTAAGGTTTTGTATCGGTCCATAGATATCATACCAAAAGGTGCCATATCTCCTCCTCCCTGTGATGTTGTAGGTGCACCACTCATAGAATCTATGGATATAATCATACAAAGATCTCAAAAGTGGGATCCACGAGGCCTCCCATTGCTTCTGTAATGATCTTTCTCCATGATGAGCGGTACCTATCCTACTAAAGGGTCTCGTGACTTCTATCATGTAATATATCACTCCCCATAAGTGGCATTTCACTCGGTGCTCATCCGAGCTACCTTCACATGTAGGCGTGCCATCTCTATAGTCTCCCCTCTTTCTCCATATCCATCTCTACCTCCAAGAGAAATATCCATCTCCTCCTCTTCATCCCTTCCCTCTCCAACTACCCTAGTTGCATAAGTAGTGGTCATACACTAAAAAAACCATGCTCCGACCCCTACATCATCATGGTGTTGGTGCCTCCTTCACTAGGTCTTCCATGTTAGGAATAGGTAGATCCCTTTCTACCTACTCAAACCTATAGGATATGGGCTCCCTAGGTACCGTCTCGAATGACCCCAAAATTTTGTCGAGCCTATTAAACCCGAACAACCTCAATCATATTTTTCCCGTGGCCCTACAACCACATCATCCTCCTCATACCAACAAAATCTTTCTCTACTTCTGCCCATGTGGGGAAATCTCTATAATGCCATCATCTAATATGCTCTCCCTCAATATTTTTAAACCTATCCTGTACTAGTTTGCATCCCTCACTCCTCTATCTTCGTGAGCTTAGTTAGTTTTCCATCTCAAAAATCCCACTATGAGCTCTATATGGTCCCCTGTGACCCATGGTAGCCTTGGTGGCACGATAAATAATATGCGCTCATAAGCCTAACAATGTTGGAGGAAGCCTACATCTAGCCCTCTCCTCCTCGATATCTATACATCGATAACTCATAATACACCTATGCTAGTAGAGCGGTACTAAATGAGAACAATGTCTGATAATCAACCATATAAGCCAGGACCCAAATTAATGCCCATGGAAAGTGGGCTCCACTAGATTGTGGCGTAAAATAGTAAGAAATGGCCATCATCAACAAATAAATCAATCTACTCCGTGCATTTCCGTGCTCATACATAATCTCATAGGATAACAAACACGATGCAAATGTAATATGGGGTGCATCGGCTCCAAACATTCATTTGCACACTAGTAATATACTATTTATTGTAATGGTAACTATCTAATCCCCCTGTATTGGAAATATAAGGATGGGATAAACATTGTCTAGGGTGATCGTCATCTCACCCATCACGAACGAGAAAGTGTATGTTGCATATCCCACCTCCCAAAAAAATGAAATCGTCATGCCACATCTCGTGGGATCCTATGATAGTGTGTCGAATCTACACAATCCCATAGCCACTAAGTGATCCCATTCAACATCGCTTTGTCCCCTATATCTAGTCATATAGTTCGAGAGTCGGTTTACGAATACAAGGTCTCTTGTGCCTGCAATCAAAAATCAACCAATCAAATATTATTCCCTTCATCATTGATATCATATAAACCTCAACTAAAATAAAAATTAATCATCAATCTACCTCATCATGCCCTAAGCCACCGACCACCCTTGGCACCCATCTAATTTTTTAAAAATGTGAAAAAATAAATAAAATAGTAAACAAATTAAAAACAAGCTAGGGTTTTTCGTTACTCACCATATTACAAACCCTATGGGGCTTCTGGATGCTCCTCGGCCTCCATCTCTCCAAATCACGATCTCCATTTATATCTTTGAGTATCAATTGGTAATCATAGGCATAAAAGAGCTCTCTTGGCCAACTTTTGGGCTTATATAGCCACCGATTTGAGTCACAATCGACCCCATTTGGTTGTCATTGATTGGCCTTAGGCTTCATCAACTCACCTTGGGTACCATCGCCTGTCTTTCCCTTTTCCATCTTTTTCTCTCTTTTACTAGGGAAACATGCTATCATATCATCTTATCTCACGCCCACCTTTGTAGCCATATTTTCTCTCCCCTTGGGGAATTTTATATCATCACTTTTTCATATTTTTCCTTTTCATCCATTTTCGTGTCCTTCACTAGGGAACCATTATTTCCATCCTCATACCTTGCTAATAGATACCCCTTTCAATCAATTTCTCATGTCTGACAAAGGATTTCACATTATTTCACATTTGGTTGTGCATAATTTTGATCAGTGCTTATGACTCGTTAGTCCGCACAAATCTCATCCATTTTGAGATGTTTCCCAAAGGATTTCCTCCATTTCTCTATGATTTTGGCTAACTCATAGGCCCATACAAAATTTCCATCATCTCTCTACTGAATGTGACTATTATTTCCTACCCATGTGACTCCTATGATCACCTACATTGTCTTTGTGGTGCTGATCCTACTTCTTCGGGTTTAGTGTCCTTGCCTTGTTACCTTATCTTTTCTTGAATTGTGACACTTTGGAGTTTGTGTCCTTGCCTTGTCACTTTGGTTATTGTTCTTGGATCGTGGCACACCTATTTGAATCAGTTGATGAAATTATGTTTGGTGTTTTTTTGCACTTTCGACATCAATCTATTGATAATCTCCTTGTATGGAGCTATTCTAGTGGAGCCTAGTGTCAGTTGTTTTTGAGTTTTGTGATCGAGTAGTAGATTTAGACCATAGTGCACACCAAAATTCTTCAGCATTATACGTGTTTTTTGAGCTGAGATTCTTGGGATGCCTTGGAGTGGGTCTTTACTCTCTTTAATTTGTTGTTACTGGTTTTGGGTACCTTGCGGTGTCCCTTTTTTCCACTTATTATACATGAGTATCTCATCATGCCTAGTTTCTAGGACTCATACTATGGACATGCCACAACTATTTTGGCCCCTAGCTTCACTTGAGGGGGGGTGTTAGAGTAGGTATTTACCTTAGCTCATGTTCACCTAGGTACTTTATTTACCTTTATTGTATTTATCCTCACCCACTTATGGGTGTGGATATTTCTTTTATCTTATTTATATATTATGAGATATTATCTAGTTGTTAGGTATAGTTCTTTCCTTGATCTATGGTATTGACTAGATCCTTGATGTCTAGTTCTCTCCTAAATCTATGGTCTTGACTAGTTCTTTGATGACTAGTTATTTCCTTGATTTTTGGCTTGATCTACGACCTTGACTGGTTCTTAGATTGTTATTCCTTGCCTATTTAAACAAGGCCCATTCTCAATGTATTTCATTGAGTTCCATAATAATATATAATATTGCTTCTCATTTGTTTGTAAAGGTTTTAGGTGCGCTTTTGCTTGACTCAAATGAATCCTTGAATCTTTATGAGAAATCAAACCAAGGAAATAATGAAATAACCCAAGATCTGTCATGTCAACTGCATGTAGAAAGAGCCCTCTGAATACTCGAATGTGGGAATAAGATCTTCCAAAGGTAAGTAACAAATCATCAACATACAAGACAAGTATCACAATATCCTCACCGCATATCTTTGGAGATACACTTATTGATCGTGGTGTTTGATTAGCATCTATGAACTGTGGAGTTCGATGGGATCCAAGTGCATTTCACGATCAATAAGATGAAAGCAATTCACCGAATAAATGTACATAAAACCTTTGCAGAGCAAATGAGCAACAATATCATATATTATTATGAAACTCAATGTAATACATTGAGAATGGGCCATGCTTAAATAGCCAAGGAATAAAAATCTAAGAACCAATCAAGGTCATAGATCGAGCCATAAATCAAGGAAATAACTAGTCATCAAAGAACTAATCAAGACCATAGATTTAGGAGAGAACTAGACATCAAGGATCTAGTCAATACGATAGATGAAGGAAAGAACTAGTCAATACCATAGATCAGGAAAGAACTAGTCAATACCATAGATCAAGGAAAGAACTATGCCTAACAACTAGATAATATCTCCTTTTATCTTATTTAGATATTAAGAGATATTATCTAGTTGTTAGGTATAATTATTTCCTTGATATATGGTATTGACTAGTTGTTTCCTTGATCTATGGTATTGACTAGATCCTTGATGTCTAGTTCTCTCCTAAATATATGGTCTTGAATAAGTCTTTGATGACTAGTTATTTCCTTGATTTATGGCTTGATCTATGACCTTGATTGGTTCTTAGATTGTTATTCCTTGCCTATTTAAGCAAGGCCCATTCTCAATGTATTACGTTGAGTTCCATAATAATATATGATATTACTGCTCATTTGTTTGTAAAGGTTTTATGTAAAGTTATTCTGGCAAATTTCTTTCATCTTATTGATTGTGGTGTTTGATTAGCATTTGTTTTCTTGGCTTTGTATGATTTGGTTATTGTTTCTTTCATGGTATCGAGCTGCACGACTTGAGGTCACACTAAAAGCTCAAACTAATGGTGGAGAGGATCTCATCATGTTAAACAGATTATTACGCCAATACCCTCCCCAACGATGGATCCGGGTATACACCCAAATCAGGCCTAACAACATTAGGAGGAAGTGACACTTTGGGACTTTCCTAAGAATTTAAAAAAAAAAGAATCATCTCAATCGAGATCGTATGTAAAATTTATAGCTATTTTAAGTTTGCTCCTAACTCACGAGGCTTAGTGTTGGGATAATACGGGGCATTGGAATAGTGCTATGATTTAATAATGAAAAAATCATGCACACAGGACCCAAACAATTCCCCACAAAATATACAGCAGTGGAATCATAAACTAGAATAATCTAAATCACACAAAAGTACACACACATAACAAGCATGTACCATGGTTCACCTAATCAGGCTAAGTCCACCAAAGATAGAGATCTCATATATATAATATAACAAGAGATTATAAACTAACTCTTCTACAAAATAGTACATGTATCTCCACAAGAGTATCTCCTCCTCCCGGATCTCAAACCGAATCTTCCTAAGTACACTAAACCATGCCTCAATACCACCACCTGTGTCTCCTCCGGATCTCTAACCGGATCTATCTTCTAACCCTATCTATTTATTTAATTATTCCTAGTTTCCATTCTTTAGGTTATTTATCATCTCTAACTACCTAGTTGCTTATCCCTAGGATATCCCTAGCTTTTATTTAATTCTCTTTACCTCCCACCTACCCATTATAACATCAAATTTTTGTCACTTCATATCTAGAACTTTTTTATCTTACTTTATGCAGCTAATTTAAATACCCATATATTTAAATCCAACATAAACCTTAATGCAATCCATTTCTGATAACTTTCATAAACCATGTGCAACTAGCATGAGGGAATAATGAACCTATTCACTCTCCCTCAATGCTCTGTACAAGCCAATACATCAAATGTATCCTTTGGTTTTCCTTTATCAGGATATGATATTTAAGTGAAGATTCCTACCTGGGTTCCACCTAGGAATTCCACAGTATCTCATAGCTTAGATCATAGTGAACTCACGACAATGTAATCAACAACATACACTAATTTTTACAAAGTTTTAGAGTCCTGCATGCCATGCTCAATTCCATTAAGACACACTTGTCATTAGGAATTTGTCATCTCACCTTAATAACTTATTTAGTTATATGGATTCACAAATGTAGATGTTATAAATAGCTACAAGTCTTGTATAAGGTAAAAATACGGTATTACCAATAAGAAGACGTACATATATGTCATCCTATGATGCCTATGGGAAATTAAGTGTCTTCATAATGATTCACCTCATTACTAGACCACTTCCCTCCCGTAGCCATCATAAGTTGATATCGGGTGTGTATCCATGAGGTTCAATATATCTTTGTAACTCTAACAAGTTTTGTACTTAAGGAAACACCATGCCACAATCCATTCTCTTGATGAGGTAACTTAGTACAACTACTAAGCAGTAGTATCCAAATGGTGACAACCATCATTATAGGGATACGACTGTGTAGCGGATGTAGTGAGTTAACTCACAAAGAGTGTTGTATTGGAATGCGATATCTTATTCTTTTCAAGGAAGTTATAAAATCATGACAAAAAATCCTAGGCCTCAAAACACCTTCTCCTCAAATTATTCATACCTAAGGTCCTATCTTAAGTTGATCCAAGGACATTTAACCTCCAAAAACACTTAATTACCTTATTAGATCTCATGCCAATGATAAGTGATTACATTATTTTGTTGAGACTCTTTTATTGAGCATCTTTTGTTACCCCTAACCTCACTTCTTTTGTTCACTCGAAGTCCAAATAGACTAAGTATGGAAATCTAAGTGTAGGCCCTCCACGTGTCTCATTGACACAACTTCTAAGGTAAAATTCTAATCTGGGTTCCCAAACTCACGCAGGATCTCCACATGTCCAGGGCTTGATAAAGTTACTCCCAAATAGGTTAAAAAGTTAAAACACAATAGAAGTAAGTAGAAACCCTCCATGTTCCTATCTCTGGTGTGATGAGGCCATAAATTGGCCATAAATTACCAATATTTTATCTTTCCAAGTTACCTTTGAAACTAGATTTAAATGTAATCTAAGAACTTATAGTTTGCTTAAGATAGAAAATAGGATATATATCTTTTTCATTATTTAGAAATATTTTGTTATCTATTTTGTTAACGAATCCTATTGATTATTGGGAAAAGATGCAATGTCTTATGTATGCAGCTAGCCATAAAGGAAAGATAACGCTAGTATTGAGAAAAGTGGAATTTATAATGGATGGTATATCTAAAATCAAATCTGATTTAATATTCATATTACTATCAAAAAATTATGCAATTTCAAAAAGAATCATCTCAATCTGAGATTGTATGCAAAAGTTATAGCCATTTTAAATTCACTTGAACTTGTAGGCTTAGTGTTGGGATAATACAAGGAAGTGGAATAGTGCTATGACTTAATAATGAAAAAATCATGCACACGAACCTAAACAATTCCCGTAAAAAATCTACAGTAGTGGAAGCATAAACTAGAATAATCCAAATCACACAAAAGTACACACACATAACAAGCATGTACCGTGGTTCACCCAATGTGGGCTACATCCACCAAAGATAGAGATCTCGTATATATAATATAACAAGAGATTACAAACTAACTATTATACAAAAGAGTCATGTATCTCTACAAGAGTATCTCCTCCTCCCAGATCTCCAACCGGATCTTCCTAAGTACACTAAACCGTGCCTCCATACCACCACTTGTGTCTCCTCTAGATCTCTAACCAGATCTACCTAAGTGCACTACAACCATGCCTCTCAAACATAACCAAATCTCACATACCAAGCTACCACATACCTGCCACTTTCATGCATTAAGCTCTCATTGTATTGTGAATCTGCAAACGAGACCTCTACAATATCTAGATCTACATGGATCAACAATACAATATGATCTCATGGATCTACAATGCAAGACTAGATCTACATAGATCTATAATACAAGATCTCACCAACATGTGGATCTACAAGAAGAAGCCCTATGTGCTTTGCATACTATGCAAGCCATTACATGAGACTAAATAATACAAAGGAAATACAGTAGAAGACATTTCCCTCTTCTCACCATTCAGATGTACCTACTATTTCCTTCTATCCCACTCCTCTCCATGGAGTCTCTATCTTCATGTAACATGTTCCTTTTTCTCTTCTTCTTCTTCATCTTCATCCTCTCGGTCTGGGAGAGAATCGAGGATCTAATGCGATCCCTCTTTTGACTCTACTACTAAACCCTAACTTTCATGCTTATATATAAATATATAAACTTAGGGCTCCTTAGCTATGCAATTACATCCAATAGATTTTCTTTAAACAAAATCTATATTTAAATCCCGTGACTAAAAATAAAACACATCACACAGGTAACCGACGCCGATTAGACCTAACCGCGGCCGGTTCCCACTTGCTCGACTAATGTCTCCATCGACCGATGACAGTTCTAGGTGACCATGCCAATTCCCCTTTGACTGATGATGGTTGTTGTATTACAGTCACTTTCCATTGCATGCTAATTGTGAAGCAATCTAGCTCCATAACCTAACAATCTCCCACTTGGAGATAAATTGCTGAATCTTTGTACCTATACCTATACATCACCATCTTCTACACACCATGAAGACCATCTATTCTTTCCTTCAACAATTCTCTCGAAATAAAACGCGGAAGATAAAAATATCTTCTTAAACCAAGAAGATGAAAACCATGACTTGCAAAACCTGCGAAGAAGCTATAACTTATCCTTGACACCAAGCCTCAAGCTCCTACCGAATCATAACACCAAGCCTCTCATGTAGCCAATCCATCATGACTAACACACCTGTTAGAGCTCCCACTCAAATTGAAGTTTTGAGCCTCAATCACATCCATAGCCATACTTGTAAAACCAACCATGTTCTCCATCCATCTATCCTTGTATCCATGCAACCACCATTGCAATTTGAACAAGACAAGTCAAACTAGAATATGCAAAAGAAAAAAATATCCCGGTAAAGACAACCCAAATGAGTTCTACCTACAATAGTGGATGATCAATCCACAAACCTGCATAACTCAAAGAATCCAAGCACTACAATATGCAAATCCAACCCTTTGCATAAACAACTAACATGTCCAAGACAATCATATGTAGATAACATCTCTCAAGGAGTAACATAGTAACAAGAGGAAATACAAACATCCCCTACTCATGCTCAAAGTATCCATGTGCAAATCAAACATCTGCATCATCATAGACTCACAAAACTGAATCTATCCAACATGTACAAACTCACCATGTACATCCATCCATATCACCAGCTCTCCAGAAGCTCCAAGTCTGCCACCACTAACTCCAAAGCTGAATATGAATCATGTGCTCATCAATGTCAATAACAAACATCCATGCTAAACCATGCCACTAATACCAAGTGCAAATATCAGCATACATGTCATCAACATACAACACAGATCAACCAAGATGAAAGAAAAAACAAGGGCACCATCTAAAAATGGTAAATAAACACTTTGTTAAACTTGTGACCAAACTGACCACGGTTTCCCCTAACCGACCACGGTCAACTCCTAACCAACCACGATTAACTGGATGACCAACCATGGTTAATCCTAACGACACCGGTCTGAATAATCAGATTTTATCTTTTAACCCTTAATACTTTGAAAAATTTCTCTATCATCTTCACCCATGAATCTAACCATCAACTGTAATCCCATAGCGATATCCAAGCACCACAAAATAAACTAGAAGTGACATCACAAAGAAATAAACTCGATATATGTTCAAATCCATGATTGTCCTCCAAAACCAACTAGTGCCTTTGCAACTTTGAATAGTAGTAATATCCTCTCACTCTGCATGTGCATCATGTATTCAATCTTTAATGTCAACAACCATGGCTTGCTCCCACTGAACACAAAATCCCCTGCACTACCTACTAATACGTCAGTGAGAAATAAAACCAGATGAAAGACCTATAAAATTGATTCCCTTTCTTCTTTGAGAATACTTCTACATCATAGAAGTTTGGACTTCTTGTGAAGTAGGTGAATCATCTTCTTTCCATCTGTATGAACTCAACATCTCTTGTTACCTACAATTGTGTCTAACCATGAATTTTCATTGAGGATCTCATCCTTAGACTAGAAACCCTTGTCCTTAAGATTCCACACAACCGGGAAATAAAATTCAAACAACACCAAGAAACCATATTGTAAAATTGTGCACACACATCCAAACATAATATCAGTTTCTCCAAATGAAAGAAATAAAACATGAACCATATAGAGATACCTAACTCAAAGTCTCAATGGACTAACCGAGCCAACTCCATCCTCTTTTTGATCCAAACATTGAAGTGATCAACATGGTTTCTGCCTGTACACACTATGCCAGAAACCTGATCCTCCAAAATAGGACACAGAACCAACTTCCCTCTCTTGTTGCAAAAAGAAAAACCTCTACAGATAAGTTGCCACAAATACCAACCACGGTCATCCCCTAACCAACCATGGTTAGCTGACCAGTATTGGTTCCTCTGTGACCAACCTCAGTTCTCAGACCAATGTCAATGCTGCTGGAATGAACCCAATGCCACACAATTTGGCATAACACACCACACCAGGTGTCTACTTTGACCGAAGCCGATAGTTGAGTTGAGCCAGTCATTTCAAGAAGCATCCAAATCTTAACAGCAAGTCCATGCAATAAATTGCATCAAGATGAAACACTTTACCTTACCAACACCAAGAAACTTAACCGCATCTTCAATTGAAGTACATGCTTCTCTGATGGAAGCCCCATCTTCATTCTGTGCTACTACCTCTCTACCGAAGCCCGTGCATCTAACTACACCAAAGGATGCATAACTGCTCCTTTTCTCATTCTCAGATCTAGATCTGTAGTCCCAAATATGCATGTGTAACCAAAATAATATAAGCACTGCAATACCGAGATAAAACCATACCTCAATAACTAGATCTGCAATCTGACCGACATGCTTGTCCCTCCAAGAACTAGGGACACCTCAGTAAACAAGATACATTCTATGCATCTTTCCATTTCTTCAGATCTGTGATATTTTGTTTATAACCAGGATTCTCGATGGCCGACTGTTACCCTACCAACACTGGTTGCCACTTAACTAACGCCAGTCACTGTAATTTCCAACAAGCTTACTCTTCCGGCTCCCACTTGAGATTAAATCTATTCCTGTGATCTTCTCATTAGGAAAAACAAATTCTTCTCTCGATACCAAATATTGGGATAATACAGGGCAGCGGAATAGTGCTACGATTTAATAACGAACAAAATCATGCACACAAGACCCAAACAATTCCCCACAAAATCTACAACAGTGGAAGCATAAACTAAAATAATCCAAATCACACAAAAGTACACACACATAACAAACATGTACCATGGTTCACCTAATGTGGGCTACGTCCACCAAAGATAGAGATCTCGTATATATAATATAACAAGAGATTACAAACTAACTCTTCTACACAAGAGTACATGTATCTCCACAAGAGTATCTCCTCTTCCCAGATCTACAACCGGATCTTCCTGAGTACACTAAATTGTGCCTCCATACCACCACTTGTGTCTCCTCTAGATCTCCAACCAGATCTACCTGAGTGCAATACTACCGTGCCTCTCAAACATAACCAGATCTCACATACCTGAAGCTACCCTGCATCTGCCATTATGCAACCAAGCTCTCACTATATTGTGAATCTACAAACGAGACCTCTACAATATCTAGATATACATGGATCAACAATACAATATGATCTCATAGATCTATAATGCAAGACCAGATCTACATAGATCTATAATACAAGATCTCACCAACATGTGGATCTACAAGAAGAAGCCCTATGTGCTTTGCATACTATGCAAGCCATTACATGAGACTAAATAATACAAAGGAAATACAGTAGAAGATGTTTCCCTCTTCTCACCATTCAGATGTACCTACTATTTCCTTCTGTCCTGATCCTCTCCATGGAGTCTCTGTCTTCACGTAACATGTTCCTTTTTTCTCTTCTTCTTCTTTGTCTTCATCCTCTCAATCTGGGATAGAATCAAGGATCTAATGTGATCCCTCTCTTGAATTTACTACTGAACCCTAACTTTCACACTTATATATAAATATATAAACTTAGGGCTCCTTAGCTATGTAATTATATCTAATATATTTTCTTTAAACAAAATCTATATTTAAAGCCCGTGACTAAAAATAAAACACATCGCACAGGTAACCGATGCCATTTTGACCTAACCACGCCCGGATCCCACTTGATTTGACCGATTTCTGTCCATATAGCTGATGATAGTTTTGGGTGACCATTCTTGTTCCCCTTTTGACCGATGACGGTTGTTGTATCACTGTCATTTTCTATTGCATGCTAACTGTGAAGCAATCTAGCTGCAAGACCTAACAAAAAATTATGTAAGTTCAAAAAAAGAATCATCTCAATATGAGATCATATGTAAAAGTTATAGCTATTTTAAGTTTTCTCTGTAACTCGTAGGCTTAGTTCCGGGACTCGCAGAGTTAATTCTGGAACTTGCAGGCTTAGTTTCGGAACTAAGCAGATTTTGACAATTTTTGAGGAATTGTGAAATATCAATCCAATGGAAAATATGAGATAGGTTTTTGTTCATAGTAATGTGATTAAAAAAAACCTCATTCAAATTTTCTATAGGTATTACCAATGAAGATAAATCTAACTTTTAGTGAACTATAGTATGAGGAAAAAGCGTATCAGACAAGCGTTAAAAATTCCACAAAAAAAAAACAAAGTCAAATGGAAAATATGAGAAAGGTATTTGGTTAAAATCATATTTTGAGAAAAATTATCCTTCCAATAATGTATAAGAATAAAATCATTATGATTATTGTTATCGAAAAGCAAGGAGAAGATTTGGGAGAAAATATTCCTAAAATAAGTAAGATAAGATTTGACCCCAATAATATCTCTCTCTCCATATTTTGTGGATATGGAGATATTAGTTTTTAGGATTGGAATAAAGATAAGATTAGATTATATTTCCTAAAATAAGGAGTTGGTTGGATGCATGAATTATAAATGCAACCTTCCACACTTAGATATGTAATGTTTTTCTCCCAAGAAATAAAGATTTGTTCTTTCCTCTCAAATATTCTATAGTTTTAAGATCTCATAAGTATGATTTAAATCCTCTTCCAAGGAATGAGCTGGCCACTCATTCCAAGGAAGATGGATCTTTGTATTTATGTTTATGTTTATTCATTTGTCTTTAATTCATTCTGTTGTATTGTTTTTATCTTCGTATTGTGAAAATTCAGTTTGTTGTAAACCTGCAGGTGTTTCATTTAATTTTGCTTATTTCCCATTCAACAATTTGAATTTATGCAAGTGTGTTTACATTTCTACAAGTTTGATTTCATTTATGCAAGTGTGATTACATTTCTGCATGTGTTCTTTTATTTTATGTAAGTTTGGTTTGTGTTTAAAGGAGTTTATTTCAAGATATTCTTCTCTTAATGCATACAACCATCGACACCAACCACTGGATTGACATTATTAAGGGTGATGATTGATGACCCTCATCATGGTGAACTTTTGGTATAAGGATAAAGAAAGATGTCCCTAAACAAGCATAGACCCTCCACGTGGTAGAAAAAGATCTTTTTTTCGCTAGAGACTTGGTGACGAGACCAAGTAAGAGCATTTCTGATTCTAGAAATAATCAAAATATTTATTCCAGATCACAAAATCAAACATTCGAATTAAATATTGATAGTGGTAGATCTATATTTAAAATATTGGGGTACGATCAAAAATTTAAGAATGAAATCCCTATCAAATTGAGGGAGAGAGAAAAGTGGGAGCTTCGAGCGACAGAGAGAGAATGGGTCTTTAAAAGAAGAAGTTTGAGATATAGGTGAGATATTTTTACAAAGAAGGATGAAAGGAGGGGACGTAAGGAGTTATTTATTTTGTAGGAGTATAGCCTTAATAAGCCTTTGTCATAAAAGAAAAGTGTAATCTGTGCCTTTGAGGGCCTTATGTATCATTTTATCTATGAATAAAGAGTTCTTATTCTATGCAAATTGACTTTTTACGTTCTAAATCTCCGTTCTTTCATTATAAGTAGTTCTAAATGGGTCAGGAAATTCATCGTGCTTGATGCCCTTGGGATTTATCTATTCATTCACTATCTATAAATCAAGCACTTCACTTCCTCAAACACTATGTTCTAGAATAGTAGACAATCTTTGAGTAGCTCTTCGACTATTATAGATAATTCCTTGTAAGTATTTTGTATCGTTCTATTTCTATATTGGCGCATCACCTTGTTATTTTAAGTTATTTAATTTTTCTTCTAACCCTACCCTATTCAAAGAGAAGAGCCACCTTCTTTAAAATATGGAGGTTACCTTAGGGCACATGTCCTACTAACCTAAGGTTTCCAAAGACTCTAACGATTCATTTGGAAGGATAATAATCAAAAGATTTTTTTAAAGACGCCCAATGGGAGTCATACCCATAATCTCCTAATTAATTAGAAGTCAAATTTACATTACCAAATATATTAAAGACTATTAATATTCAAGTGATCCATTCAAGTTACAAAGCCGATGCAAACAAGGAAAAGAACAAGGAAGGAAGGCATGCTTGACTATTTATAGTTATCCCCAACTCGCATGATAGGAGAGGTCAAAAGATCTAGAGATCTCTGTCTCCTCTAGATAGAGTTCTCTCCATGCCTCCGGTAGGTAGGATTTTTACATAGTCAAATAGAACTCTTAGACCCATTTCAATGGCTCATTTTCAACCTCCACCTCTAAGACAATTTGTCTCTTGGGATCAGGGAAGTACACTCATTTTTCCCACACCCTAGTGGTATGGAACATTATTCCTGAAAATGCGCTAAAATCACTACCCAAATTTAGCGTGGAGGACTTAAAAACCCCTGAGGAACATCTCCAAGATGTAAGAGATATGTGCAGTGCATTATATAAGGGAGAAAATGTCACCTTACATTTATTGGCCGCCTCTTTTAAGGGAAGGGCTCTGGAATGGTACCGATATTCAACCCCTATTACTATTGGTACTTAGGACCAATTAGGAGGGGATTTTGTGATAAGGTTCAGTGAGAAAGGAGACCATTCATCAATCCTGCAATAACTAATTTGTATTGAAAAGGGACCACAAGAGTTAATGACATATTTTAACACCAAGTTCCATAAAACCTCAAAAGGATTCTGGACCTGGTTAGGCCACCTACAGGTATGGCTATTATATTTTATTTAAAATCTCTAAATTCAGATATTTCGGTAATGATTCAATCATTGGGAGGGGATTCCTTGCCACAGGCCTATAACATTGCAGTCCAAGCTGAGAATAATCTAATAGATGCCGGAAACTTCCCCCAGAACTCTTTTACCGATAAACCCTAAGATAGCCCCCCTTCCACAAGTACAAATACCAAACCCAGCTCAAACCCCTACATCCTTATATAATTACCCACCTACTTTTACGGCTTCAACTTCGCTACCACATCCTCATCTTCCTCTCCCGAGATGGATGAGATGAGAAATATCCTGAGAAAATTTTCTAACGAGATAGTGAACCTTAAAAGGAATCAGGTGGCTTATCCAAGGAAAAATTATCAAAATTTCCAAGGTAGCCAACCCACTTATCCCTCTCCACACTAGAATACTTAGAGATTTCCAATTGCGAAGCCATAAAATCAAAAAGTTACCTTACAAACACCACTTTAGATTGTCCCTCCCAATAGCGGGAGAGAAATCATCCCTGGACAAAACCATTTGGCTAAGGAGCCTAACACTTGGTGCTTCCCTTGCAATAATTCTCATATACTACAAGACTTCCCCCAAGGGAACTTACAATTAAGGGTATCCAAACAATGATAAAGAGAAGGTTATGATGTAGACACATCTAGACCCCACTAGTCTGTAAGTGCCCAAAACATTTCTTTCATAGCCCAGATGCAAGGAATGTCCCTGGAACAAGAAGTAGAGATCACACCAGAGCACACCCTTTTCTCTTGGGTAGAAGGAGAGGAGTATGTATTCATAAATGAAGTATTTTTCCCAAAAAATTTTTATTTTAATTATAAAACATGCTTCATGAAGAGAATCATTGAAGTAGATGCACCAACTTCAAGTTCAACCAACAAGATATACAAAGAGCCTCCGACAATCATGAACACGCGTGTCATGAATAATAAGGGAAGCTCTAAAGAAAATTGTATAGGATCAAGAGTTCCATCACCTTGATAAGGAAAGGATGAAGTATCAGACCACATCCTAAATCATCGCTTCTTAGACCCATTAATGTAGTCCAACGTCTTAAAAAGGCACCAACTAATGCATCTTTGTGGGATCTTCTAAGTATTCACGGAAAAGGAGTTGCTCCAAGAAGCACTCAAATTAGACGAGGATTCAACCATCACGAGCCCCTCAAAAGGAAATGCCAAAGGTACTCAAGTGCCTACGAGGCCATATTGTTGAACTAAAAGGGAGAGGTGAGTAAACCAAGGCCCAACCCCTTCTTTTTAACTCTTATTATAGGTAAGAAGTTATTACATAACTCCATGATAGACTCGGTGCAAGCACTATTGTCATGCCCCAGGTAATTCCATATGCTTTAGGGATTCAATACAAACCCTTTAAGAAATGAGTTATGCAACTAGATGGGAAATTTATTCCGACCATTGGGATTATCAAGGGACTCCCATTACAGCTCTATTCCTATCCGAATATAACTATTTGCCAAGATATCATGGTGATTAATGTTCCACCAATCTTTGGACTTTTCCTCTCCTGCAATTTCACAGCTAAGATTGGGGGTATATGTCTTTGGATTGGTCCCATTTAATCCTACGAACCAAGTACGGGTCCAAAATGAAGGTCTTATCGAACCCCTCTCCAAGGAGCATATAATAGACCAAGTACCTTCTGGCTTCAAGGCCTCCCATGCAATGATCACAAGAGAATAATAATTATACATATAATATGGGGAGCCTTAAGGGAATGATCATATATTTAACCTTCCCTCTAGAGATCCTTTTGGGAACTTTGACTCAACTAGCTTGGGCACTTACGTCATTTTTGACGAAAACCCCATAATCCCAAAGGTGGAAAGGGGGCATGATGAACGGGAGGGAAGCCCTCTTGGGAATCCTCCAATGTGGACCCTACATTTTGACGGGGCTAGGAGAAAGAACAACTTGGGAGATGGAGTTTTCCTAATATACCCAGATATTAAGAAGATACTCCAGTCACCCATTTCAGCTTCTTATACTAATAATGAGGTAGAGTACAAAGCCTTGGTGCATGGCTTGTCCACTACCCAAAAGGAGGGTATCAGGTAGTTGAGAGTATTTGGTGACTCAGAGTTGGTGGTCACACAGGTAAGGAATATTGCTACCACCAAGAACCCAAGGATGAGATCCTATCGACACTAGGTATGGGATTTGATAGATGATTTCAAGCCTTCAATATTAAGGTAATTCCTATGATCAAAATATAGAGGCCGATAGGATGGCCATGATAGGGTCTTAATTCGATTCGACTCGACCCATGATTTGATTACAAATAAAAACACCATAAAAGTGATCATTCACCCTCTATCCCTAACAACTTTGATCATTGGAAGGTGTTTGATAATGAACAATAGGTCATACACTTCCTCACACAATTAGACCAATTCACAAATCAACTCTAGCCCAAGATCAAGGAAGCATATGGAGATCAGATAAATCAGCTAAAGATAAATAAAATCCCAAGAGGGTTAATTACTCTTGAAAGTCTTTTTGACTTAAATGACACTAGTTATGACTAGAGAAAGTTTGAGGTAGTGAAAGAAGACTATGTAGAACTGAAATAGCTAAGGAAAAATGACTGAAAGTCGGAACGTCAGTGAACCAAAAAGAAAGAGAAAAACTCATGGACTTGTGTCACAAATATGATAAAGTAATGGCTTGGACATATGATGATCTACATGGTTATGACAAAGACATTATTCAGCACACCATTGACTTGGAAGAAGGGACTAAGCCTGTGCATAAAAATAGAGGCCTGTGAACCCTAATGTACAATGCCTCATGGATTAAGATTTAAGAAATTTATTGGAGGCTCTTATAATTTTTCTAATCAAACACACGACGTGGGTCTCTAACCTGGTCCCAGTGAGGAATAAGAATGGTGAAATAAAAATTTGTGTGTACTTTAGAGATTTGAATAGGACTTCCCTAAAATACCATTAACCCTTGCCCTCTATGGAACAAATATTATAGATGGTCATACGATCAAAAATGTTTTATTTCTTGGATGGATTTTCAGGTTATAACCAAATATGGCTCGTAGAAAGAGATCAACATCAGACTACCTTCACAACCAAGTGGGGAACCTTCACTTATGTGAAGATGCCTTTTGGGCTCACCAATGCAGGGGATACTTTTCAAAGAGGGTACCACATTCGAGGTGTTAATAAACAAGGTAATCCTCATATACCTTGATGATCTTATGGTATTTACTAAAAATGGAGGAACACTTTTATGCCTTAGAATACGTGTTCAAAATTTTTCAAGAGTTTGGAATCTCTCTAATCCCAAAGAAATGTATCTTTAGAATACCCCAAGGAAAGCTCCTAGGACATGTTGTGTCAAAGGAGGGAGTCTCTATTGATCCCAAAAGAGTCAGGGCCATTTTAGAGCTTCCCCTGCTAGTTAACAAGAAGGTTGTTCAATCCTTCTTAGGAAAGATCAACTTTGTCGAAAGTTTATATCATATTTTACGGGAATGATCCACCCAATCACTCTCATGCTAAAAAAATACCAAGATTCAAATGGACCAATGAATGTCGTCAATTAGTCCTTTGAATTGATAAAAAAGGCTATTGCATTAGCATCTATGCTTCACAACCCCGAATTCCCAAAATATTTTATTATGTATGTATATGGCGAAAAGAATAGCATAATGCCTCGTGTTGACACAAAAGGAAGAACAAGAAGGGGAGGAAAACCCAATGGATTTCTTTAGGAATACTCTCCATGACTATGAAACGAGATACAATTTCGTGGAAAGACAAGCTTACGCCATAGTTAAAGGTCTGAAGAAGTTCAGACACCTTGTTACACACAACAAAATTTGGGTCATGGTGGCTCATTCCAGCGTTAAAGAATACATAATGGAGGGTGAGATAACTAAAAAAGGGCCAACTGGATAACCAAGATCCTGGAGTACGACATAGAAGTGAAACCCATGAAGCTTGTGAGAGGCAAGGGGTGTCAATATTTGACATAGGAACCTATCCCAGAGGCCAATAACGAATGGGGGGAGGTAATGTACCTACAGGAAGATAGGATTGAGGGTGGGTCTCGTGCGTAATTCATTTTATTCAAACTAGAAAGTACCCATGTCATCTCCCTTTAAAAAAGAGGAAATATTATACAAAACAAGGGACTCATTTCACCATGATTAACAACTTCCTTTTCAAGAGGAATTTTAATGGATTAATGTTAAGATGCATAGAAAATGAAGAGGCCAAGAGAGTCTTACTAAGAATTACACCATGGGAACTTGGGTCACTTTTCGGCCCAAACCATGGCCATAAAAATCTTGCAAGCGGGATACTTTTGGCCAAGCCTGTTCACTGATAGTCAAGTGAAAACAAATAAATGCAAGGTTTGTCAAGTTTATGCGAGTTTTCGAAGAAACATGATATTGCCCCTCAATCCCATCCTAGTTAAAGAACCACTATACAATGGAGTATTGATTTCATCATAATGGTTAATGTAAATTCAAGTGTTGGACACCAAAGGATTCTCACAACAATCAATTATTTCAGCTAATGGTCGGAGGCAATTCCACTTAAGGAGTCCACTGAAAATGTGATCCTAGGAATCTTGCAATATATCACTACATGATTTGGTCCCCCGCACTATTATATCTAATAATGCCAAAGATTTCTTAGGGGCTAAGGTATCTGATTTTGTGGTCAAGCACGAGATATATCTAAAGTCATCCTCTAACTATTACCCATAGGGTAACGGTGCAGAGTCTACTAATAAGAATCTGATAAGACTCATCAAAAGAATGGGACATGAGCATAAAATACTATGGCATGAGCATGTTAAAACAACCTTATGGGCCAATCGATCACTCCAAAATAGATCCTGAAAGCTTCACCATATGAAATAGTCTATGGGAAAAGTGTTGTGATGCCAATTTCCTTGGAAATCCCTGCATTACAACTATTGAAAGGGTCTCGAGATAGAGGAAAATGGAGCGATGCAAGTAAGGCTCACCGAGCTGGTGGAACTCTAAGAGAAGCATCAACTTGCACATGATTCCATGATCAATCACCAACAAATGGTAAAGACGTGGTTTGATTAGAAAACATTAGAACTAAATTTCCAAGTTGGAACCACTATCTTGAAAAGGGATGCAAGAGCAACAAGTTGACGAATCATGGAAATTTCAACCCCCTATGGACTGGTCCCTTCATAATCAGTGCATGTAAGTAGCATAACTCATTTGAACTTGAAACCATGACAGGAGATCCCTTAGCTATTCCAGTGAATGGGATTCACCTAAAGCCCTTTATATAAGTGTCTTTGAAAAATGTATCATATGTACATATTTGTTTCCCTTCTTTCTGGCTTTTGTTTGTCCCCCTTCTTTTTGGGCATCTTCACCACGTGTCCCGCTGCCTCTGTCCATGTATCTTTTTGAATTTCGAGGGAAACATGTTTGCTTATTTCTCCAAAAATTAAAGTCACCATCAAGAGTAAAGCCCCATTCCTTAATGAGGAGATCCACAATCAATGCAAAATATATCAAAAGGCACGAGTTTGGTGCCTTGGGTCTCCCACTCAAAGGGACTGTTATAAGAAGTGACCTTGAGTATGTGTGAGCTTTTACTCCCTAAGTATAAGTGGCTATTAAAGGCATCTCGAGCTATTCGACAGGGTCATTCCAAAGCGTTAGAGTCTTTTGAATTAATCAACGAGTATCAAAGCCTCTAGAGTCCTTTCTAAATTTAGATAGACATAATGGCCACCTCCACTTGTGTTCAAGAAAAAAATCCTACTTGGGGGAAACCTCTTCCCCTTGGCCTCTATGACCTCAAATAAAATTACTTGATCCAATTTCTGCACAACGATCCTTCCAGGTCAACGAATTCGACCGACCGACGACATCTTCGACCCCAGTCTCAACAAGAGGCCCAAAGCTTTAAGAGAAGTAGCATTTTCCAGGCTAAGCAGACTACTTAAAACTCAACAACAAGCTTAAGAAGGTGTAATCCAACCTTTAAAAATTAGAGGTTATAACGGCACGTCGTATGGCCGAGCTCAAAGCCAAGGATAGATAGGTAGATAAGCTCAAGAAGGAGTTGAAGGATATATCTACTAAGAAATCCTTGCAGCTTCTCAAGCGAGGCATGAGACTCTAGAAGATAAACTCATTGCATTCGAGGCCATGGTCAATTCACTCTCGTAAGAAAAGAGTAGCCTCCAGGCCAAGATAAAGTCTTCTAAAGATACGATCAAGGACTTGACCAAAAATTTAGGGAAACAATCGCGAAGGTGGGGAGTGTAACATTACTACGGTGATTGTATTTTTGGAAATAAGGTGTCTCAACCTTGTTTGATTTATTAATTTAAGATTTTCCTACAACCGTTTCACATTTTCTATGCTCTAAAAATAGAAATAGGAGTTGTCAAAAGATTCCCATATGATAGTATATCATGGAATGACTATTTTTAGAGATATTATGACAAATTTTATGACATCTGTAAGGGTTAGAAATAGGGAGAATATTGTGGACGTGGGAGCCTAATTTTAGACCAAAATCTTGCTCTTTAATGCTATCCACCTCATGAGAGGATTGGCACATGGTTTTGTAAACCATAGATGGTTTCTTGTATAACCGGAGGTCTATAAATTGAAGGCTTGGAGAAGCAATTGGTGTAGTGAGTTTTAATCCTCCTAGAATTGTTTCTGGTGATACTCCTATAAGAAACTTGCTTTGCAAGTGTATGTAATCTTGTTATTAGATTTGAAATACATTGAGTGGGATTTTGGAGTGTGGGGTTTTTTATCCGAAAGGATTTTCCCCACGTATATCTGGTGTTTGTGTTTTTTTATGAATATGTTGATATTTCTGTAACTATTTTACTATGTTGAAAGTTTTGCATAATATCTCTCCTCAAATATTAGCACAGAAAGTTGTTCCGCTACTCTTAATTTCCTATCAAGTGGTATCAGAGCCTGATCACCTTTGGTTTCAGTTGTGGGTTGTTGGGTTTTTTGTGCTAATCCGGGTTTGAGTGGGAGCTTGTGTAAAGAATACTTTATTATCTAGTTACAAATATTTTTCAAATGGCAAGCACATATGGGAGGATTGACGTAGAGAAGTTTTCTGGCACAAACTTTGAAATGTGGAAGCTGAAGATGGAAGATTTGTTGGTTGATCGAGATCTATGGGATGTGGTGGATGAGAAGGTCCATAGGCCTACGGATCCAATTTTGGCTACAAAATATGATGTAATGGATAGAAAAGCTAAAGGTATTATTAGACTATATCTTGCAGATTCGATCTTGATAAATGTACATGAAGAGATGAGAAGGAAGGTCTCTCTCGAACGTCAAAGAGGCTTTGAGTGTTCGAGGAAGAACAAAAGAATGAGGTAAAGATGAGAAGAAGCGTGGCCATTCCGAGAATAAGGGGATATCAAAATCCCCTAGTAAGTCCAAAGTGATATGTTGGAACTATGGAAAATATAGACACTTACGAAGGGAATGCAAAGAAGAAAAGAAAAAGAAAAAGAAGAAGCATTATTCTAATTCGAGTCCGAAAAGGAAGATGGAGATAATGCATGGTTGATAGACTCAGTGCATCTTTCCACATGACTCCTAAAAACAATTGGTCTAGTAAGTGTGAAAACTATGATTGTGGTAAGGTGTATTTGGGTGATAATTCTTTCCTTGAAATTATTGGTTGTGGTAGTATTCAGGTGAATTTTTCTCGATGGTAGAATTAGAATATTTGATGGTGTCTTGCATATCCCACTTACTAGAAAGAAATTTATTATCCATTAGCAAGCTAATAGATGTGGGTGTGCATGTACAGCTTTTACAAGCAAGCGTGAAAATGGTGAGAGGTGTTATGGTGATAATAAGAGGAAGTAGATTGGGTACATTATACCAAATTGATGCATGCACGGTTGAGTGCAATAGCACTTCGGATAAAACTATGCCAAGAATAATTTTTCCAAAAGGAGAGGGTTTCCTCCTTTGCAGATGGTCATGCCTTCTGGGTACCCAAGGGTGCTCTATCTATCAAATCAAAATTACCTGCAGAGAAGACCATGTTATGGCACCAAAGGCTTGGACACATTAGAGAGAAGGGTTTAAAAGCCCTGAAAAATAAGAACCTCGTTGAGGGGTTGAATGATTGCAATCTAGAGTTTGATTTTTGTGAGCATTGTATTTATGGCAAATAGAACCGTGTTCAGTTTTACTCATTTACTCATAAGTCTTCATGTATCTTAGATCTAATCCATTTGGATGTATTTGGTCCTATTAAGGTTGCTTCTATTGATAAATCAGTTTATTATGTTACTTTCATTGATGATTTTAGTAGGAGAACATGGGTATATTTTTAAACATTAAACTCAAGTTTTTAGTCATTTCAAGGAATTTAAGGCTATGGTTGAAACTCAAACTGGGAAGAAAATTAAGTGTTTGAGATCTGATAATGGCGGTGAGTACTTGTTCTGCAGACTTTGATAGATTTTGTATAGATTGTGGGATTAAAAGACAAAAGACAACTTCGTATTCTCCAGAGTAGAATGGAGTTGCAGAAAGAATGAATAGAATGTTGATGGAGAAAGCTAGGAGCATGTTGATTGGAGTTGGTCTAGAAAAGAGGTTTTGGGTTGAAGCTATTACCACTACTTGTTATTTGATAAATAGATCTCCTACATCAATGCTTGTTGATAAAACACCAATGGAGGCATGGTTAGGGAAAAATCCTTCAATTAGACATATGATATTTTTTTGGTTGTGAGGCATATGCACATGTGCCTAAGGAGAAGAGAACAAAGTTGGATTCTAAGGCTATCAAATGTATCTTCATCGATATGGCTATGGTGTGAAAGGATACAAGCTTTGGGATCTTGTTGCACAAAAGGTAATATACTCTAAAAGTGTTATTTTAGAGAGATTAAATCTTTCCCTGTTAATTTTCAGCTAGAACAACATAAAGAAAATGAACAAGAAAATGATGTGGTTCAACTTCCTTCTACACCTGAGAAAGTTGAATCGAGACCCCAAAATAGACAAGAAGTTAAGGAGAGCTCAACAAGCTTTGAATCTTCAAGAGGAAGAAGAAGAGGAAGAAGTGGAAGAATCTCCACCTCAGCTTGTTCGAAAGTCTACGAGGAAAAGGAAACCATCTGAAAGGTATGGGTATTTTCCTAATGATTGGAAGTGTATATTTGCTTTGAGTACTAACATTCATGAACGAAGATCTGTACAAGAGGCTTTGGGTATGAATGATGCAAAGTCCTAGAAAATAGCCATGGATGAAGAGATGGCAGCCCTTAAAAAGAATGATACATGGGACCTTGTACCATTGCTTGAAGGTCGAAACCTGTTGGATGTAAATGGGTGTTTAAGAAAAAGATTGATTCAGATGGAAATGTTGAAAAGTATAAAGCACAATTAGTTGTGAAGGGTTACTCTCAAGTTGAGGGTATTGATTATGGTGAGATATTCTCTCCTGTTGCTAAAATGACATCCATTCGGTTTTTATTATCTATTGCAGCAGCTTATGACCTAGAGGTTGAATAAATGGATGTGAAAACTACTTTCCTTCATGGTGATTTGGAGGAATAAATCTATATGACACAACCAGAGCACTTCATGGTGAAAGGTAAAAGTAATATGGTTTGTAAGTTAAAGAAATCCCTATATGGCCTTAAACAAATTCCTAGGATGTGGTACCAAAAGTTTGATTCATATGTGTTGAGTTTGGGGTTTGTGCGGTCTAAATCTGATCATTGTGTATATTTTAAATCTGATGGTGATTATTTCCTGGTAATTACTTTATATGTTGATGACATGTTGTTTATTGGGAAAGCAAAATGTTTGATTGTAGAATTGAAATCTCAGCTCTCTGTGAAATTTGAAATGAAAGATCTTGGTGTAGCAAAACACATACATGGGATGGATATTAGAAGAGACCGTGACAATAGAAAAGCTATGGCTTGGCCAAAGTAAGTATGTTTGTTCTGTTTTGCAAAGGTTCAACATGCAGGATTGTAAACCACTTTGTGTTCCTATTACTTTGGGAACAAAGCTCTCCATTTCACAATGTCCATCATCCCCATCGGAGATGGAAGAAATGAGAAAAGTGCCTTACCAAATTGTAGTTGGAAGCTTAATGTATGCTATGGTATAAGACTAGACATTGCCCAAGCAGTGGGAGTTCTTTCTCATTTTATGTCTAATCTTGGAAGAGTGCATTAGGATGTAGTTAAGAGGGTCTTTAGATATTTACGGGGTACATCAGAGTACTCTATATGTTTTCATGGAAGAGGAGATCAACATTCCCTAGGTATTCATGGTTTTGTGGATTCAGATTGGGTTGGTGATGTCGATAGTAGAAGATCCACTAGTGCATATGTGTTTACTCTTAATGGTGGTGTAATTAGTTGGATGAGAAAGCGACAAGCTATGGTCACTTTGTCCACTATTGAGGTAGAGTACATGGCAGCTACTCATGCCTGTAAAGAAGCCATTTGGCTGAAGTGTTTGTGTTCAGATATTGGATTAAAACAGGTCGAGTTATAATATATTGTGATAGTCAGAGCACAATCTTGCCTTGCAAAGAACCCGACTTTTCATGCCAGGACCAAACACATTGATGTTCAGTATCACTTCATGAGAGATATGGTTGAGGATGGAAGGGTGAAGCTAGAAAAGGTAGAGACAGTTGCGAATGTTGTAGATGCATTAACTAAGCCCATGAGCACAACGAAATTTAGGTGGTGTTTTGAGTCTATGGGCCTCTCAGCCCCTAGCAGTTGATCCATGATGGTATCTTTCCCTTGGCCCTTGCAAGGTATTCGATAAGTGGGATATTGTTGGAAATAAGGTGTCTCAACCTTGTTTGATTTATTCATTTAATATTTTCCTACAACCATTTCACATTGTCTATGCTCTAAAAATAGAAATAGGAGTTGTCAAAAGATTCCCATATGATAGTATATCATGGAAGGACTATTTTTAGAGATATTATGACAGATTTTATGACATCTGTAAGGGTCAAAAATAGGGGAGAATATTGTGGACGTGGGAGCCTAATTTTAGATCAAATCTTGCTCTTTAATGCTATCCACCTCATGAGAGGTTTGGCACATGGTTTTGTAAACCATAGATGGTTTCTTGTATAACCAGAGGTCTATAAATTGAAGGCTTGGAGAAGCAATTGGTGTAGTGAGTTTTAATCCTCCTAGAATTGTTTTTGGTGATACTCCTATAAGAAACTTTCTCTTGAGTGTATGTAATCTTGTTATTAGATTTGAAATACATTGAGTGGGATTTTGGAGTGTGGGGTTTTTATCCGAAAGGATTTTCCCCACGTATATCTGGTGTTTGTGTTTTGTTATGAATATGTTGCTGATATTTCTATAACTGTTTTACTATGTTGAAAGTTTTGCATAATATCTCTCCTCAAAGATTAGCGTAGGAAGTTGTTCCGCTACTCTTAATTTCCTATCATGTATGCTTCTTGTTGTGAAAGGATTTCCACCACTACTACAAATATGGCCCCGACACTTTCGGATTTATATCCAACGCGCAAGAATTATACTCCAAGGTGGATATTGCGGTCTCTACCATCAATGCAATGCGTTATCTACCAAAGTACCCAAGTCAAATATTTTGATTCGTAAACTCTATGATGCCTCGGACTCCACGCTTCAAAATGCACGATAAATGACATGTGGTTGATTCCTGTAAAGATCAATGAGATTTTGAGTGTAACCAAGCTTCTATCAAATGTGAAAACCTCTTGGCATAGATCCACCAAGGAATAAAGGAAAGGAAGAAGAATATCAATGAATTTGTGTAGCTATATTTCCCCTCTCCCTTCCCAGATAAGTCTACACCCTATCAAAGGACCAAATCTAACAACTCTTGATCAATAAGCTTTAGAAAAAAAATTGTCTTCTAGTCTTTGAAGGAGGAATCCAGTGTTTCCGAGGTGGAGGACGTCATCAATCCCATCATATATTTGGATTTTCACTTACATTTAGTAATGCAAAGCCTCCAGGGTTTCTCCCATAAGGAGATCATTAATCGAATTTCAAGCCTTGCAAATAAGGACCTACCCAACAAAGAAGGAATGGATCGGATACCAGAATTCTTTGCAAAGCTCTAAGTGGCATTTTGTAAGCCACATTTTTTATTTTTGAAAATAGAGGATGTCAAATTCTTCCATGGCAGTACTGAGAATCCTTGGTGAGTCACCAAATTGATTACATTCTTTTGTTGAGACTCTTTTATTGAGCATATTTTGTTACCCCGACCCTCACTTCTTTTGTTCACTCGAAGCCCAAATCGACTAAGTATGGAAAACTAAGTGGAAGCCCTCCATGTGTCTCATCGGTGCAAATTCAAAGGTAAAATTCTAAGTTGGGTTCCCAAAATCACACAGGCTCTCCACATGTCTAGGGATTGATAAAGTTACTCCCAAATAGGTTGAAAATTCAAAACACAATAGAAGCAAGTGGAATCCCTCCACGTGTCTATCTGGTGCACTTTCAGTATAAGGCTAAATAAAGACATCCCTAAACAAGAGAAAAACCTCCACGTGACAAAAAAAGATATTTTCTAGCCGGAGACTCAACGGAAAGACCAAGTAAGAGTAGTTGCTTAGATTCCTAGAAATAATCGAAATATGTATTCCAGATCGTAAAAATCAAACATTTGAATTAAATACTGACAATAGTAGCTCGTATTTAAAATATTGGAGCAAGAGGAAAAAAGATAAGAATGAAATCCCTATCAAATTGGGGGAGAGAGAAAAAGTGGGAGTTGTAGACACCTGTAGTTTGATCAATGCATTATTATTCTTAATATTGTACTAACTATTCTTCCCCTTGCAAATTTATGATACCTCGTTAGTTAGATCTATCTAACTCCCATTTGATGACACTCTATTGGTTGTATTTCCTCTTGTAAACTAATTAAATAGGTTATAATAACCCCTTCTTGGATAATATCCTCTTCTCTACCACCTCTATCAACTCCCCTGAGTATCAATCCACTTTGTTGGATTAATTAAGTCTTTTAGAAGCCCTTCAAAACCTAATTTCTCTCTAAGCAAGATTAATCATCCTCTGAACATGATTAATTTATAATTAACCATGGTCAATCTCTTCTAAACATAGTCAAACCTCACTTTGAGTCGCTAAAAGTGCTTTTTGAACTTTTGCATTTGTCCCATATGCACCCAAATCTCCCATTTTCCGAAATGGAAAAGTATAAATAGGGGTAGACCCCCTTCATCATTTATAAGAATTCTCTCTTCTTCTAGCACAAATTATAGTATTTTTGTAGGCTTTACATTGTATTTCATTTTCTTCCATTGAGCTAGTAGCATTTGCTTTTGTATTTTATAGCACAAATATGGAGTAAAAGGGTAGAACCATTAACCTTGAAGCCATTAATGGGGAGATCTCTTTTCTTAACCACAAAATGAATGCTTAGATCCTCTTAGGTTCATTATTTCAAGCTTTCAAAGAATAGAGGTTAGTTTCATTTGCTTAGTTTGCTTGTTTACTTCAAATTAATGTATGCAAAGAAGAAACCCTTGCTCATTTCTTATCAAATGGTCCATTGATCAACTTGTTCAAATCCTTTGGGGTTTCTTTAGAGATTCTTACCCCAATTCCATGGCTTTTGCAACTTTTCATTGAAAACATTTGGCACACCCAGTGGAACACTTATGTACATCCCCCATTAATGGAGGTCTTTTGAGTTCTTCAAAGTTCATTTTCAATTTTTTTGGGTCAAATCACTTGTTATTTCCTCATTTCTATTTCTAACACTAGATAAATGACCTTCATTTGCATGTATTTTTTTGGTTTGATATGGAAATAGGTCACTTTGATTAACAACTAACTGTTTACTTTTGAAATTTTGAAAATCATGAGTTTTGCAGGTTTTCATAGGTTACGCATAGGTGTTAAGAAGGGGCACGTACACGCGTTGAAATCCCATTGTCCCCAAATCGAACAGAGCATACCCGTATGGCTGTCCTCACCATTCGAAAATTTTATCTCCATAGGGATGCGTGTGCATCTTTGTCGGCTGGTCCGCATCTCTACCTCTCCGGACGTGTCTACGTAAATAGCTTAACTATGTCAAAATTTGAAATTGTTTGTTTTATGCTTGGGCACGTCTCCATTGAAACCTAAGCATCCATGTTGAGTTGCAAGTGTCTCTGTCTGGCTCTAGATGCGTCTATGTTTTTAGTATACTATATTTCACTAATTTTTGTTTGCAGCGTATCTCGTTGAGTCGGGCGCGTACTCATCGGTTGGGGAGTCCGGGTGTCGGTTTGGGAGCATAGGTGTTTGTGTAAAGATTGAAATTTTTTTCTATAATTTGCAAAATATTTTTTTCTAATCTTTGTTGTAGATTGCTCGGACTAACAAGTTAAAAACAAAGTTTTTCTTTGGTATTTCAGTTTGCAATAGTTAAGTGTTTTTCGGTTCTTAGCTTAAAACTAGGTTTGTAAAAGTGCGTATGCTCTCTCCTCGTGTCTTCAAAAGTGATCTTGGAGATCAGAAACACTTATACAAAACTTGTATCGAATGTTCCAAACACTTATTTTATAAAAGATAAATTGAACTTTCATGTGATTTAGTAGCCTTTTTTCACATTGTGTATGCTCTTCCTTCTTGTCTATTGGCGATCTTAGGAATCAAAAGCAAGGTGTAAAGTTCTCTTCTTGACATCAATCTACAAACTGGAAAATTACTAAAAAAATTTGTATACGGGACCCAAAGCTCGCAAAAGAAAGACATAAAAAAACTTCTAATACACATGTTCTTGCAGGTTGCCAAATGGTATTCCACTTAAAACCACATTAAGTTAAGAAAGATAAAAACACACCATATTCAAAACATCAGTATTGCGGGTTTCCGAAAAGGGTACATCCCTATCCGCTCAACTGAAACATAACCCCTTTGGCATAACACCTTAAGCTACAACAATGGGGGTGGTTCTAGGTACCCTAAAGTAATCCAATGTTGCGTAACCTCGTGGATGAAACATGAAGCACTCCACTTACCCACTTGATTAGTACACCGTGTGAGTTAGAGTTACCGGTTGTCTATATGAAGACCCCAGTGAGAGTACACATGGATGCATTTATTGCCCATTGTGCTTTAAGGGGGTAGAGTAAAGCTGAGATACTCCCAAATTAATCATTTCAACTTTTTGGGTAAATCACGCTCGCTTAAGACAACTTTTTAACATCTAGGAGAGAGAACTTATTTAAGGATGCCATTCTATCTTGTAGCCCACTTTACTAGTCGATTGTTGCGTCAAGCCATCATGAAGTGACAACTCATTTGGCGTTTGAACCTTGTTTTTGAACAAGGAAAATAACTCTTGTGAGTTTGATCTAATCTGCTTTTCATCACGAAACTAAACTACGTCCTACTTTCACTTAGTTTTATTCTTGTCTTCAGACAAGGTGAAACTCTACCCAAGTGACGTTTGGTTTGTTTTCATCTTTTGATCTATACCCTTGCATTCTCACCGCCCATTTTTTCTAGGTGATAAAGGTGCACACCTTGTGCATTTTTGTAAGAGATAGTGCTCGCCACTTTTTTGTTCATTTATGCCCATCCATGTTTGCGGATGGGTTGTTAAACGTCTAAAGTGCGTAGGTACATTTTTGTATCTTTGATAAAAGTTCTTCCATCTTGATTTCAAGATCATCTTCACCATTGTGAGTTCATTTTATCTTTCATCTCTTCTTAAGTTGATAATTTTGTTCGCATTCTAGATGCACAATCTTGGTGCTTAGATCATATTCTCCTTTTGAATGAGAAAATGGTATAAGTCCCTTTATTGCGTTGTTACACTGCTCACACGAATTAAAAATACTTGTTATACTTATCACTTGGTTTTAGCTTTGACATCATATAAGTCTTATTGAAAAGTGTTGATAACATCGTATATATATCGTGATAAAGTTGTAATGGTACTAACACCTTGCTTTCTCGGTTAATGTGTCACGGTGACGTTGTTACGCTATATCTATTCATGACTTCCATTTTTCGAAGGTTTGGCTTTCATCAACATTCAAACTAGTTTTAAGTATACCTTGGCTTTGAGGACCATGTCAACAACACGCCAAGATTTAGGCCTTGTTAGAATCCCGACTTGACCTACATATTGATACAAAAGATATTCTATGTTTAAGGCCATTTACAATTTTTTGGAGCAGCATGTCAAAAGTGTATGTGTGCTTAGCAACATTCCTGCTGCCATTTGGGATCTAGAACCAGTAAGGAACTTGACTCTCTCATAGTTGGATAAGAAGGATCCCACCCATGTCACTTCCTTGGCACTCTTCACCTCTTTGCAGAAGGTAAGGACAAATATTGAAAAAGCAGACAAGTGAAGAGGACAGTCCTTACTACAGGTTTTTTGTTTTGATGTTGTTAGGAGGTTATTTTCATGCTGCTTAGTTGCAGTTTTGTTACTGTTTTGATCCTTTGGTATAGTTCCTCGGTTAACTATAGTTGGACATACATGTATATTCTGGATGTTGATCCAAACTTGATGTTTTTACTGCATTATCTGGCTATGGAGCCTTTTTTGTAAGAGGGTATAGTCCCTTCAAAACTATGGACTGTTCTTTTCTACTTTATCTAGCTTTTGAGCTCATTTTGTAACAGGGTATAGTCCCTTCAAAACTATTTACCCCTAATAAAAAAACTTCATCTAACTTTCAAGTATATTTAACACTTCATTACTCAATATATAAGATCGATATACAAACATCCCATTCCTAACTTCATTTTCTTCACCCTAGTATTCACACATATGTTGAATGTAGAACTTTATTGGATTTATACTTAGGCCTATAAGAATAGTAACTTATATACTAACTACCTGTCTTTATTAAATGTAGATCTATAAAATTATTTTTTCCAATCAATCACCTCTCAATCAAGATATTGTAACAGGAAATTAAAATTTAATACATTTCATAAATAAGTACAATTCATGTTTATAAGAATGATCATAATATTTCCTTCCAAAGTTTAAAACAATTACATTAAATGGCCAAGGTCCTTTCTTGTTTCCAAAAAGAAGTAATTCAATTAGAAAACCATAATCAGTTATCCCATTTAACTTTCTTCGATCAAAAGAATAAATGAAACTATATACGTCACCATTCTTTCATGATGTCCATTTGTAAAATTGTTAACATGAGTTAGTTCACATGAACTGAGCATGATAAGCGCTAAATTTTTAAAACAACATGCTCAACTTAATAATTTCATAAAAGGAACTATGATTTTCAATGAAATTATTCTAAGGTTTAGAAGAATGAGCATGAATCATGAAATTATGCAGCTAGAACTTCATAAATGAAGCTTTCGAACATAGGGAAATTCATACTCATACAATTTCCTTTAAATAATTCAAATCAGATGAAATTTAAGTTTCACAAAAGTGAACCGAAATAAAAACAATTGATCCTAATCAATCATATGAAAATAAGTACAAACATAATGAAATTTCAGTCGTATAAATCCATATTATATAACAAAATCTCTACATTGTTCACCAAAAATAACATACCCCTCATCGAATTATTATACCAGTCAACTATAATAAGCAATTAATATCTTATTCATTCATAAATAAATAATATCTTGCAGGTTGCAATCATATAATTCTATTATATATGACTGATAACTTATATAACAACAAGAAAGTTCCCAAACAACTTCATTGAAGAACCTTAGTTATCCTTCATCAACCAAAGAAAACTATCAAGTAAGGTGAAACTCAATAAAATAGTCAAGCAGTTTCACATACTGACCTAGAGCACCAAAATACGATAGGTAAGACTTAATAATAAAATTCACTCTTAAGAAAGATTTGAATTACTAATAGACTATATTCAAAAGAAATAACAAATCATAACATATTGATAATATAATCAGTCGAGATATAGACCAAGCACTTATAGGTGAACTACACTAACACACATCCCATACCATCTAAGGAGGAGTTACCAAGAATGGAATTTATTTCAACTTGGTAGGGAGGCCACTTTATGTAAGTATTAAAACTTTTCAAAAAAATACATACAACTTGACTATCACCGATGCACATAGGGCTTACAGTCCTCAAGGAAAGAAATATCTAAAATAGATAATACCAACTGATCTTCTTACCTATTTCATTACATTATACAAATTTTCTAATAATGATTTGCTATTATTCTCAAGCTATAACAAGCCACACATACAACATTAAAATTCAATACAACGGTCAAGTAATTTCTCTTACTTTCTTTGCACATAAGGATCCCAATTCCTAAACTATTATAGAGTAGATTCACTACCAGATAAGGATATTTCAAAAGAATTGAAAGCATAAGGAGTTGGAAGATCATACATGAATCAACAATAATGAGCTAGGTAATAAAGATGAGACTAAATTTCATGCCAAATCATCCATCCAAGAGTTTATCAGAAATGAATATTTATTTCGCACTCAACTACTAAGCCACTGCATGAACACATCAGAGGTTTATCCTAATTTAAATACAAAGGATCAAAATAATTAACCACTCCGAATATAATTACATCTAGTCAAAAATTCATGCTTAGAAAAATGTTTTCCAAGACCCCAAAGAAGACAAGGAGATAACCATTAATGGTTTCTAGTGAAATGCCAAATTGAACTCGAGTTTTATAATTTCATAAAGCTAAAAAAGTAATTCAAACATGTGCCATATCCAATAAGGTTTGAATACACAAAATTTTTAAACAAAATAAAACCATTTAACCTATGTGAACCCAAGGCCCTGAATTTGATCTAGTAAACATGATTTTATAAGTTCACTGTTAAAGTTCTCAACTAAAATTGAGCTAATCGAGTCACATTTCTTTACAATGAAATCGAGCTCGAACATGCAACCAAGTTGCATTTAAATTAATGATTCAAGCTCCATATTACAACTACCCATCTCATCGGGTTAACCAAGCTCATCGATTTAAGTCAGACCAAACCACATCATATAAAGTGAGTTAGAGATAACTCGTTATGGAAGAAAATAACATTAGAGATAAGAACAATATCAGTCAGGGGTTAGAGAGCTCTCAAATATTATCTCATAAATATATTTATGGATTAATTTTAAGTTAAAAGGAGTCTATATAAAGGAAATGAAGTATTAAACTTGGTTCCCAATCAAACTACCCATAATTCTTAAATGGATTTGGTACTTCTCATTAAGCAATCCTGCCTCAACCTCGGTGGTTTCCATAATGGACTAGGTTACACAACCATCAACACATTTATGGTCCCCAACTAGGGAGTCCTTTGTAGATTCATAAAATGAATACCCAGTAAGGGTAACTACTCATCTCTAAATTCCTAAGATAATCAAAACTAGATTAAAATGCATAGTTGGTGGTAATGAATCAATGAACCTGTGTAATCTGAAGGTAGCCACCAAGAAAAACTCAAAAACCCATTAAGATAATTGTCTTGAAATATAAGTCCTCCATTATGGATAGAAAATAGTTCAAATTCCATAAAGGCCTTTACCCATATTGTAGAAACTGTCAAACAAAAGTTACACAAACCCAAAAATGATGGATTCTAACAACGAGAAATATAGTGCTTCAAAAGCACTAATACTCAACTTCTAGGATACTTGTTTTCTTTTTCAAATCAATTGTTCGTATCTAGGGTTGAAGCAAATTAAGATCAGCAAGACACTCAACACAATACCAAGAACACATTAATCCTTCATAATAAACATTCACATACATGCATATAAAAACCAGTAGTCATTCAAATTGACCTTCATCAAGATTTAAGCAATATTCAAATATACCAATAAGAAATCAAACAAAGATTCAGATTCACAACCCAAAAACCAGAGAATAAATTTCATTGCAAGAAAAAGTTCATTTCTTGAGATCATTAAATAGAGCAAGATATTATAACAAGTTAGGGCTTATCATGCCTATAACGCTAATCCTTTCTTCTTTGAAATGTTCCCGGATTCTTCAAAAAATCCCAGTTCTTGAAGTGAATTCTATCATCCAACAAAATAGAGAATTTTCACAATACTTATTGAGTCTGGGAGACACTACTGCCCATTGAATCACTGTTTCTTTCAACATGCAACATCTCAAAAACAATCAGTTTTATTTTTCCTTCCATGGAGAGCTTCTATGAAAAATATCACAATGGAATAAATCAGCAACCACAAATCACCTTGTTTCCTTGAACCATCCTTGCATTTCCCGAGGTTGGTGGGTCTTTCAATACAAATAGTAAATTCCAATAATACATGAACCCATTGAGCTTCTCGACATGCTTATCCATCCAACTAATTTATCATTCAAATTTAGTGAAGTCCCACATTTCATGCCATGCAATGTACTTAGAACTTAGTTAAACCAAATTATCTCCACTTTAAAAATTGGTTGGCGGGGATTAATAAATAAGACAATAAATGAACTATTAGTACAAATACTAAGGGGTGGGGTGCCAACTCACTCCCCTTTTTCAATTTGAACAACAACCATAGCTTATACAATGGTATTAAGAGAACATATAATATCCTAAGAACTTAAAAATTTGAATGCCCTCCTTTATATGTATTCTTTTTAATATCAAAGGAAATTCCCAAACATAGATCCTTAAACAATAGGTTCATAAGTTAGGTTTGGAACCAAACAACAAAAATTAGATTGACCTATGCTTATTTGGAGTTAAGAAATATCCAATAATAGTTATTTAACTACTTTATACTTTGCATGTTTCCCCCTTTGTAATATATAGCAATAATAATGTTAACTTTGATCATGCAAGTTGTTGTATGTGCTTTATGGGGACTAATACCTTTAATTACAATAATTAAGTCCTTGACTACACAACTTTAGTCCTTCATTCATGAAAATCTGACCGTCATAGTATTAGGTTTGGTGGACTATAGGGTGGTATGTTAAAGACCAATAATTAGTCATAAGGAATTCTTAATCATATTCCAAGTTTTGGTTGCTAAGCAAACTAACAGAAATATCAAAGCCTTAACATAACTTAGTTAAAATCTATAATGTTAACAATTTATTAGAGATGAGAAACAACATCACTAATCACTTTCAAGGCATAAATTTACGCCAAGGATTTCATTACATACTACATCACAAATGACATAATGTCCCCTTAGAAAATTAGTTTATCATTAAGGTAGGCCCCAAAATTAACAGGGTTTAGATCTAAGGAGCTCATCCTTAGCCTATTCATGTTATCTCGATTACTGCTACATCAAGGTTCACATTAATTATTGATACACAAAGGTGCAAGTGTCAAAGAACAAAACCATTTGTCATATCATTCTTATAACAACAATAGTGAAACCACGGGGTGCTACATACCTCCCCTCTTAAAAGCATCATCATCTTGATGATGTTGTCTTTGTTAAATGAAATCAAAACAATCCCACACAGGTTATAATAATGATATTTGTAGAATAATCATTATTTTCCAGGATAGTTTATGGTTTTTCAGACTTGAAACTTAAATTCAAAGAGTCAGTAATAACTTATCGATCAGAAATGGTCACACAGTCTACATTATGACATGATTTCTTCATTGTAGAAAATCATTTTGTTCAATATATATAATACATACAGAAGAAATAGTCAAAACAAGTTTTGTAAAGCTGAATCAATCAAGGAAATAAAACAGAACAATCACCATAATAAGCTTACCTTGTATCTTTTTAGGAAAGATTTGTTCCTTTCTTACTAACTGGGAAAGATAACATGTGTATGTATTATATTTCTTCTAATAGATCGCATTTTATTCTCTTTGTTAAAGACTTCTTATTAAAGGGTCAAGACTTCATAGTATTTAATCTATAAGAAAGATACAATCAATCATTCACTCGATTATAACTTAGATATTTCATATATCATTTATCTACCACTTCAACACATCTTACTCTTTTTAACTCATAAATCCTAGTTTGATCAAATAATACTATCAACTTGGTTATCCAAGCTTATGGAGCCATCAAAAATGTTTATTAAGGAAATTTTAACTAGTATTGACTCACAAATGAGTACTGATAGCCTATTTATCTATCCTCAAGCAAGAGGTCTACAGGTTTATAAAAGACCAAGAAAACTTGCTTACTTTAAATCTCACAGAGTGATAAGTAACAAAGTTACTTTATAAGCTATAGACTTTTCCATCAAATTTTTATTCCATTATTCATAGTAAAACAAACTGAAATATGATAATTTTAGTATCTCAGAGTTGAAATAATAATTATTTACATCAAATATTTGACATAAAACATAATAATCATTCAAATAAATGTTATGTTATCAGACATAAGTCTAAAATTTACACCATTTTCCTCATACTACAAGGAAAAGTTAGGTTTCTAAATTATTGGCTAGTTTTTCATTAGGTACAACAACTCCATTCTTATTAGCATTATATGATACTAACCTACGAAATCCTTCACAACTTCCCCAACATCCTATTAGGGATATTTTTCCTTTCCTTTATTGTGTGTCCATGCAGTATGCATCATCAATCGATGATTGTTCATATTATTTAAAGGAAAATTGTTGGCATAATGTCCATTACCACACGTGAAACATCCACCAACAGGTCCTGATTGACCACATTTAACCTTGCTTATTTGCAACAATATTCTTCTTTTTGGGTTTATTACAGTAAGTTTTTTTGCAATTTTTGTTTTGAACACATTTTCTTGTTATGCTTTTTCCACCAAATTTTCTTAGCATTTCGAGATGAAGAATAATTAACACTCTTATGATCCTTTTCATTTTTATGAGTGGGAATGTCTCATGTATTTTTGTTTTATCCTACTAGCTTTTCCAAATATCACCTTATCGGAAAAAGGTCCATGTTTATCCAATGCATCCCCCAATTTTGGGTTTAGTTCATCTTTGGGTTTGTAAGTCCAAAACTTGTCACCATTGGTCAGTTCATCATTCAAAATACCTTGTTGTTTATTAATAACAAATTCAAGTTGTCTTTTATCCAACTTATCATTTTCACCCATCACCAACTGCTCCAAGGCATCTATCCAGTTCCAGGTATATCAAAGGATTACTAGAATTTTGTTTAACTTTTACACCTTTGAACCTGTAAAAAAATCTGACCTGGTCCTTTCTTCTCGGTACATCCTTATCATATCCGTTGTTCTTCTGAAAACAAAATAAATTTTTTAATTAGCATAAGGAACCAATAAGTCCAAGAGTTTCAACCTTATGCTTTGATACCAAAATATAAAATCCACTTTTTTCACTTCATATCTAAATTTTTTTATCTTACTTTATGTAGCTGATTTAAATACCCATATATTTAAATCCAACATAAACCTTAATGCAATCCATTTCTGATAACTATCATAAACCATGTGTAGTTGCATGAGGGAATATTGAACCTATTCACTCTCCCTCAATGCTCTATATGAGCCAATACATCAAATGTATCCTTTGGTTTTCCTTTATCAAGATATGATATTTAAGTGAAGATTCCTAAGTGTCTACCTAGGTTCCACCTAGGAATTCCACAGGCATCTCACAACTTAGATCATAGTGAAATCATGACAATGTAATCAACATCTTACACTACTTTAGAGAAAATTTTCAGAGTCATGTATGCCATGCTCAATTCCATGACAACACACTTGTCATTAGGAATTTTTCATCTCACCTTAATCACTTATTCAGTTATATGGATTCACAAATGTAGATGTTGTAAACAACTACAAGTCTTGTACAAGGTACAAATCTAGTTTAACCTATAAGAAGACATACCTCTATGTCATCCTATGATGCCTATGGGAAAGTAAGTGTCTTCGTAATGATTCACCTCATTACTAGACCACTTCCCTCCCATAGCCATCATAAGTTGATATCGGGTGTGTATCCATGAGGTTCAATATGTCTTTGTAACTCTAACAAGTTTTTACTTAAGGCAACACCATGCCACAATCCAGTCTCTTGATGAGGCAACTCAATATAACTACATAACCAAGAGTAGTATCCAAATGGTGAAAACCATCATTATAGGGATACAAATGTGTAGCGGATGTAGTGAGTTAACCCACCAAGAGTCTTGTATTGGAACATGGTATCTTATTGTTTTCAAGGTAATTATAAAATCATGACAGAAAAGCCTAGGCCTCATGACACCTTCTCCTCGAATGAGTCGTACCTAAGGTCCTATCTTAAGTTGATCCAAGGACATTTAATCTCCAAAAACACTTAATTACCTTATTATATCTCATGCCAATGATAACCATAAATGGAAAATGAAACTATCTAGGTTTATGATCAATATTCAGTTTTAATATTGCCCAACTTAATCAATTAAGCCAATGTTTCTATATTTCACATTATTAGAGATATGCATCTACACATAGCTAATTGTTTAGGTATGTGTCATACTTTTATCAAGTACCATAGACTATCGATGCTAATCAACACTTTAGCATAAACACATCACTTTTCTTAGTTACAACTTAATTAAGAGATTCATTTTTTTATTATATCCATCAAGTATGACAATGGTTGGTGTATCTGATATGTTAGATTGGATGACTTACTTGTTAATTCATCTCCTCCCATCACAGCCTTTATAAAAATTCATTTACATATGATTTTTTAATCTCTTTTTATTATGTTCACTTACTTTTCCTCTTTAGAGATAATAATAGTGTCAACTTAGGTTTAGGATTCAATTACCATGTCCTTTCTAACTTAATAAGTATGTTCCCCTTTTCTTCCATTATAGGCCAAATATCATACTTATATGTTCATAATGACACATTATGGGATATCCCTTTTTAAGAACACACTATCAACCCATAACACATATTATCACATTACTGTAACTCCTAAACAATGACACCATTAATTATTATATCTTCATAAAAGATCACCATAAGTTTATTTGATTAATGGTTTTGTGTATAGTCCTTATAAGGGACCTAGTATTACTTTCATAAGAACTTGTTATTACAACTTTAAAACTATAGATATGGTTTAGTAGCACTTAAATTTATCAATCAATTATAACACAAATGTACTCACTTATCATAACCTTATTATGGTTCCCATGGTCATCCAACTTGCTTACTTAGCAATGGCCATTAAGATAGACAATCTTATTACAAGGCACTTTTCACTAGTTAAGTACATCCTATTCACAAACCCTTGATGAACTTAACACATATTATCCTAAGGTTGATATAATTCATTAAATATTTAGGCAATCACCCACTAGTAACTTGATCTAACTTTCAAGTATATTTAACACTTCATTACTTAATACATAAGATCCATATACAAACATCCCATTCATAACTTCATTTCTTCACCCTAGTATTCACACATATGTTGTATGTAGCACTTTATTTGATTTATACTTAGGCTTATTAGAACAATAACTTATATACTAACTACCTATCTTTATTAAATGCAGATCTATAAATTCATCATTTTCCAATCAATCACCTCTCAATCAAGATATTGTAACAGGAAATCAAACTTTAATACATTCCAGAAATAAGTATCAATTCATGTTTATAAGAATGATCATAATATTTCCTTCCAAAGTTTAAAATAATTACATTAAATGGCCAAGGGCCTTTCTCATTTCCAAGTAGAAGTAATTCAATTATGAAAACCATAATCAATTATCCCATTTAACTTTCATCAATCAAAAGAATAAATGAAACTATATACGTCACCCTTCTTTCACAATGTCCATCTACAAAATTGTTAGCATGAGTCAGTTCACATGAACTGAGCATGATAAGTGCTAAATTTTTAAAATAACATGCTCAAATTAATAATTTCATAAAAGGAACTATGCTTTTCAATGAAATTATTCTAAGGTTCAAAATAAGGAACACAACTCATGAAATTATGCCACTAGAACTTCATAAATGAACCTTTCCAATAGGGACAATTCATACTCATACAATTTCTTTAAATAATTCAATTTAGATGAAAGTTAAGTTTCACAAAAGTGAACCAAAATAAGAACAATTTATCCTAATCAATCATATGAAAATAAATACAAACGTAATGAAATTTCAGTCGTATAACTCCATATTATATGACTAAAATTTCTACCTTGTTCACAAAAAGAATAATATACCCCTCATCGAATTATTATACCAATCACCTATAATAAGCAATTAGTATCTTTTTCATTGATAAATAAATAAGATCTTACATGTTGCAATCATATAATTCTATTATATATGACTGATAACTTATATAACAACAAGAAAGTTCCCAAACAACTTCACTGAAGAACCTTAGTTATCCTTCATCAACCAAAGAAAACTATCAAGTAAGGTGAAACTCAATAAAATTGTCAAGCGCCACATACTACCTGAGTACACAAAATATGATAGGTAAGTACTTAATAATAAAATTCACTCCTAAGAGAGAGTTGAATTACTAATGATATATTCGAAAGAAATAGTAAAACATAACATATTGATAATCTTAGTCGAATATCGACCAAGCTTGTAGGTGAACTACACTAACACATATCCCATACCATCTAAGGAGGAGTTACCAAGAATGGAATTTATTTCAACATGTTAGGGATGCCACTTTATGTAAGTATTAAAACTTTTCAAAAAAAATATACAACTTGACTATCACCGATGCACATAGGGCTTATATTCCTCAAGGAAAGAAAGATCTAAAACAAATAATACCAAATGATCTTCTTACCTCTTTCATTACATTATAAAATTTTTCTAATAATGCTTTTCTATTCTACTCAGGCTATAACAAGCCACACATACAACATTAAAATTTAATACAACAGTCAAGTAATTTCTCTTACTTGCTTTGCACATAAGGATCCCAATTCCTAAACTATTATAGAGTAGATTCACTACCGGATAAGGATAGTTCAAAAGAATTGAAAGCGTAAGGAGTTGGAAGATCATACACTAATCAATAATAATGAGTTGGGTAATAAAGATGAGACTAAATTTCATGCCAAATCATCCATCCAAGAGTTTATCAGAAATGAATATTTATTTCACACTCAACTACTAAGCCACTGCATGAACACATCAAGAGCTTTATCCTAAGTCAAATACAAAGGATCAAACTAATTAACCACTCCAAACATAATTACATCCAGTCAAGAATTCATGCAGAAGAAAAACGTTTTCCAAGACCCCAAAGAAGACAAGGAGAAAACCATTAATGGTTTCTAGTGAGAGGTCAAATTGAACTCAAGTTTTATAATTTCATAAAGCTCCAAAAAAACATTAATTCAAAATGTGCCATATCATATAAGGTTTTAATACAAAAATTCTAAACAAAATAAAACCATTTAACCTATGTGAACCCAAGGCCCTAAATTTGATCTAGTAAACACGATTTCATCAATTCACTGTTAAATTTCTCAACTAAAATTGAGCTAATCGAGTTACATTTATTTACAATGAAATCAAGATCGATCATGCAACCAATTTTATTTTCAATTAATTATTCAAGCTCCATATTACAACTACCCATCTCATCGGGTTAACCAAGCTCATTTAGCTAAAATAGACCAAGCCACATCACATAAAGTGAGCTAGAGATAACTCGTTATGGAAGAAAAGAACATTGGAGATAAGAACAATATCAATCAGGTGTTAGAGAGATCTCAAATATTCTCTCACATAGATATTTATGGCTTAATTTTAAGTTAAAATGAGTCCATAAAAAGGAAATGAAGTATCAAACTTGGTTCCCACTCAAACTACCCAGAATCCTTAAATGGATATGGTACCTCTCATTAGTAAGTCGTGGCCTCAACCTCGGTGGTGTCCATAATGTATATGTTACACAACCATTATTACATTTATGGTCCCCAACTAGGGATTCCTTTATAGATTCATAACATGAATACCCAATAAGGGTAACTACTCATCGCTAAATTCTTAAGATAATCAAAACTATATTAAAATGTACATTTGGTGGTAATGAATCAATGAACTCGTGCCATCTAGGTAACCATCAAGAAAAATAAAAACCCATTAAGAGAACTGTCCTAAAATATAAATCCTCCATTATGGACATAAAACAATTTGAATTCCCATAAAGGCCTTTACCCATACTGTAGAAATCGTCAATCAAAACTTACACAATCCCAACAACAATGGATTCTAACAATGAGAAATATAGTGCTTCAACAAACACTAATACTCAACTTATAGGATACTTGTTTTATTTTTCAAATCGACTGTTCATATCCAGGGTTGAAGCCAATTAAGCTTAGCAAGAAACTCAACAAAATACCAAGAACACATTAATACTTCATAATAAACATTCATAGACATGCATATAAAATACTAGTAGTCATTTGAATTGAACTTCAACAAGATTTAAGAAAGATTAGAATATACCAATAAGAAATCAAACAAAGATTTAGATTCACAACTAAAAAAAAAATTCATTGCAAGAGTGAATTTCTTCTCTTGAGATCATTAAATAGAGCAAGATACTATAACAAGTTAGGTCTTATCATGCCTATAACACCAATCCTTTCTTCCTTGAAATGTTCCCAAGCTTCTTCTAAAAATCCCAGTTCTTGAAGTGAATTCCATCATCCAACAAAACATAACATTTTCAAAATACTTATTGAGTCTGGGAGACACTACTTCCCATCGAATCATTGTTTCTTTCAACATGCATCATCTCAACAATAGTCAATTTGATTTTTCCTTGCATGTAGAGCTTCTAGAAAATCTTACAATGGAATGAATCAACAACCACAAACTACCTTGTTTCCTCGAACCATCCTTGCATTACCTGAGGTTGGTGGGTATTTCAATGCATAGTAAATGTCATTAATGCAGAGAGTCCATTGAGCTTCCCACCATGTTTATCCAACCAACTGATTTATCATTCAAATTTAGCAAAGTCCCACATTTCATGCCATGCAATGTACTTAGAGCTTAGTTAAACTGAATTATCTCCACTTTAAAATTGGTTAAGCGTGGACTAGTAAATAAGAAAATAAATGAACTTTTAGTATAGATATAAGGTAGTGGGGTGCCAAATCACCCCCTTTTTCAATTTGAACAACAACCATATCTTATATAATTGTATAAAGAGAACATAAAATATATAAATAACTTAACAAATTTGAATGGCCTCCTTTATGTTTATTCTTTTTTTTTAATATAAAAGGAAATGCCCAAATATAGCTCCTTAAACAATAGGTTCATAAGTTAGGTTTGGAACCAAACAACAAAAATTAGATTGACCTCTTCTTATTTGGAGTTAAGAAATCTCCAATAATAGTTATTTAACTATTTAGACTTTGTATGTTTCCCCTTTGTAATATATAGCAATAATAACATTAACTTTGATCATGCAAGTTGCTTGTATGTGCTTTATGGGGACTAATACCTTTAATTACAATAATTAATTCCTTGACTACACAACTTTAGTCCTTCATTCATGAAAATTCGACCATCATAGTATTAGGTTTGGTGGACTATAGGGTGGTTTGCTAAAGACCAATTTTTGGTCATTAAGTGAACTAACAAAATATAAAATCCTTAACATAACATAGTTAAAAGCTATAATGCTAAAAATATCAAAGCCTTAACATAACATAGTTAAAGCTATAATGTTAAAATAAATGCAAGAAGAGTTCCTTCTTCACAGAAAAGAAAAGCTATCACCCTCCCACTCCATCCTGTTTTAGTTGAACAACCTTTTATCCAAAGTGGGGCATGGATTTTATTGGGGTGATCAATCCAAGTTCTAGCCTAGGTCATAAATGGATTCTTACAACCACGATTACTTCACTAAGTGGACGAGAGCGGTTGTACTCAAGGAAGCAAATGGAGCTAGTATTCTAGATTTCTACAAAAGTATTGTAACAAGGTTTGGTGTTCCTTCCAATATAGTATCGATCATGCCTTATCTTTCATTAAGGAGAATATATCTAATTGGGTTGTTAGAAATGGCATCTATTTGATAATTTCTTCTAATTACTACCCTAAGGGTAACGGGAAAGAATAGTATGCAAAAATAACTTGCTAAGAATCATCGGAAGAACCCTCGATGAAAATGAGAGGAATTGGCATACTAAATTGAAATCATCCTTTTAGGATGATAGAATTGCTCCCAAGAAGTAAAATGGTTATTCGCCTTTCAAGTTTGTTTATGGAAAGGAAACACGACTTCAATATCCCTTGAGTTACCAACCTTGGAGCTTATTAAACAACTGGAGTTGTTTGAAGTTCCAATTATGTAAGTAAGGTAGGAAGAAATCATGGAGCTAGAAGAGCTAAGGAACCAGGCCATGAAAACAATGGAGAAAGACCAAGCTCAAATCAAGATGAGATTTGACAAAAATATAAAAACAAAACTTTCTAGGAAGGAGACTTAGTTTTGAAATGGGATGCAGATAGAGCCAAACTAGGAAGGCACTCCAAGTTTGATGCAATATGGAGTGGCCCTTACTTGATCTCAGGGTGCAAAGAAAATAACGCTTTCTAATTGTCAAAGTTGAATGGAAAATAATTGAACTTCTAGTTAATGGGATCTACTTAAAGCATTGTTGTTAAGGATGAATCTCATTTCTATACATACTAGTTTAGGTTCTTAATTCCTCCAAGTGCTTATAGCACATTGTTCTGTTGTAGTTAGGTTTGATTTTAGATAAGTGCTTGTGCACTCTCTACATGTTCCATTTGGGATATGTATGATTTTGTTATTTTTACATAGTTGTGATTTACTGTTGTTTCACTTTCTAGTTTTAGGTAAGGTCTAGTGATGAAATAATGTCCCAACAATGTTTCAAAGAAACAAGAGGTTTCAAACATCGATTAGTTTTAGCAATATGAATGATTCCATGATCAATGGATGAAAATCATTGGTGTTTCAGATCTAGCAGGAATATCACCCTGTAAGTCACCAAATTGTTATCCATTTTTTCACCCCCTTACAAAATGGATCAACCTACAAGTTTGGGAATTGATAGTTAATGGGATCATTTTTTAGATCAACGCAACAAAGGTTTGGAGTAGGGTTTGTTTTAATCGTTGAGCTGGAAAAAATATATGTATTTTCACCTTGTTATCGCACGTAAATGACCCTATTCCTATTATGCATCAATCACACTTTGTTGACGCGCTTGAACCACGCATCATCACATTCCCCTTATCTTGCATCATTGTCACTTGTCATGTGAAAATTTCCTCCTTGAACCACGTTAATAACACCATTGTTTACATGTATCAACTACATCCTTGATGCACATCGCTGCCTTTCTTGACATGTGTCATCCCCTTCCTCCCGACACACATCAACACCTTTCTTGACACACGTAAACAACTTCCTCTTGGATGCGCGTCGATTTTTCTTCTTAATGCATGAAAACATTTCTTCCTATCACATGTCAACCATCTTTTGCTAATGTGCATCATCCTCCCATCACCGTCATGAAACAACATTTCTTCTTGTCATGTGAAAAGTCATTCCCTCGTTAGCGGTGACTCGTCCTATTCTTGTCAAGCGTTAGATGGTGGTTTCTCACAAAGCGATAAAAGGAGTTTCAGATATGGAAAGACATTAATGACACCATATAAGGTAGCTCAACAACTGGATTAATGAGGTATGGCACCCATGTTCACTATGCAAGAAAAATACCATTGGAAAGAGAAGTGGTATGGTTTCCCATACCTCTCGTATAGAAATTAATGAAAGATGTCAGTTGGTAGCTCCTTTTCTCTATATATATGTATTTTCCCCTTCATTTGGAGGGGGAGACATTCTGGAATGTAAAGGAACTCTTCCAAAATTGTTCTAATGATTTTGTGAGCTGTAGGCCTCAAATTTATGCATTTTTGTGAAGGATTCTTGCCTTGTGCCTATATTGTAATGGATTGTGCATCATTTTAAGCAATAAAATTTGTGTTTTGTGGCTTTTATTTCCCTAGCTCGAGTTGTATTGCATCATTTACCTCTCAATTACATTTTTAGGTATATTGTGCATGTTATATTATTTTACAAGATTTAAATTCATTGTGCTCCATGAAATTGGAGGTTTGAATGTGTTCTTTGGACTATGGCACTTTGTCTTCCCTCTTCTACCTCATTTCCTTCCATTTTCACTCACTAAGAATATCTCCACTCCCTTTTCTTGGTGTTATCACCTCCTTAGTTTAGGAATTTTATCTTATGCATCTCTTTCTTCTCTAGTCCCTTGGAAATTCTAGGTTAGTGTTAGAATAACTACATTTCCCTTTCTAGGAGTAGTTTTAACATTAGAATAGGTAGAGGAACCAACCTTCTTTGGAGGTTTGTCTCAATTACAAGGGTCCCACACCTTGAGACAATCCCATGTTAGTCAAAAGTAGGGTTTTGTAATGTACAAATCCTAGGTGTTACTTTTCCGACATAAGAAGAACCAAAAGAAGGTGAAGCATTGATGATAAGGACAACCTTGAAAATGGAAACATAAGAAGTATGTTGATAGGGTTCTTCATGAAATTTTTCAAACCAACTACAGATAATAGGAGGAATCCATGGATGTTTAGAAGAAGCCGCAAAAAGTCTAACAAGCCATGGGTACAAGAACATAGCTGTGAAAGACTAGGAAAGCCACAATAAAAGTAGGAAAGCTATGGTAAATGGGATAAAGCTACAATACACTCAAGGAAGTCAGATAAGAAAACACAAAGCCAAAGAACAAAGACAAATAAAAATAGAACAAAACAAAATCTGACAAAGGCGTGACCAAAAGGAGTGACTCTTGGGATATTTTGTATGAAGTGTATTTATTATAATTAATCCATTTTACATGTGTGCATCACAAAAATATATGAGGAGAAAGATATATAAGATAGAATAGAGAATATCTATATATGCAATTGATACTAATGTAACTATTATTGAGATATGATTAAAGATTGATGTTTGGGGATAAATTTTGTGTTATTTTACATTCTTTATGTTCATAATTTAGAGTAGTTTACTTTTCCCAAGAAATTTGAACTCATTAAATCTCACACTTGTTGGGAGGTTTAAGGTCAATATTTGGTGTTTGAGCCATGGTTCCTTTTGTTAAGTAGATGTCAAGAAAATATCACCACCATGATATTGAAACCAACACCGATAAAATTAAGGATTGGTGAGAAAATAAAATTCATATATTTGTTTTTTTATTATTGGCAAATAGTTTTTCAAAGGGACTATACCCTTGTAAGCTCAGGAAATGGGAAAATAAAGCTCGAAAAAAGGATCAACATCCCGATATAACAATAAGGACCAAGTGCGAACGCAACTGCAGAAGAAACAATCAACAAAGAACACAACAAAGAAATAAACACCTGCTTGGACAAAGTGATCAAACAAAGAAACACGCAGTGGTCCGCCACAAAAATGATAACAAACTCCGACACTAATATCATCAAAAAGAGCCCAACAAAAACCGACAAGGAAGGAACCAACAAAAGCAAACCATCTGCAAAAATCAAAACAAAGAACAAACAAAACACAAAACGGCGTGAAAGAATCAAAGTAGCAGCATAAGCCAAAATGTAGCAATGATAGCGCCCTTGACAAGAATCAAATCTTGTCCGATATGGTGGGGATTTAGATTTGGCATTACCCTTCTTTTTCCGATCCACCACCGTCCATTCCCGATTTTCCACATCCACTACAAAATGGAAAACCGCAATAGGTTTGATGGGGAGTGACCCAAATGGGAGGTCGGAATATCTTTAATCACCTGAATCAGCAAGTAAAGAATAATCTGAGGCTTCTCCGTATTGGTCTCGTGAATCAACCATGATGGGTGAGTTAGCTAGAGGGGGCACTAATCCTTAGCCGATTTGAGTCGATTGTAAGATGTTCGTGTAGAGAATCCCTCCACCAGTTACGTTGAGTGTTCATATCCGTAACATGACCAAGATACATCTCAAGATCTCTCATAGTTTCCTCTCGCACCTGGGGCTCCAATCAAGATTGATTGTGTTTGGAGGTATCGAGATCTACAAGGATTCGAGCATAAGTAGTATGGGTTTGAATGGAGGTCTTATCATCAATTTACACATGAGCCTAGAGTATCCCCTATAGCAATGAGACAAGATCTGCTTCCAAAAGCTGCAATGGGAGTCCTGGCAGAAACCCAAATCGGGTAGGTATCAAAAGACTCCTTTAATGGGTCGAAAGATGGATACCATGGCTTGGACATAAGCCCATGTTCCCCCAAACCCAATGTTGACTAAAAATTAAATCCCTATCTTCGGGGTTTCAAAGACAAAGAATGAAGTAAAGTAGCACAAGGATAAAGCTCAATCTTACCTTGTATTTTTCTCTCCATCTCTGGGCTATCCAGCATGAAGCCGAGAAAGCTTAGGCCAAAATTTGTGAAATCTGCATATGAGCCCCGATGGGAGAGATTTTCCTCCTCCTTAAGAACCTTTAGAAGTAAATCCTCTTCGATTTTCAGCGTCGGACCTCCCCGGGAGGGTTTTAAGAGCTCATTTCTGACATTCTCCTTCCGTTTGGAGACTTTAAGATCCGACCTATATTGCTTTTTAGATTGTCCCTGCCTGAGAATCACCGATCCACTCTTAGTCTCTTGCTGACCATTCATATTTTTTAAAGGAGATAATGAATCTTTGACTGAGCCATCTTTACTGTCCCATGAGTGAACACCCCTGTTTTGATATGGGGTCTTGGTTAGTATTGCAAGCCATACCAATCCATGAGATTGGTGCTTTATTTTCCTCTACATTTTTGCATCCGCCTCCCAAGACACCTTTGGTTTCGCCGCCATTAATAGGGACCTCATTTTGAACCGAGAGGGGCGAACCTATGCTCGTGCCTCCTCGAACCCTTTTTTTTAGATGAAGCCCGCGTAGAAACCATGGTAGCCATGAGTGGGCGCGGAAATCTCGAGCAATTGCGGAGCAGCCCACTAGCAATCGCAGGCGATCATCATGCAGACGAAATTGTTAAAGGAGAAGAAAAAGACTAAAATCATCATGCAAAAAAATAAAATCAGAATTCTTTGTATGATACGAAGAAGAATTTTGGTCCTAGTTTCCACATTTATTGTGGCCTTGCATACTAAAGACACGCCAAGAGAACATAGTGGTCACGATTACACCTAAGGAAACCATTTGAGTGGACTAAAATTAAATATTCTTAGAAATTTTTATGAACCTTAGAATAAAGAAATTAATTATTGGTATGAGACTACAATAGATTCATACATAACTACTTGGGCCATATAAGGTTGGACCTGCTTTAAATACAAAAAGGTGAAGTTTTAAGTGGACAAAGAGGCCAATTTCTTAAATTAGTTCCATTTTTAATTAAAGTTTTGATGGTAGAAAAAGGATTAATCATAAGTGCATAAAAGTTCATTTAGTAGATATGCACCATAGGATGGCGTACATGAAAGGGGAGATCCAAGAGACATAACGAGTTAGAATTAATTAGGTGATGGTTGGGACAGTAGAAAATAAGACAACATGAAGAAAAGCAAAATTAGAAAAAAATTACATAGTTTGCAAAGACAAGATTAAGAGTATTAAGGAGAGTTAGAATTTTAACAAGAATAACTAAAATGAGGAAGATGGAAGAGAAAGCAAGGATAGCTATAGATAAGGAGTTAGAGAAGAAGATAGAGAAACAAAGGTTAGCAAGGGAGGAAAGAGAAAAGAAATTGAATGAGAGAAAAGAAAAATTGAATAAAACACATAAAGTAGGAAGGAAAGAAACACCCACTTTGAGTAGAGGCCAACATTTGGCTACCCTAGAAACAGATCTAGACACATAGAGCCTTCCTTTAATACCCATAATAAGTAGAGAAAAATAATTTTTAGTTATGTCTTGGTAAAAAAATTTTCTAAATAGTCCAATACTATTGGAAGTTTGTATCACTGTGTTGTCATTGATATCACGGTGGTCTAGGTGATCTAGGTATGTTGGCTAGCTGATATAAGAGTATGGATAGGGTATCTAGGTATGTTTGCTAGGTGATATATGAGTATGGCTAGGTGATCTAGGGGTGTACAAAGGTGGTATGAAGGTAAACCATGTCTACATGATCCATTCATGAAGTGTATGAGTCAAGTCAAGTCATTATAGGCCTTTTCCTAGTAAAAGTACATGGTGTAGATCAATAAAACATGAAAAATCACTCAAATAAAAGTAGGTAAATTGGGATTGGATCACTATGAGGTGGCATAGAAGGTGTAGAAAGATCTATAAGAGACAAACCAAATTTATGATATCTTTGAAACATGTTAGTATGGAGATTTCTTAAGCCAATCCATAAACAAACAAGTTGTGAAATGTTGACCTAAGGTGTGATGATGCAAACCAAACATGGTATGAGCATGAAATGATTATATATGGTGTGTAAAATACTTCTTAGGTAGTTATTTAAGTGTTTTAGACACTTCTACAAGTCAACATAGTTTAACTGCTGAGAATCATAGACCAAAGGGCATCTAGATGAGATGGGATGAAAATATGTAGGATGAACCAAAGAAAATTATAAATTTAAGGTGTTAGAGGGATGTTTCCTTGGGGTGTGAGATAATTTCAGAATCGAGGATGGATATTTTGCAGGTTGTGTAAGTTTTCCCATAACCTAGTTTCTCAAAGTATGCAAATTGAGAACCAAATTTCTTAGAAGTCAAGAAAAATTGTGTAGCCTCCTTGGGATAATTCATAAGAGAAATAAATGGAGTAAATTGGGATAGAATTTTGGTTCAAAAACATTTTGGTGATTGGTTGGGTATTGTAGAAGCTCCATCCATTTTGTGAGCATGTTTGTAACCCTCCAAAACCTAGTTTGGAAAAGATTTGGAAAATTGATTTGGTTAGGTCTCTTAATTCAACTAATTTTATAAGAAACCCATTTTAAATTTGGAGTACTACTCATGGAACATTTCCATGATGTTTATAGTTCATGATGCTTTATGGGTCCCATTTGAAAATAAGTGTTATGTGGAGATTTCAATGTATGCGTGACAAATTTGCAAAGGAAACTTTGCTTAAATTTGAGGTGGATGATTTTGGTAATGATTTATTCAACTTCATGAAGTCATTTGGGTCACTCATTTGGATAAAATTTGAGTAATGGATGTATATTTGGGCTTCTTGTAAAAAGAAGCTTTTTTGAGAAACTAGTTAAAAAAGATTGAAGGTAACCACATTGAATTACATTGAATTGATGTTGTTTATTTCCTTGATCACTCTTTTCATGTGTACTTTCATTTTTTTGAAGTGCATGGTTTAGTTTTTAAAGTTCTTTTTTTCCTAAAGGTGATTGAGCCAAAACTTCCCTATTAGGCCTATTCGAGAGGCATGTCGAAATGAGTATGATGGCAAGAATTATTCATTTTATCTAAGGGAATGAATTATTGAAAATGTTGTATACATTCTAATTGAAGTTTTATAGGTGATATGGATCTTTGAGAATTTATTTTTAGGTGTTTGACCTCATTGTGTGGAAGACTAGTTTTTGTGTCTTCAAGACCAGTAAGACCCATTCTGCAGAATTAAGATTTTGGAATCCTCAAGCCATGAATTGATCTGTATGAGATGTTTATGAGATATGATACTTCATAATATTTCCATTTATATGCTAATTTCCTCATGATATAGATAATTGAGGTATGTATCAGCTCAATTCTTGAAGACCTAATTCAGAGATGTTGAAACCAACTTTGTAAAGGTTTTTGTATTAAGTATTTATTTGGTCTTTTCAGTAAATTTTAAGGATAGTAGACATCCTCATATTCATTTTTATATATTAATTTGGTCTTGAATATGAGTGAATGTTGTTTATTTAGATGGTTTTTTACAAATGTGTTTGTAGAAGCTGATTTAAGCACACTTAGGAGCCTAAATGAATGTCTTGGCTAATGTGGAAAGTTTATAAGCATGCAAGATAATTATTTGGGTTTGTTGAACCATGTGACATGTTAATGAAAATTAGGAACCCTTGTGGACCATTTTGAGATCTAGAAGAAAAAATAAAAGCTCACTTGGAGAAAAGTCACAATATGATTGACATTTACAAAAGGAAAGTCGGGATTGTCACTTCAAGTTTGCAGGAAAAATATTTCACATATGTAGATGAAATATTTGGTTTTAACTCGCTCTTATGATTCCATTCAAAACCTAATTTGAATTCAAGGCTATGGAGTTGAGGAGACAAGTGGAAGATGAAGTGCAAGGGTCATCTTCATGAAGTTATTTTTCTTATAAAGTGTCTTATACGTTTAGGATGTTGTTGATTGATAAAACCCCCTTTATCTTCTATTAAAGAATAAATTTCTACAAATAAAAACCCATGAGCATAGCCCAAACCCCCTAGAAGTATCTTTTAGGTTAGTAGCTGGTTACAGGTGGAATCAAGATGTTGATGTCTATGTAATATCAAGTTGATGAAGGAGATAAGTGTTTAGATGTTTTATAGTTGAATGATAATGTTCATCATATTGATGTTAAGTCAACAATTATGAGCTCATGATTGTACATCAAGATTGTTGATGAGAAAATCAAATCTTTGCATTCATCTTTCTTTGAATATCAATGAAGAAATACTCTGAGTATATCTTATTTTCCTATTATGCATGCTTTTCATGATGAACTATATCTAATGGTGATCAAGCATTAATGAATGAGGTTTATGAGAGTGTTTTGTTTGTTGTTTGAAATAGAAAAGAGAAATTTTTATTAGGGACTGATTTAAGCCCCTTCTCAGTTCTTTGTGGGTTCTAACAATTAGTATTAGAGCATGCCCTTGTAAGTAGCCCTAACAAGCTAAAGGGATACCTATGGTGACAAGGATGGGATATCTTTATCACATAAAGTGAGAAGTAGAGTTCTGTAAAGAGGATATGATTTTTTTTTGTATCTCATGAAGAAGTAATCAAGTGTATACAAAATCAACTCAAGGAATCCCTAGCTGAGAAAGAAGAAAAGAAAGAGTTAAGCATCATGAAAAGTAAGGTATTATATTTTCAAGAGAGCTCAAAAATTTAAATAAGATATTAGAAAAAAAAGCATATGGTGATAGAACAGGCCTAGGTTTCATAGAAGATTCATGTAGTATAGAGAAAAATGAAGGTGAATCAAGTCAAGGATCAAATGGAAAAATGTAGTCAAGCAAGGGAGATAGTTCAAAGATTTCATCTCATGGAAGATCATCCATCAGATAGCCAAATTCATATAGGTATGTTATTTTCATGGTAATTGCTACAAGTGTGGTGTTTATGGACATAGGGCTAGTATGTGTAGTCCTAAGTTTGAAAACAAAAAAAAGATTGCAAAGATAAGACTCAAGAACATAACTTTAAAAGAAATAAGGAAGAGAAAAAGTAGGTCAAAGGTATGGAGCTGAATGTTATCACTTTCATGAGAAAGGACATCTAGCAAATTACTACAAAAATGAGCCATCAAACACAAGGAGGTATGTAAGAAAGTTCAATGGTTATTACTATGCTTGCAATGAATATAGACATAGGGATTTTAAGTTCAAAGGAAGACAAGTGGAATACTTTAGGTGCCATAAGACAGGGCACATTGCAATGTTTTTTGATGTAGGTAAGATGAAGAAAGAGATTCAAAGACCCAAGCCACAAGTTCAGAAGTTCAAGAAGAAGGAAGAAGCTAGTCAAGGTGCTAAAGAGGATTCCAAGAGTGTGACTGAGAAAAAGAAGGGATCTACTGTGAAAAAATTAGGTTCAAAAAAATTAGAATCAGTCAAGGTGTAAGAAGAGAGTGTGATGCCTTATTAGGTCTCTCATCAAGATCCTCCATAATATATAGGTTTAAGTGAAGTATTGGAGTGAGGTGGGGTGTCTTGGTCAGTATGTGTCTTCTCCATGGTGTTGAGGTATGTCTTTTCAAGTAATTTAGCATTTACTTATTGTACTATATGGTTAGTCATGGTGTGTTTTTCATGTTCAAATTCTTGTTATCCTTCAAAGTGTATGAGTTTGTGTTCAAAAATTTTGAATGTTCCTTGTCATTTGTATGGTGTTCATATCATAGTGTATCTTGATGAAATTAATTAGTCAATTGATTCATGAAAATATTTCATAAGGTATATTGTTGAACTAAGTCATTTAAACACAATTTTCATGGTCCATAGAGTGACGAGTAGTCCTAAAAATTTTCAAAGTTTTCTCTATTATGAAATGGTGTTCTACGTCAAAATTTCAAGTATAATTCATAAAAGAAACTCATATCTTATGGTGTCTAGGTTCCAAGTCTGCTCAAAAAAATCTCAATGAAGGTGACAAGTGAAATGCTTAAAAATAGATGACTAAGACAAAAGGAAAATAATGTGTATGCATAGTTCTTGGTGTGAAAGGTTGGTGTTCAAAAGAAGTGGTAAAGACTCTTTTAAATATAAAAATATGGTATTATTTATCCTCAAGCCAAAACAAAGTGGATTTCTTGATCATCTTGCAATTTTTTCTCAGGTGCTATGTGTCTAATATGAAGATCTTAAATTGAACTTTCTAATATGGAATAAGGAATGAAGTTTGATTTTTTGATAATTAGTGTTGTGTTGGTGTTCATTCATTCATCTTCCATTTCTATTGATAAATATCTTCTCAATTAAAAATTATTTTAGTGGTTGTAGTAAGGCCTTTTGTGTGTGAAATTGTTCTTTCTAAAACATGGATATGATCTTCTTATAAAAACAATCGATGATGAAGAAGATGTAAGAATGTTTAATCAAAAAATAAGGAATTTTTTTAGATAATGCTCAAGTAAAATTACCTAGTTTTCATGATTATAATCCTTGCGTTTGAGTTTGAAATTAGTGTGCTCAAATTTTCAAGGTTGAGAGCATCTTAGTAAGGTGTAATAGATTCACTAGATAGTAAGATCTCTTAGAAAGCATTGTTCTCTCCTAAAATTAGGACTCATTCCTTTGTGTGATAGTTTTGAAGATGGAAATATTGTATATTGGTGCAAATACTTTTGTGACATAGTCCTCTGTGATAGTCCTTGAAGATACTCAAAAGAGATTTTAGGTGCATAATCTAGGAATCATCTCAAAAATGTGTCTTAGGTGCAAAATTTAGTATTGTCTCATGTAAAATTTCCCATACTAGAACATTGGATTACTAAAATAGTCATAACTAATATTTTATCGATTAAGGTGTCAAGTGTAATTGAAATTTTGAAGAGTGAAGTTTTGAAGGTATAGAAGCATAATCAAGAAAAATAAAGGCATATGAGAAAATATAAGGTAAGCTAGAGTTTGTGTTAGAAACCCTATCCTTTCTCTACTATGAAGGAATTATTCCAAGTTACCTTGATGGAATGATATAATGGCTTTGAGAGGTTGGGAAGATCACTTAGTTTCTGAGAGGATGATTTTGAAAGTGTAATTCCATCAAGATGGTGTAGGAAGTTTTATAATAGTAAATATAAAACTCAGAGTTGAAATACAATGGTCCTCTTTTCTGATCATAAATATGACTGGTAAGGAGAATAAATTTCTACATTTGGTGATGAAGTCTTTAGTCATCTACACTCTAAAGATGTAAATTAACTTGAAAAATTGTCTCCTTTTAATCAAGACCATGACAACATTCAAATCCCCCTGATTATGTAAAGAAGTGTTATATATAAAACGTGTGGTTGTCCTCTCTAATTGAGCCTCAACTCATATGTGCCTCAAGTACCTCATTTTCATTCCATTCATGTTTGTGATGAATAATCCATGCTTCCATTGGAGGGTTTTGAGTTCTTGTTAAGTTTGAAGTAAGGACTTTAAGAAGATGAAATGGTAAGTGTAACTTATTTGCTATGAATCTTCACTCACCAAATAGGATAAGTAATCATTACATGGTCTTCCCAGTTTGAATTGATTGATACTTATTGGAATTAAAATTCTCCTATTAGTTACAAATCCACGAGAAACTTCCAAATTCACTGTGAGAATATGTAAAGGAATTTTTTTGTCTTTCTCATGAAAGTCAAGGCCCAAAGTCCTTCAAGCTTATAATGGTGTATGAAGAGCCTATAACTCAAACAAAGAGTGATTTTTCTTTGAAAGGTGAAGTATTTTTTTGTTTCTTTTTAAAGAGTAAGTAAGGGGAGTTCAAAAGTTTACACACTTAGACCGGAATAGAAGTTGAAAAGGCAAGATGCACAACATAATGTCATTGGTGAAATACATTAAAATAAAATTTTGAGACTAAGTGCGGGGTATGTATTTTGGTGACCAATACAATGATGTAAATAGAAAAAGAGTCAGCAACTAAACCAATAGATAGGTCTCAGAGTGTATGATGTATTCAACAAGAAGAAGAGATATAGAAAGCACAAATAGTGAGATAGAAGTTTTGACAAAGTGTGTCATGTTGATATGATAATGGAGGACTATAATTTTCACTTAGCTATAAAATGACCACCTACAGTATGTTTAAGGTCAAATTCAAAAAATTCATGAAATTATCTTTGGAAAAGGAATCAAAGAAATAATGCACAAAGTTTCCATAGGTTGATTGTTTCTCACCAATGTTTACCAAATTTTTAAGTCATAATCCGTATGTCATCAAAAACTATGTGATAACATTAAGAGTTGTAATCAAGGGTTTTCATATAGTGAAACCTATTGTTAGTGTTTGTGTATCTTTATATTAACCTAAAACATTGTTTGTAGGAGTGTAAATACATCAATAATGTGATTTTTGTGTGACCTAGCATGTAGATGTACATGGGTGAGAAAGAAAAATTATGTGGTACTATGAATGAAGAATGACCCAAGTATGATGAAGCATGAAAACGATATGAAAGAATGAATGGTTTTTCTTAGGAACTACACAAGTATAAGAGTATATAAAAAAGGGGAGCCTTGTTTCTCATTATAATTGAGAAGGCGAAGTTGTGACCTCTTCTCTCTCTTACAAGAGAAATATGGAAATGTGCAAATATGCTCAAGAAGACTATAACAGAGGAGGTGTTACAAGGTACATATGTACAATGGTAGAGTAGTTGTGTCTTGATTGAAGACATTATGATGGAATGTGATAAATCATTTCTCCCATAAAAAATTAACTCAGTATTCTACAAAAATTGGGTGTTAGTAGAATTTTTGAGAGTAGTCTGCATACTTAAGTTGTATATGTGTCATGTGACCTTTGTGAAAGTGTCTCAAAGTCTTACAAGTATCATTGTATAATCAAAATGAGTATTGTGTCAAAAGATAAATCTAGGGATTCTAAACTTAAAGAAAGACTAAGAAAATATTCTACAGTTTATGTAGGATCACAAATTCAAAGGAAATCATTCTCATGCTTTGACAAATTATGTTTAAGACTCTTAAGATGATATAATGTTTCACAGATGTATGTATGTTGGTCTTCACTATGAATCAAGATTTCATAATATCAGGGCATAATGTATGACTAAAGGATGGTGAAATTTGTTAAAGGTAGGTACATGTATGAGTGTGGTCTTCTAGACAGGGGGATACCTAAGAAAACTTGTAGTTGACCTCAAACAAAGACTATATGTCTACATAGATATTGTGAGACAAGGTACATGGTTTGTTGAGTTGATATTGTCAATGTTATAATTCAAACATACAAGTGTGCATGCAAACAAGACTGAATTGACTGAGAATGATATTTAGGGACAAAGTGATGAATAAGTTGTGTCATCTCAAGGGCATCCATACAAGGTAAGAACAAATTTTCATTTTTTTTTCAGTTAGAGAAAGTTGTTATTAAGCAAAGGAGAAGTTGGTAGTTGTTTTTAGTGCTTTTATTAGAGTTATTGCTTGGAGAAGTTTTACCAAAATACATTAAATTTGGTGTTTAGGGACAATGGTCCTAAAGAGAGTGCATGCAAATTTGGAGTCAAAATTTAAGTACTTAAGAATTGAATAGACCTAGTGAATGATGATAAACATGAATGAGGACAAAACAAAGAGTACTTGTTCGGGGAGCTATTTTTAGGCTCATTATCAGGTCCAGGAGATCATATGCTACTATTGGAGTCATAGGTGAGAGAAATATCATTCCAAGGGGAGCTAAGTTCATGTAAGTTATATTTCTCTTGTTTTGATAAGCTTGGTTGTCCTTATGACTCACTTGTTTCCATGTATATTCCATGAATACCTTTGTAATAGATGTCAAAGGGGAGAAGAGTGAAAAGAAAAATAAAAATGAAGTCATCTAAGTGTGTGTTCTATCATGGTTTCCATCAATGTTTATAGAATGGTTTCCATCAATGGTAAAGGGCATGTTTTTTTGGAAGTGTGTGTCACTTGTGTTTTCATTGATGTCAAGTCCATTGATGTCACAGTGGTATAGGTGATCTAGGTATGTTAGCTAGGTGATATAGGAGTATGGCTAGGTGATATAGGAGTATGGATAGATGATCTAGGGGTCTCCAAAGGTGAATATGTGTTGCTTGAGTCTCTAAAATGTGATATGAAGGTAAACCATGTCCACATGATCCATTCATGAAGTGTGTGAGTCAAGTCAAGTCATTCTAGGCCTTGGCCATGTACAAATAAATGGTGTGAATGACAAGGACATAATAAGTAACTCAAAGAAAAGCAGGGAAAGTAATATTGAATCACTATGAGTTGGAAAAGAGGTGTAGAAAGATGTATAAGAGACAAACCAGATTCATGAGGCTGAAACAAGTTAGTATGGAGCTTTCTTAAGCCAATCCAAAAGCAAGTATGGTATGAAATTTTGACCCAAGGTGTGATGATGTAAACTAAACATGGTATGAGTATAAAATGGTGATATATGGTTTGTACAATACTTCTTAGGTAGTTATTGATGTTTTTTAGGCACTTCTATAGGTCAAAGCATAATTCAACCGTTGAGAATCGAGACCAAAGGGAATCTAGATGACATGGGATGGAAATATGTAAATGTAGGAGGTATTATAGGGATGTTTCCTTGAGGTGTGAGAAAAATATCAAAAGTGGGGATGGATATTTTTCATGTTATGCAATTTTCTCAAAATCGGGTTTCTCAAAGTATGCAAATTGAGCACCATAAATATTTGCACTCAAGAAAAATTGTAGAGCCTCCTTTGGATAAATAATAAGAGACAAAAATGGATTAAATTTGGATAAAAAATTTATTCAAAAATTATTTTGGTGATTGGTTGAGTATTTTATAAGTTCCATCCATTTTTGTGAGCATGTTTTAACCCTCCAAACCCCACTTTGGACTAGTTTTGGAAAATTGAGTTGGGTAGGTGTCCTAACTCAACTATTTTGTTTGGAAACATATTTGAAAATTTATATGACTCCTCAATTCATATTTCCAATATGTTTTGATTTCATGATGCTTGGTGAGCCCCACTGGAAAACAAGTTTTTTTGTGAAGATTTCAGTGTATAGGAGAAACTAGCAAAGGAACCCCCACTCAAATTTTAGGTGGATGATTTTGGTAATGTTTTATTCAAATTCATGAAGTCATTTGGGTTACTAATTTGGAGAAATTTGGAGTAATGGTTACATATTTGAGCTTACAGTAAAAGGAGCTTATTTTGAGAAGCTAATGAAAAAGAATGAAGGTAACCATGTTGAATTACATTGAATTGATGTTGTTTCTTTCCCTGATCACTATTTTAATGTGTCATATGATGTTTTGAATTTCATTTTTAGTTTCTAAAGTTCATTATTTCCTAAAGGTGATTGAGCAAAAACTTCCCTAATAGGCCTATTTGAGAGGCATGTTTGAATGAGTATGAAGGTAAGACTTTATTCATTTGATCTATGGACCTGAATGCTTGAACATGTTTTATACATACTAATTTAAGTGTTAGAGATGATATGGATCTTTAGGAAGTTTTTAGATGTGTCATGAGACCAAGACCAACAAGACTAGTTGTATAAATCCAAGATTTTGAAAGCCTCATGCCATGAATTGGAGCTGTATGAGAAGTGTATGAGATATTATACTTCATAAGATTTCCATTTATATGATACTTTCCTCATGATGAATAGAATCTAGGTATGTATGAGATTGATTCTTTAAGACCAAATTCGAGAGATGTTGAAACCAAATCAGAAAGTATTTAAAAACACGTTTTTTATGTGTTAAGTCTTGATTTGGCTCTTTATGGTAAATTTTAATGAAATTAGACCTCCTAAGATTCATTCGATATATTAATTTGGTCATTAATATGAGTGGAAGTGGTTTAGCTAGATGTTTTTTCAAAACTATGTTTGTAGAAGCTGATTTAAGCAACACAGGAGCCCAAATGAATGTCTTGGCTAACGTGGAAAGTTTCTAAGCATACAAGATAAGTATTTTATTTGGTGGAACCATGTTACATGTGACTGAAATTTTTTAATCCTTTTGGAAAAGTCCGAGAGCTATAAGAGAAAAGATGAGATCGGTTGGAGAATAAGCCAAAATATGATTGGAGGTTATAAAAGGAAAGTCATAATTGTTATTCCAATTGCAGGAAGAATATTTCATATATGTAGATGAAATATTTGGTTTGTAACTCCCTCTTATTATTCCATTAAAACCCCAATTCGAATTCAATGCTAGGGAGTTGAAGAGTCAAGTGGAAAATGAAGTGTAAGGGTCATCTTTATGAAGGTTTTGTTCTTATAAGGTTCCTTGTAAATTTAGGTGCTCTTGATTGATGAAAACCCCCATTTATATTCTATTGAAAAAAACATATCTACAAATAAAAACCCTTGGGCATAGAAAAAACCCCTAGAAGTCTCTTCTAGGTTAGTATCTGGTTGTAGTGGAATCAATATGTTGAATTCTATGCAATATCGGGATGATGAAAGAGAGTAGAATTTTGATGTTTTATAGTTGAATGTAATGTTCAACATATTGATGTCAGTAAAAAATTTATGAGCTCTTTATTATACATTGTAGATTGTTGATGAGAAGATCAAATATTTTTACTCTTCTTTTTTGAATGTTAATGAAGAAAGACTCGAGTATATATATATATTTTCCTATTATGCATGGTTTTCATGATGAACTATATCGAGTGGTGATCAAGCATTAATGCATGAGGTTTATGAGAATTTTTGTTTGGTGTTTGAAATAGAAAAGATAAAGTTCTATTAGGGGTGATTCACCCTCCCTCTCGGTCCTTTTCAGTTATAATAAATACTACAAGCATTATTAAGGCAAGTTATACTAGTAGAAGATTTATAAAAATAAAGGGAGGATTAAGACCGGAGGTAAGAGAAATAATAGACACGACAAGATGGGAAGAGACGAGGAAAGATGTTACATTATTAATCAAATAAAAAGGTGAAGAGGATGAAGAATTTACTAGTATGAAATTATTTATTGAATAATTTGGAGAGAATAAAAATAGTATGCAAGGAAGATGAAGAAAAAGATAATGTTGAGAAACAAAAGAAAGAGAAAGAGAAAGAGAGAAAAATAAGAAAATGAGTGACAAATGATTAGAAGATAATTATAGGTTAATAAATAATAAAGGTAAGAATCTATTTGTGAAAAAGATAGTTATGAAGAGTCTCCAACTAAATATGCATCGCTTAACCACCACATAAGCCCAAAGGAGTTGATCCCCGAATTGTTCACCATTCCATGTGCCACTTCAAACACCTATTCAAAATATAGAAAAGGAAGAAATTTTTATGGAGAGATATCAACAATTATAAGAAGAAATAAAGAAGAGAGAAGAAGTTGTAAGAGAATTCAAAGAATTATTAAGAGAGTTATATTTTGATATTGAGCTAACCAAAGATAAAGGGAGAAATAGTAACTAGAAAAAGTTCATAATAAATCGAAGAAAGTAAAACCAAGAAGTAGAAGTCAATTAGTTAGCCCCGAGTACATTCTCACCCGATCAAAAGATGGCCTAAAAGATTAAGTTACCAGTGTTTGAAAAATATACTAGTGATATTATGGAACATTTATTTATATTGGATTCATACTGGAAGAGTAATAACATCATAGAAAACATCATGAAATTATATGATTTCATAGGCACTCTAATAGACAATGCATTACGATGCTATATAAATATAAGTGTACAGGGAACCAAGGATTGGGATTAGATTGAAAAGGAGATTAGGAAAAAATTTCATCATCCTGAAGCACCATCAGAAGGAGTGAGTAAAATGAGAGACCTTGTTCATGGAAAGAATGAAAAAGTTAAGGAATTCAACCACATATTCAAAAAATGTAACTAGGAATTTATAGAACCTCTCACGAGACAAACAACGTATTGAATGGTTCACTTCAAAACTTAGCCCTTATATCGAGAAATATTGTATGGAACACCTTTCAAAACTCTCTTAGAGGCTATAGAGATGGCTATACGATTAGTGGCTTGTAGTCATTTTTATACTCTTCATAGAATAGGAAAATCCCATGTGCGTCGGCCTATCACCCAACAGGCACTGGGTGCTCACCCGAGGCATGCGCAGTACCGAGTATCTCCTTTATGTGAGTTTTGTGAGAATGCTTCATCTTAGAATAACCAATCAAATGCAGGGATAGAAAATAACTAAACCACATTCTTATGAATTTAGGAATAGTTATCATCTCATTGTATGCGGTAAGAGAAATAAAAATTAGAAGATGTAGATGATTCATACAAAAAGAAATGCATAAGTATTGAACACGATGATTAATAAGAGAGCATTATATTCATACTATCAAAGTTAACATAACAAATCCTCATATAATTATGCGAGCTAAGTCATGCATAAGAACTATATTATGCTCATCATATTACAAGGAAAATGAGAACCCATCCCCTTCTATATGCTATTGCTCATAGAGCTCTCCTAAACCCTAACCCATAACATCCTCCATTATTTCTTCTGCAAGTATTTTTCTCTCTTCAACTATCTCTTCTATGCATATACTTTTCTTCTACCAGTGATTTTATATATAGCATTAGCACACCCCCATGCCTTTCAAAAGTTACGGATCAATTACCAAGTGTCGAAGTGGTCCTCCATGGAAGCATGCCTTTCCAGATCCGAGCTCTCCATTCTTTGTAATGATGTCTTCTAGAAACTTCCATCACATGCTTGGAATATTCCCTTTTGATCCATAGTCGCTAGGCTAACACCTTATCCATAAGGGTCATGCTTTTCTCGTGTGCTACATGGGATGCCAAATGCGGCTAAGTATAAAATCTATTTTTCCTTGCACACACACATCGTGTGTTCAAAAAACCATTCCATAACCCTTTTCTTGCATGCTTTCAACCAACACGCCCTTCTTTAAATAGGTATTGTTTGGCCACGTTCCTTCTTATACTTAGCTGATATTTTGGGGCCCAACATCACCCCACACTACACCTATTCTCCGTCCCTAGAAACACTCTTCAATAAAGAATTAAAGAATGGTGGATCCTTACAAATGGTTAGAATGGAAGAATGAAGGAATGAGAATTGTGGAAAATAATGAAAGAATGGGGAAATTTATTTACTTCTGAAGGAGGAGAGGGAAATCCTTCCTTAAATCAACATCTAATTTCCCCAAGTTTTAACCTCGTTATGCAATTTCTGAAAGAGGTTACCTATTAGGGCACTCACTTATTTAAAACTAAGCCCCTCTCCCTTAGCATTCATTGTCTCAACAATAACCTCTAGCTGTTTTCGAAATCCTTGAGTGCATCCATCCTTCGAGTGATTTGAGGGTAAAATTCCTTTAGCTGGTTCTTGATTGAGCCCCACAAGGTCTCAATGGCTTCTGATTTCTTTTCTACCTCGGTGAGGATCTTGTCTCATTATACCTTGTTCCCCTTGTTCTTTTCCTATATATCCTTGAGTTCTGCATCATGGGTGGAAACTAGGATTTTGCCACTTTATCTTTGTCTGTAAAATTATCATAGGAAACCTCAACAACTTGTGCAATGACTTTTACATTGGCAAGGATCTTGTTGTACTAAAAAAATCTCCATAACCTTCATTTTATTTTATTTCTCCTAGCATGCCAATGTCTCTTCAATCGATTCTAGGGAAATTGGTCACCTCTCTATGGTGATTATGTGGGTTAAGTCCTCTAGGAATTATAAGGATGATCCATACTTTTACACGGTTGGTGTTAAGTTTAGATGATTTAGGACGATGACATTCATGATCATCTCTATTTTATTGTATGCCTCATGCACTCTTTCCTTTTCATCTTTTAACTCATGTCTTAACCGAGCACTAATTACCTCTTCCCTTCAAGTCCTTGGTCTTTTCAATGAGATCTTCTTCCTTTTTCTCCATCTCTACCTCTAGGAATTTTACCCTATCATTTCTCCCAAAAACCCCCACTTCAACCTCAACTGAGAATTTGTTGAGCACGTTACAGATCTTTTCATCCTGACCTCTCGAGTATTCACCAAAGGTTTTTTCCCTTTTTTCTTTGGAACTTGCATCACCGCCCTTGGCTTACTTAAAATTTTGGCTCATCAATGTGAGACTCAAATGCCCATGACAACATTTTCCTTGTCTCAAGGTATGCACATTCCTCATCAAATGAAGTCATAGCTAAAAGTTGTTCTGGCTGGAATGGTGATCTAGAAGCGTGTGCACAAAACTTTGTTTGGATCATCAATGTAGCCCATTCCTTAGAATTGTGATGCTTCTATGCTCTTCCTCCCTATGTGTGCAGCCTTTAGAAAGCTTACAACGAAACCGATATGTCTTCCCATGTTTCCATATTATTTTTACACGCTCTCCTCCTCGGCTTCTTTCATCACCATGTCCATGTTGCGTTCCCACTTCTTGCTTCACCAGGTCCTTGATGATTTTTTCCACTTGTTTCTCCATGTCCTTGTCTACCTATTCCTTTGTGCGGCTTAGGGTTCTTTTCTATTTCATACCTTCTTTCCCACCTACCCCTTTGCCTTGGGTCTTAGCTTCTTCTTGATCCTCATTTTCCTCATCTCCTTCTTTATACTCCTCATCCCCTTCTTCTTATGAATCATGTATCTCATAGATGGGATACTCTTCACCTCTGGTTCATCTTCATCATCATCTTTGTTTCTAATGTAGGCATCAAGGTCTTATGTCTCCTTTGAATCAGCCTCATTCGTTACCTTTTGCTTTTTCCTTCTCGGGGATTCTTGTACAGGGGATTCTTCTCTTTCCTTTTCCTTGACAAGTGATGTATTCCTTGGTGATTCCTCCTGAGTGAGGGGTTCTTCATGCTACGACGCCTCTTATTCTAAAGTATTTGCTTTTACTAGGGAATTTTTCCTCTAGGCATAATTACTAGGCTTAGCACTTGTCTCCGGCGTGCTTATCATCTATGTAGTTTGAACACTTGGTGTCTTCTACACCTCTTCTCTTTCTCTCTTTCTAGGAGTGACCTTCTTCCTTCCTATAGGGTCTTTAGGAATGGAGACATCATTATTCAAGTAAGAACATTTTTCAAATTTAGGCCTTATATGTAGATACACCCTTGTCGCGGTCCTTCTTGCAATTAGCAATGTCAAAGGATTCATAATTTGAATCTCATGGGAGACATATCTCTCCATGTACATGCACTTCTTGAGATAGAATAGTTTTCGGCACTGAGATCACGGTGGTGCCGCATCCACTTCACTAAGGTTGAACCTTAGTCTCTTGGGCTCCTTGAATTGATTAACTCCAGCTTGGAAGTATAAAGCGATGAAGAAGAAGGGTAGTTTACACAACAAACTCATGTTCCCATCTGTCATCATAAATATTCCAATGCAAAAGTGTTGGTTTACTATAAACTCTTCCTCTCCACTCATGAGCATGGGAAACATCTTTGGGATCCTCCACTTAGCCCTGAATTCATCACGCATTTTTTTATACCATTTCTCCAGGTGCGCCTTATGAGAAACCATCATGGTTTCACAAGTATACTTTGCAAACCTCTTTGCGGGTGAGGGATCCTCTTTTGGATATTCCCAAATAAATTTTTCTATCCTGTCGGGCACTCCTATCTCGAGAACACAATAGTGAGGAGTGCATTATTGAAGAGTATCTTCTCTCCCTCCTACACTCTACATATATTTTCATCCATGATGAAAGAAGACAAGTTATACATGGTCCTTTTGTGATATCTTCCAAAGATATACGTTCAACCATGCCTTATTTACTTGAGTCCATATTTCTTGATCATTGAGCTTTGTTACCAAGCCCGTGACCATCCTCATTAATGGGTTTGTTATTTTTGAGATGTCAAAATATCTCAAACCCTTCTTGTAGTCATACGTGGCTACAATCTCCTTGATAACCTCCTTGTCACTCAAATCATCATCAATGTTATCTCCTTCACAATTGAGGCCTATGAACTTATAAATCAACTATGAAATGATGTGCATCTTGTGCCTCACGAAGTAAAAGTGATGTTCATTTATGTGTGATATCAACCATTAATAAAGGCACTCAGGTTTTTTGAAGTAAGGTAACTCATAAAGCTACAATAACCCTGCCTTCTCCAATTTGACCTTTACTTCATCATTTGTAAATTGGCATGCCTTCCGCCATTCTCTTGTTGGTTAGTTGAACCAACTCAAAATCCATTTCCTTCTCCGTTGTGCTTGTGCGATGATTATAATCACTTATGACCATATTCCAAATGTGTGACTCCCATTATTTTCCTAGAAATACCCCATCTAGGTACTATATTTCCCTATACCATTCTTCATTGGTGCTTGCGGCCACAACAATATGCTTTCTATTACCCTTGCCCTTTATTTTCTTTAGTGAAATGGTTGGTTTCCTTGGTGTCATTCTTCTAGTTGGTGTTAACACTTAAATCCTCTTCCCCTTGCTCTACTCTATCACTCTGTCCAATCCCAAAGCTCAACCTTGTGAAGAAACCCTTCTAACTCCGTGCCCTAGCTGCCAAACCCTAACTGGAAAAATCCTTCCACAAGATGGCACTTCCTCAACAAATTTTCCCACACCTGTACTCCTTCCACACTAGTTTTTGGATCTACCCTAGTCACACACTTTAGATCTCTTGGATTCTCCTTTCTTCACACAAATCTCTCTCTAGATTTTCCTAGTTTGCAAGATATTTTTCTTCTTTGTAAACACAAGGTAACAAATGATTTACCCGACCTTGTATTTATAGTTTTTATTCTTTCCAATATTAAATGTTATACCACTTACCAATGTACTTTAATATTAAATGTGGCCTTTTCCACTGAGCCATCTTTAAATTTTTTTATCCACGTGTCACATCCTGCACAAAAAAACATTTTTAACCTTCTAGCATGTAAAATTTCAATCCGACCGAAGACTCTTATGTGCACGTCCCCAATGCCGAAGGCACTTCTTCTGTCCTTAACCTGATTTTTTCCTATGCCTACTTCATGTTGTTATTGCACTCTTCATCCTTTTTGTAAGTGGTTTCCTTAAAGGCTTTTGAAACCAACCATTCTCATCCACCTTCTCTTATGCACTTCTTACCCTTACGCACTTTTCATCCTACAACCTGGGCCATTCACCGCAACTTCCACTACCAGTTAAATTTTGTATTAAAGGCCTATACTTTGTATCACTCCACCTCATAATAAAATAGATGCGCAGTCCTATATGCATGCACAACCTTGAAAAAATAATTTGGTTCTTGGTGCACAAGAGCACAAAACAAAACTAAAAGAGAGGAACAAGCAACGAGAAAGGGAAACACAGGAACAGAAAAAGCATAAAGGGAAATTCTAAGTCAACTCACAATACTACCTTATTACAAACACCAAAAAGACTTAATTATAGTAGGGCCTCATCCTAATCCCATTGAAGTGACCTGGTAACCTCGTCCCATCCAGCGCTTGTAAATGGCAAGTGCCCGAATCAAGAATGTATGAGATGATGTAAGGTCCCAACCAATAGAATTTCAACTTCCTAGGATGGTGCAAATACTTAGAATCATATAACAACACCAAATACCTAACCTAAAACTTCTTATTATTAATATGATGATCATGCCATGCCTTTTGTCTTTCTTTTTCTATCTTGACTCCATCGAGCAAGTGAGCACCTTTCATCTAATCGCATCAACTTATCAATTATTTATTCCAACGCTTGCTAATAGGCTAAACCTCCTACGCACGCTATATGAAACCATGGTAACATGAATTCCATTGGAAAAATAGCCTCCGTTCCAAACACCGATTGAAATAGTGTGGCCTTGTTCAACCTTTTGTAGGTTGTCATGTATGCCCATAGAATGAATGATACCTTATCATTTGAATCCTATCTTGCAATGTCACAAATCTTAGTTAATGTGTGACTTAGTATTTTGTTAAATGCCTCAATAGTCCCATTTGCTTGAGGGTGATATGGAGTAGTCTTATGATGGGCTACCATAAATTCTACTACAAGAATCCCCGACTGTTTCATTGAGAAAGTTTGTATCCCTATGACTTTTAAACTTAAAGGGAAACCATACCGCTGATTATGTTTTCCCACAAAATCTAAAGAGCTTGTCATCATGGTGCAATCCTTTGTAGGCATTGCCTCTACCCACCGTGTCAAGTAATCAATGCAAGTGATGATATATCATAAACCATTCCTTCGCACTACATGCACAATTGGTCCTACAAAGTCGATTACCCATTTTTCAAATGGTTCGAGTGTTTTCTATTTGTCGCAAAGAATTTCATCACTCTTTCCAATTATTTTAAGGCACTCGTAAATGGTCACGAACCTTGTAAAACTCAATACAATCTTTGTAGATGGTTTCCCACCAAAGCCCAACTAATAAAATTTTCTCGCGCGTGAGAGCATTCCCTACATAGTGTCCTCCTGTAGTGCCACCATGCACTTCTTCCATATTGGCTACATGCTTATGTTCAAATATGCATCGGTGTAGAACCTCGTCATGAGCTAACTTATATAGGTCTCCACTAATAAGCATGTAGGGTGCGATGCATATTGCTAACTACTTTCTCTCCAGGGCCTTCATTCCTTCTAATGCCACACCTATTTTTAAGAACACTGCGATATCTTCCAAGTCTGAGGGCACGCACCGTAACCTAAATAGTTACACATCTATCATGTTATCCTCAATGCTTTAGTTATCCTCCTTTGAATTAATCCTTGATAAGTGGTTAGGTCGTGAATTACTTTTTCCTAGTTTCACGACCACAGTGAACTAAAATTATTTAAATAGTAGGACCCAATGACATATGCGCCTTGCGTAACGAGTTTTTGACAAATTATTTCAATTCCATATGGTTTGTGTAGAACATAAATGGTGTTGCCAATAGATACTGCCTAAACTTATACAGCACGTAAATCATAGACAATGCTTCACACTCAGTAGTTGTGTAATTATGCTCTGCTGGTGTCAACTTTCTAATTGTAAAGCATAAGGGATGATCAACAATTCCCTCTCTAGGTTGTACTAGTATTTCTCCCATAGCTATCCCTGAGGCATCAATATGCACATGGAAAGGCTTATCCCATAAAGGAAAATGTAATATGGGTGTCGTGACAAGCCTATCCTTTCAAAGTGTTGAATGCCTTTTGTTGCTCTCTCCCAATGAAAGGAACACTTGTGTTTCAAAATTCCTCTAAGGGCGCAGTGATCTTAGCATATCACTTGATGAACTTTTGGTAATACCCTATATGCCCAAGAAATCCATACACTGCGCTTTGACTAATAGGCTCCCCTAATCCTACAATAACTACAACTTTAGTGGGATCTACTATCAAGCCTTATTTGCATATAATGTGTCCTAACAGGGTTCCAAATCAAGTAACAAAGACACATTTCTATTGGTGTGTTGCTCACCTAATATGACCTTGCCACAAAGAAAATTTTTGTACTATCTCGAGTCGTACTCTCATTTCTTATGAGCTCAACTACCCTCAAATTGAAAAAAAAAAATAGCTGTATTTTTACCTTCCAAAACTTCACCATTACTTATTAAACATTAAAACCAAGCTCACTTCCAAAATTGACCCACTTAAGTACATGTTGTCAAAATCCATCCTTACAGGTAGAATGGCTAATTGGATCATTATACTAAGTGAATTTTACATTGAGTATGTGCATCAAAATTCGAGTAAAAAGGACAAGTCCTCACCAATTAGTTAGCGAAAGCACCGTTACAAGGACAGAGCCTATAAGTCTGGAGCTACCAAATGCTTCATTATTATATATTGAGGAATTTTTCATGTGGCAAGTGCACTTTGATGGATCTTTTACTTTTCATGGTTCAGGGGCAGGTGTGGTATTAATTACTCCTTCAGGAGACCCTATACCTCAAGCTTTTTGCCTTGGTTTTCCTTGTACAAATAACATTACGGAATATGAAGCGCTCATCGCTTGGGATGAAGCTGGAAATCAAATGGGATATCCATCATGTTAAGATTATTGGTGATTCACAATTGATCATCAAGCAAGTTAACGATGAATATAAAGTCAAGGATGAGAAACTCATCCCCTACAAAAAAATTAGTGGAAACTTTAAAAGACTATTTTGTGTGTATCACATTCAAGCAGATTCCAAGAGCACAAAACAGAGCTACATATGTTATGGCCACCGTAGGTTATATGCTACTAATTCCACTAGAGAGCAATGGCATGTCATTATTTTTAAGAATCTACGCCATCCTGCGTATGATATGCCCGAATCATGTCTAGCTTGTGAAGTTGTTGGTCCCTATTCCCCATGGTATGTGCACATCTACGCCTATCTTAAACATAACACCTTCCCTCCTGACATCTCCCATTTCGAAAAACAAATCCTTATCTGAAAAATAGCCTATTACACCCACTTAGGATGTATGTTCTATCATCATGGCTACGATGGGAATCATTGCATTGTCTAGATGTAGCAGAGTCAGTCTAAGTGATTAAATAGGTGCATGAAGGGGTGTGTGGTGCCCATAAAAATGGAATGGTTCTAGCTAAAAAATTGTTGAGAGTAGGATACTATTGGCCTACTATGGAAACAGACTGTTGCAACTATGTAAGGAAATGTGTATTATGTCAAAAGTATGGAAATTTCATCCATGCGCCATCACAGCCGTTGTAGCCAATCACAACCCCATGGCCATTCTCCAAATGGGGACTTGGATTTAATAGGAAATCTCATCCCTACCTCATCTGATGGTCATACTCAATTCATCACTGCTACATAATATTTCACTAAGTGGGTGGAGGTTGTTCCTTTGAATTATGTTACAGAGCTTAGATTTCAAAGTTTATCATGAATCACCTTATCTGTCGATATGGCATTCCTGTATAGTTACTGACAATGGAAAATCATTTAAGAAAAAGATAGTGAAGGACCTTTGTCATTGATTTCGAGATAAAATTTAAATTTTCTACACCATATTATCTATAAGGTAATGGGCAAGGCTAAAGCCACTAACAAAACATTGGTTCAATCATGGAAAATATGGTGAGTAAGACAAGTCACAATTGGCATTTACAAATTCACCCCGCCCTTTGGGCTTATAGGACCTCCATTCGCACTCCTACTGTGTGACACCCTATTCCCTAGTATTTGGAACCAAATCCATTATCCCATTGGAAATCAAGCTTCCTTCCTTGAGAATATCTCTTAGGGATTACCTGGACAAGGATGAGGATTACAAAGTGGCCAGGATGGCATAATTAGAAATCTGGATGAAAAGTGCATATGTGCCCTTAACCATCTCAAAGTGTATCAGAACAGAGTCTCTAGAAATTACAACAAAAGGATCATACCTCGTCAGTTTGAGGTCAGAGATTTGGTCATGAAAGAAAATTAGTTCAACATAAGGGTAGAAAGAGAGAAGAAAGGAAAGTTCGAACCGCATTGGTTAGGACCTTACATCATTGTGGCCAAATATGGTACTGGGAGCATACAAACTTGCCCATCCCAATGGTGATGAGCTCCGTGAACCTATGAATTTCATGCACCTTAAGCGGTTCTATGCTTAAACATGGCACAAAAATCGAAAAGCAAACCAAAAAAAGAGTAAAAATGATCAAAATACAAAAATAAAAATAAAAGAAAAAGAGAAAATAGGTCATCCATATGTGAAAACCACACAATTGTGGCGTGTTGGATAGGTCCCTCGTGAAAACCGCTGGTTTTCGATGACTTGGGAGGATTCGTTTTCACAAGCATCTTACATCTAGAGGGTACTTTTACTTATCCTAGGGCTAGTTCCACATCTGCATCTGAGATTCCCTATGAACCTATCATGTTAATGTTATCCAAAATGCACCCCTCGAGGTAATTTTGATAACATGCATCAAATTCTTTAGTCCCAAGCAATTATATTGATTCAAGGCAAAAAATCATGTTTCTGGGTCCCTCGGCTTCTTTCTAACTCTCCTGTCCAAGAGGAAAACCCAACGAAGTTTTAAAAATGTGAAAAAGTTGCAGAAAATAAGCTTAGGCTAGGAAAATCATGAAAATGGCTAAGTCCTAGTCCTCTCGCAATAGTGGGACATGAGGGACATCTCAGGCGCGAATTGGCCGAAAGGCCGCCAGGCAGTCTGCAGAGCAAAGGGGCATCCGGGATGACAGGACACGCAGGACGTGCAAAGGCGAACCGGCCGAAAAGTGGAAAAAATCGACTAAGTGCTATTTTCGCGCAGTTGGGACAGTTGGGACAAAGGTACGCGAAAGACGCAGATCGGCCGGTTTGGAGCAAGTCACTCCATTTCGGGCAGTTCAGAGAAATTTGTCCCAGGAAGTCCGGGACAGTTGGGACAAAAGTACATGGAGGACGTGAACCAGCCGGTTCGGCTGAAACAGAGGACTTTCGTACTGGGACATCCGGGCCAAAGGGACACGTGGGACGCGGAAAGCCGAAAGAGCCGAGAGCGAATGGAATCTTGCCACGTGTCTTCACCGCAAACAGGAACAAGGAGCCCAAATCAGCCGACGTAGGAGATTTTCATCCGGGACAGCCGAGACAAAGGTACGCGTGGACGCGAGGGACGCGAAAAGCCGAAGCGGCCGAAGGCAAGGAAGAAAAGTCAATGTTTGACCCGTGAAACTTCAAACGGCCATAACTTTTGACTCCGAGCTCCGATTTTCATAAAATTGGACTTTCTGGAATGAGCACGACATCCTCTACACCACAAAAATTGGATTTCTTATTTTAATGAGGTTATATATATTTAATTAAGGAAACATATTCAGCTCCAGCCGCTTAATGCTCATTCCCACAAATGACAAAATGCCCGCTAGACCCAAAATAGCTGCCCGCACTCAGAAGGCCATAAATTTTGCATTTCTCAACGAAATCACACAAAATTGGTACTGTTGGAATCATGGCTCTGAGCCCGACACACAATAATCAATAAATTCTAGAGTTGATAAGAGATTGATTGAGATTTTTAGGAAAATGTGGCCGGGTTCATAACAAATATTTTATTCGTAGGTTGGGAGTGCAATTAAGAGGCATGGTCATCATTCTTTCTCTCGCATGCAAAGACATGGGACAGTATGGGGAGCCTTTTGCAAGTAATATATAATCATTTTACTCCATTTAATGCCTCTTACAGGTGGTTGAAGGATAGATTTTGGGATTTCCATTTCCCCTTCTCTTCCCCTTCTCATTTTTCTATAAATTGGAGTGTGGGGCTCATTGTAAAGGGGAGGTAGTTTTGTAGCAAAGCTCTGCCAAAATTGCTTTGTGAAGCCAATGTGTTACAGGCCCTTGTTATGGACTCCTTGCATGGTGATCTAGGCCCTTATCTTGTAATAGATTGAACTGTGCATACCATGAAGCAATAAAATACAAGTTTGTGGATGTATCTTCCCTTACTGTGTTTTCTTGCATTCTTCTTGCCCCTTTAACCTTATTTACAAGAATATTGTGTCTATTATTATGTTCTTGCAGGGATTCATTATCATTATGTATGCTTGGAATATTGTTGTGAATGCATTTTGCTAGATTATGGAGAACTATCATCACCTCTTCTAGTGTGCACTTTGCCTCTGTATTTCACACATTTGGAGACTACTCTCACACCCTCCTTTTCTGGTGTATCACCGCTTTAGTGTAGGATTTAATTTTATGCATTCTCTCTCTCTGGTCCCTTGGAAATTTAGATTAGAATAGTTAGTTTCCCCTGCATTAGAGTAGATTGTGGCAGGTAGTTTAGGAGCAAGAACCAGCTTTCTCTGGAGGTCTATCTCAAGTAGCAAGTCCCACAACTTGGAGATAGTACCCATGTTATCCAATCACACCGTGAGTTCAAGTATATGCACTTGTATAAACACAAGGGTGCTGTGATTCGGTGATAACAGTTCTGGCACACCCGGTGGGACCTTAGAGGTCTTTACTTTCATTACAACAAGATTGATGTGCACTTGTTGTAAGTTCCAGCTTTGAAGGAGCTTTAAAATCACACATCTGGTGACTCCAAAAGAGGCATAATCCGCTGGTTTCAGTAGTCCAAGCCTAGAAAATTTATGAGAAGAATACAGACCAGGTCAAGAACTAGGGAGGAAGGATTGTTTGTTTATCTACACCTATCTCCAGGTAGAGAAAGAAGGGGAAGAAGAGCTCAAAGATCTGCGTCTCCACCTAATAGAACTTTGTCTACACCTCCACCTGGTAGACCTTTTCTCACATCAACAAGGGTTCTCAGGCCAATCAGAATGGTGCAACCACTAAATCCCTTTGTCAACTTCACTGGCAGTAGCCCACTTGCCCTCAATGCACAGAATCCAGTTCCAATTGTAGCATTGAAGAACATTCCATTTTTCACTGGAGAAAATCATACCACTCCTGGTGATCATGTCAAAGACATTGCTAACGTCTGTGCAATCCATGAGATAAATGAAATGGATGTGGCTATCAAATTGCTGGCATCTTCATTCAAAGGGAAGGCATTGCAATGGTTTAGGAGCCTTGGAGCTGGTTCTATCACAAATTGGAATCAGTTATGCATAGTTCTCCATGAACAGTTTGGGGAAAAGGGAGACAATTTGTCTCTACTAGAACAATTGACAACTATCAAGAGAGCCCCCAACGAGCAGCTGACTGACTTCAACTTCAGATTTCAAAGGTCTTGGGATAGGATTCCAGTGGCAGTCAGGCCAACAGCAGAAGGTGCTTTTCTATATTACCTTAAAGCTTTGAATTCTGATATTTCTATGTTAATTCAATCTATGGGAGGCACAACCTTACTCTTACTGCTTATAAAGATTACCATTAGAGCCGAAAAATGTCTTATTCAAGCTAGTAAACTGGCTCCTAGGCCTCCCATGCCCTTGTATCCAAACTTAGAAAATCCAAGCACTAGTCAAGCACCCACTTTGGCTCCTATTCCCACCCCTAGAAATCAAAGTTCAAATGAGACTTCTACTTCATCCTCTAGTGCTTCAAATGAACTCCAAGAGGTCATGAAACAATTACAAAATTTGGGAAATGAGCTGGTTACTATCAAAAGACAGCAAGCTCAAAGTGCTAGACCGTATCAGCCTCAAGCGCAATGCACTGTGCTGTGCTAGGCCCCATACCAACAAAATAGGTCACCAAATCAGGCTGCAAATCAAAATCAAAGCCAAGTAAGGCCTCCCGCTAATAGACCATTTCAGCCCTATAACCCCAATGTCGTATCTACTTCTAAAGCTTTGGTACCGGTGCAAAATAACATGGCCCAAGAATATGATTGGTGTTTCCCATGTAGTCAGCCACATAACCAATCAATGTGCTTTAATGGTGCATTAAATCAGGCTCTGATGGTGCAAACCATTGGTGGGTCGCAAGAGTCCAGCCATGAAGAGGATCAGCAGCAAGGGCACCTCAAAGAAGGAACATCTCCGAATGAAACTACTCTTGTCAATTGGCAGGCTGAAGATTTTTGTGGTATGAATCAAATACCCTCTCAAAGTGTCAGTAGCCAACACAAGGTCAAAGAGCGAGAAATTTGGGTGAAGAACAACCATTAGCCCCAAGTAGTTCACACACCTTCTACCACTCCACAAACTATTGGCAAACAAAATGCAATCCCAAGCACACAAGGGGCACCCAAACCAGATCCTAAACCAACTCAATGTCACCGTGCCGCGCTCATTTGCAAGGAATGAATGCACGTGACTAAAGGACAAAGCAGAGGGATGCTTCATCCCCATTCAACATCATTGATCGATGAAGAAGACAAATGTAAACATATCAATGTGGGAATCACTATCATCCCAGCCAAAGAGATTTGCTACAAGCTGCCATGAAGGACTCGGTCAACTTCAAATCAACAGTCCAAATGCAAGAGAAGGTACTCACAAATGCTGCGCCAATTTCTCAGAAAATCATGGAGGACAACAAGGTAAAATGTTGAAACCCCCTCCATTTTATGTTTCATTGGTCATAGGAGACAAGTTGGTACATAATTGCATGATTGACTCTGGGGCAAGTAGTTCAATAATGCCCAAGCAAATAGCTGATCAGCTAGGACTCCAATATGAAGTCATCTCCAAGGGTGTAGTGCAATTAGACGGGACAGCAGTGACAACGGTTGGAGTAATCAAAGGTTTGAGCCTCACACTGCATGCATGTCCCAATGTAATAGTGTTACAAGATGTGTCACTCATAGACCTCGCCACCACTTTTGCCCTATGTTTGTCAAGGGATTTCACACTAAGATTGGAGGCTACTTATTTGCTGATTGGTCACACATGCTGTTCAGAACAAGGTATGGAACCAAAGCTACAATCAGGTCTGAACCTATTGTGAACTTTCACATTGAGCCTTACACTCCAAGCCAAATCAATACCAACTGTTCAAATTTGATCAAGAAGATTATCCAAGCACTGATGAAGCTGACACCAAGGTTGGAAGCATCCCAGATTTGACTCTTGATGAATGGGCAAGCAAGGTGCATGCTTTTGATCCCTATCAAGAAATAGAAGAATCTGAGCTAGGAGTTTATTGTTTACATGAAGAGAATCAACCTCTCCCCAGCATCACCAAGCCAGATCATAAAGACAAGAATGAAGTATGGCAATTTTTCTTTGATGGGTCAAGGAGTAGACAAGGTGCAGGAGGAGGAGCTATGCTCATTTCACCACAAGGTATAAGGTATTACTCAGCCTTCCGTTTCCAGCTTTTCTGCTCAAACAACACAAACAGTATGAAGCCTTAATTCATGGATTGCACTGGGCAAAGAAGAAATGCATCAAGAATTTACAAGTATTTGGTGATAGTGAGCTGATCGTAAACCAAGTCAAAGGAAAAAATGCTGCCAAAAATGATCTGTTGAAGAACTACAAAAATCGGTATGGGATCTCATCAAGATTTTGAAGCTTTTAGCATCAATTCCATCCCAAGAAAAAGGAATGAAGCCGACAGACGACAAAGCAATTGGGGCTGCGTTTGATGTTGTAGAAAGTATCAAAAGTGAAAAATCTCAGCCTCATATCAAAGTGGTTGTGAGACCAGCTATTCCAGATAACAATACAAGTTGGCAAGTCTTCGAGAATGATCAGCAGATTGTTAATTTCCTACAAGAAGAAGTTGAGTTCTCCATGAGAAATCAAGACAAGCTGGAGCAGCAGTATGGTGACCAAGTGGTGCAGTTGAGAACTAACAAATTACCAAAAGGCCTCATAACCTTAGAGTCAATCTTCAACTTGAATGATCAGTTCCAGAAGGAGAAAGCAAACATTTAAGTAAAGGGTGAAGATTCAGAACCTATCTTAGTAGATGAAGGCAAGACATTGCAAATTGGCAAAGTAAGTACTCCACAAGAGAAATCTGATTTTGTTCACTTTGTCAAGAATTCCCAGATGTCTTTGCTTGACTTACAAAGATTTAAGAGGTTTCAACCCAAAGTTGGCACAACATACTATTGAGTTGATCCGAATCCAAGCCCGCTGTCAGCAAAAAGAAAAGGCCAAGAAATCCTCATATCAAACCTCTCATGAGAAAAGAGTTAAGAAAGCTCATTGAGGCTAGTATCATCTTCCCCATCAAACACTCAAGTTGGGTTGTAAACTTGGTGCCGCCTGTAAAGAAAGAGAAATGGAGAAATAAGATTGTGTGTGTGACTTTCGTGATCTAAATAGAGCATCACTCAAAGATCATTATCCGCTTCCATCAATGGAACAAATATTGCAAGTCAGAGCTGGTTTAGAAGGTTTTCATTGCTAGATGGATATTCAAAGCATAATCGATAATGGTGAAAGAAGAAGATCAATTCAAGACGGCCTTCACTACAAAATGGGGCACGATGCTTACAAGAAGATGCCATTTGACCGCAAATGTCGGAGCAACATTTCAGCGAGCTATGGATATGGCATTCAAAGGCTTAATCAACAATATAGTGCTGGTATACCTAAATGATATCACTGTCTTCTCAAAGAATGCAGCAGACCATCTCTTTCACCTCACATAAGTGTTTCATAGGTGTAGAAGGTTCGGAGTGTCGTTGAATCCAAAGAAATGTATATTCTCGCACACGAGGGCAAATTGTTGGGCCACATTGTCTCTAGGGAAGGGCTAACAATTGATCCTGAAAGGGTTGAAGCCATCCGAACACTTCCATTGCTACACCACAACAAATCTCTCCAAAGCTTCTTAGGAAGGATAAACTTTGTCCGCAGATTTTTACCTAATTTTGCCACTCTTGTGAAGCCTCTAACAATGATGTTGAAGAAGAGTCTGGCATTCAAATGGACAACAGAAGGCAAAGAGAGTTTTGAAAACATCAAGCATGCAATATCACAAGCTCCAACTCTTATCAACCCAGACTTTTTAAAGGACTTCATGTTGTATGCGTTTGGAGGATCAGACACAATCTCAGCTATCTTGACACAGCTGAATAGAGAAGGTTCAGAACATCCCATAGCATTCTTCAGCCAAACCTTGGAAGATTACGAAATAAAGTATTCTTTCATCGAAAAGCATGTCCTTGCTATCATCAGGAGCTTGAAGAAGTTCAGACATTTGGTCTCAAACAATAAGATTCAACTATTGGTGTCTCATGTTGGTGTCAAGGACTTCCTCCTAAACAAGGATTTAAACGAGAAGAGAGCAGGTTGGATCACTCGGGTGATGGAATATGATATTGAAATCAAAGTGACCAAGCTAGTTCGTGGCAAAGGTTTGTGTGAGCAGCTCGCTTCCAAACAACCAGACGGCTCAAAAGGTGAAGAAGATGTTGTCCTACTACTACAGAATGATCAAGAACAACCGACTGATGATGCACCCATTCCATGTTGGACTCAAGACTTGGTGCATTACCTCCAAATAGGCTTGTGCCCTCCAGAAGTGAGCAAGGCAAAGAGGAGATACTTTAGATTACAAGCTATCCCGTATGTACTCATTAATGGTATCTTGTTCAAGAAAGACATCCATGGTGTTCTATTAAGATGCATTGGAACAGGTCAAGTTGAGAAGATCTTGCACGAGTTCCATGACGGGGAAGCAGGAGGCCACTTTGCTCCACGAGTGACAACTCTCAAAATCATGAAAGCTGGTTACTATTGGCCTACTGTGTTCAATGATTGCTACTCATGGGTCAAGAAATGCAAGAAATGTGCATTCTTCACGGGGAAAGAAAGGTTAGCAGCGCTGCCCCTTCGTCCAATTTCAGTAAATCAACCATTCATGCAATGGGGATTGACTTCATCAAGCATCAATCCCAATTCAAGTCAAGGTCACAAGTGGATACTTGCAAAGAATGGACTATTTCACCAAGTGGACCAAGCAAAGGGGCACTAAAGGAGGCAAATGAATCCAATATCTTAGATTTCTATAAAGGGATAGTCACGGGGTTTGGTGCCCCTGCCACTATCATATCTGATAATGCATTGGCATTCCTTGGCACAAAGATCACTGAATGGGCTGTCAAGAATTGTGTGTATCTCAGCACTTCATCGAACTATTACCCTCAAGGTAATGGCCAAGCCGAGTCTACAAACAAGAACCTACTAAGAATCATCAGAAGAACTCTTGAATGAAAATCAAAGAACTTGGCACGCAAAGCTTAAATCAGCCCTATGGGCTGATAGGATCACACCCAAGAGGTCTACAAGAAGCTCTCCATACAAGCTTGTGTACGGGAAAGAAGCAGTTCTACCTATATCACTTGAGTTGCCAGCATTGGAGCTCATGAAACAGTTGGAACTAGCTGAGTTTGAACCTATGGAAATTAGGTATGCAGAGCTGATGGAATTAGAAGAGACAAGAGAGCACACAATGCAGACCATAGAAAAGGATAAAGCATTGGTCAAAAGGAGTTTTGACAAGAAAGCTAAGGCCAGGATATTACAAACTGGAGATTTGGTACTGAAGTGGGATGTTGATCGTGCAAAGCCGGAAAGCATTCCAAGTTTGATGCCATCTGGAGTGGCCCATACATGATCATTGAATGCAAAGGTAGCAATGCCTTCCGACTGGCTAAGTTGGATGGTGAAGAATGGTAGATTCCGTCAATGGGATCTATCTCAAACGTTGCTACTAGAAAGATAGATTTTCACCCTTGTAAATATTAATTTAGAATTTCCATTCCTCTAAGTGCTTATGCACATTGTACTGTTGTTAGAGTAGTATTTATTTCCCTAAGTGCTTGTGCACATGTCCTATTACTTCTAGTATGTGCATGTTTGTAGTTCATCAAGCTCTTGGAAAATAATTGTAGCCACAGGAAAACCAACTCAACGAATGTTTCAATGGCTCAAGGACACAGTTTTCAAATTTCAGTATCAGATCAGGCCGAGGTTATCAAATGACTCCATGCCCAATGGATTGCTACAAGAATCGGCCGTTCTTCATCTAGCAGAAGATGACCCTACTGAGTCACCAAAATTGTTATCCAAAATTCACCCCTCAAGGTAATTTTGATAACATGCATCAAATTCTTTAGTCCCAAGCAATTATATTGATTCAAGGCAAAAAATCATGTTTCTGGGGTCCCCTCAGCTTCTTTCTAACTCTCCTGTCCAAGAGGAAAACCCAGCAAGTTTTAAAAATGTGAAAAAGTTGCAAAAATAAGCTTAGGCTAGGAAAAATCATGAAAAATGGCTAAGTCCTAGTCCTCGCAACAGTCGGGACATGAGGGACATCTGGGCGCGAATCGGCCGAAAGGCCGCCAGGCAGTCTGCAGAGCAAAGGGGCATCCAGGACGCCAGGACGCGCAGGACGTGAAAAGGTGAACCGGCCGAAAAGTGGAAAAAATCGACTAAGTGTTGTTTTCACGCAGTTGGGACAGTTGGGACAAAGGTACGCGAAAGACGGATCGGCTTGGTTTAAGCGCAAGTCACCATTTCATGCGCGTTCGAGAAATTTGTCCCGTGAAGTCCGGGACAGTTGGGACAAAAGTGCACGGATGATGTGAACCGGCTGGTTCGGCTGAAATAGATGACTTTCGTGATCGGGACATCCGGGTCAAAGGGACGCGTGGGACGCGGAAAGCCGAAAGAGCCGAGAGCAAATGGAATCTTGCCACGTGTCTTCGCCGCAAACAAGAATAAGGGAGCCCGAATAGGCCGAAGCAGGAGATTTTCATCCGGGACAGCCAGACAAAGGTACGCGCAGGGATGCGAGGGACGCGAAAAACCAAAGCGGCCGAAGGCAAGGAAGAAAAGTCAACGTTTGACCCATGAAACTTCAAACGGCCATAACTTTTGACTCCGAGCTTCGATTTTCATAAAATTGGACTTTCTGGAACGAGCACGACATCCTCTACGCCACAAAAACTGGATTTATTATTTTTAATGAGGGTAGATATATTTAATTAAGAGAAACATATTCGGCTCCAGTCAGTTAATGCTCATTCCCGTCAAATGACAGAAAACGCCTGCCAGACCCAAAATAGCTGCCCGCACTCAGAAGGCCATAACTTTTGCATTTCTCAACGAAATCGCACAAAATTGGTACCATTGGAATCATGGCTCCGAGCCCAACACATGGAAATTAATAAATTCTATATTTTATGAGAGATTGATTGAGATTTTTAGGAAAACGTGGCCGGGTTCATAACAGTATTTTATTTGGTAGCTGGGAGTGCAATTAAGAGGCATGGTCATCATTCTTTCTCTCGCAAAGACACATGGGACAAGATATGGGGAGCCTTTTGCAAGTAATATATAATCATTTTACTCCATTTAATGCCTCTTACAGTGGTTGAAGGATAGATTTCGGATTTCCATTTCCCTTCTCTTTTCCTTCTCATTTTTCTATAAATTGGAGTGTTGGGCTCATTGGAATGGGAGGTAGTTTTGTAGCAAAGCTCTACCAAAATTTCTTTGTGAAGCCAATGTGTTGTAGGCCCTTGTTATGGACTCCTTGCATGGTGATCCAGGCCCTTATCTTGTAATAGATTGAACTGTGCATACCATGAAGTAATAAAATACAAGTTTGTGGATGTATCTTCCCTTCTTTGTGTTTTCTTCGCATTCTTTTTTGCCCCTTTAACCTTATTTACAAGAATATTGTGCCTATTATTATGTTCTTGCAAGGATTCATTATCATTATGTATGCTTGGAATATTGTTGTGAATGCATTTTGCTAGATTATGGATAACTGTAATCACCTCTTCTAGTGTGAACTTTGCCTCTGTATTTCACACATTTGGAGACTACTCTCACACCCTCCTTTTCTGGTGTATCACCGCTTTAGTGTAAGATTTAATTTTATGCATTCTCTCTCTCTGGTCCGTTGGAAATTTAGATTAGGATAGTTAGTTTCCCCTGCATTAGAGTAGATTGTGGCAGGTAGTTTAGGAGCAAGAACCAGCTTTCTCTGGAGGTCTATCTCAAGTAGTAAGTCCCACAACTTGGAGATAGTACCCATGTTATCCAATCACACCGTGAGTTTAAGTATATGCACTTGTATAAACACAGGGGTGCTGTGATTCGGTGATAACAGATTAAGCCTTGATTTGGCTTTTCTCCTCTTATTAATCTGTGAAGGGATGGTCTTTTCATATTCCCCATCTATTGTTGGGGGCACTTCTATGACTTCACCTTCCTATTTATAAGCATGTCCTTGTATATTCTTCATCTAACGTTGGGGCATCCATGTTTCTTGGTTACCTGTGCATAGCTTCAAAAATCTTAGAAAATCAAAAAAACATTCAAAAAATGTTAGAAAATCACAAAAATGTTAGAAAATCACAAAAACATTCAAAAATGTTAGAAAATCACAAAAAAAATAGAAAATTGTTTCACAAAAGCATAAAAACAATAGAAAATTGTTTCATAAAAGAAAAATAACAAAGAGAAAATTGTTTCACAAAACAATCTTGTAAAAACATAACTTTAGTTTACTTACTTTATCTTGTTTCTTGCTTTGTTTGTTTACATTGTTTTCTCGTATAGTTCTTTACTTGTTTGTACATTTGTATAGTTTGTTTCATAAAAATAATTTGATGAGATTCATCTTTTCTTGCTTAGATTAGATTCATTCTTACTTGTACATATGCAAGTGTGTTTTTGTATGCTCGTAAATAATCATACATAGTTGTGTTTATTCATGTTGGTTGGTGCTTTGTGTATTTTGTTAACATTTGATTGTGTTTGCTTGTCACATGTACATAGTTTTTATCACATCATCATATCTCCATCAATATCATCACATATAACATCATCTATACATCATAAGAATAAAAAGGCTAAGTATACATCATACATGAATGCTAAGATAATCATCACATATCATATCATCAAATAGGGGCAAGAGGGAACGTAAATATCAAAATCTATCCCCCGCACCAATATCATCATGTCATATCATCCACTAATCTAGAGCATCACATATATAATACAATTGATATCATCTATGGATCTATCATATCAAAATCAAACACATGTGGTAAAAACATCTCAACTATCATCATGATACATACACAATGTGAAATCAAATCATATAACATCATGACACATCTATAATCCATGCAATCAATCATCAAAACCGATCAAAATCCATCATAACCATGATGCCACATGAAAATGTCCATATATACAAGTATAAAATGTTTGTCTCACAAAAGATATACATCATCGATACAAAATGGGCCATCAAAGGGCACAACTCATATAAATGCCTTCATCAGAGGCATACATCAACAATGTTATACATCAGTCAAAAGAATAAATCCTTCATCAAAGGCGTGAATTAAAAACATGTTACATCATATACATCTGTCAAAGTATAACACCTTCATAAGAGGTTTGTATAACATGATACAAATATAATCAAAGAATACAATGATGAACATCAAGGTGACCGGAACCCTCGGAGGGAGTGGCCGTCATAATGGAGGAACCATAACTTGTGTCCCACGTGGTCCTATAGGTTGACATCATGGATTCTCCACCGATACTTTTGCCTCTCCGATCTCGTCGATCCACTTATTGCTTGACTATAGGTAGGTGCCCACTACCGAACTAGAACTACCTCATAATAGAGTGACCGATAATACAAGGCTCTCCTCCCACTGTAGCTAAGTCTTAATGAGTACGAGTTATCACTTTTGTCCGTCTCATGCATCAAAATGATGCTACCTCTATTGCTAGCCATGCTACCTTGGCCTCGACCCACTACTTGCTCTCTGCGAAGAAGCTAGATGTAATCGGGTGCAGGCCTACTATAGTAAGCTTGTCATCTTAGCCATCCGAGAGGCCATCTATCATATCTACTAGAAATGTATGGAACCATCTCCCCCGACCATCCTAGTCCCATTTTGATGTCATGGCTAGAATGTGAGATCGGGCCTAGTCTCTCTCCCATCAACAATCGCTGCACCCGATGTCATAGGGTAGCTATTTTTGCCTCAACATCTCCACCCTAAACTTAGGCTAACCTCGAGGCACCACTAGAGCATGTCCCTATCCCTAGCCCTATACCTATCCATGGGCTTGTCCCTGATCCCATAATCTAGGCCTCAGACCCTTTTCATAACCCAAAGGTGTCGTGTCTTTCCCCGTGTATGGCCTGTTCTTGTCCCCTGTCCCCAAGCACTCCACTACCTCTATCTAGGATCCTATCTTGGACCATACCCATCATGTCTCTACCTATCAAACGGATCATCATTCGACTGCAGCTATATCCTTGTCATTACTATATGTGACCTCGGCTAGTGCTCACACACCTACTCCCCATGCCTCATATGATGTGGTCAAGCATCGTAGCAAAATGGTCACATACCAGGCCATGTAATTTAGTGTGGTGTCTAGGTCTCTAACCTATCGAAAAGGGTCCCAAACCTGTGGTACCACTTATAGGAAGCTAGCCTTGCTCAAGTTACCTATATGCATGGCCCCATAGTCCACCTCTCTGCATCCTAGCAGGCATACTACCTATCGGGATGAGGGATGCCCTAAACTCGCCCAACTGTCACTAACATCGGTCCACCCCTGTATATCTCAATAATGTAATCAGAATCGCTTGCAAGAAGAAAATTCTTTACCGCATAGACGTTGAGCTCCACTCCATCCTCGGGCCACTATATATGTCTGTAGGGCCTCCAAATGATGTCTCTATCCAGCAGCTCATCAAACTCTCAATGGTAGTAGTAAATGTTACCTAAGTTCCTTATACATCATCCCCCACAGAGACCCATGCCATGAATGTCGGCTCCTCTAGTGCTCGGGTGTGCAATGCACCTATGAGGCACCCGATCACTATATAGTCCCAGGACTAGATCTATAAAGGATGTCATCCCCACCGTCTTCTCGACAGGTGGCATGTAATCAGTGTAGATCTCGGTATAGATGTGTCAGTATGCACTGGCCCCAGTAGTATTGCTCGCCGCTAAACACTCCATGTACTAATGTCATCAGCCCCATCGAAATGATGTCCCAATCTTATCAGTGAGTAAGAACCCACTGATAAGAGCCATCAAGTAAAGTGGTCCCGGTGCAGGGTTGGATCAGCTATGCAGTCGTGAAAGGAAACTATCATACCCTCATGGGGTATCTCCTCGCAGCCAAATAGGTCACTAATCTCTACGGTAATCCAACCAAAATTACTCGATCATCGAGCCTATAATAGGAACATGCAAAATCCACCACATGTCCTCTAGTGTGACGGTCATCTCTCCTATAGGGAGCCTGAAACACTGGCTCTCATTATGCCACCGCTCAATCAAAGTGGTCAATAGGCCATGGTCTAAGGTAATAAATGACATCCGCGCTACATAGCCCAGGCCAACTACCTCCAATATAATTTCCATCCCACGACAGTCACGTCGGCACATGCTCCCCTCCATCTCGAAATGTGAGTGTGTCACTCTTACGTCTGCAACATTGAAATCTCTGCGCAAAAACATGACATATGTTAGACACTGAAAATTTCTTCTAAGTTCTTCTACTATTCTTCTATCCTGTGGTAATTTTTCTCTTTCTTCTAAGTGTCATTTTTTGACATTTTTCCCTCTTATTTATTATAGGTGCCTACATGCCCTTTTGGATGTGTGTGCATGTGTGTACACATGTGTGAGTGTGCACACATACATGTATGTGCACCCCTTTTGGCGCGCACGTGTGCGTGCATATGCTTAATGATGTTTGCACCATGTTTTTTTTTCTTCTATGTGTGTGTGCTAGGGTTTTAATTTCTGTGCATGAGCACATGTGCCATGTGTATGTGTGCGGATGTGCATACACCTTTTTGGGGTGTATGCACATGCGCGCACACATGTATAGTACCTATGCATGCACACATGCGCTTCAAGGGTTCCTGCGCCCTTTTACATGTGCATGTGTCATATCCTACCTCTAGCCTACTATTAAAAGCATTAAATGTGGCATTAATTACAAAAATTGATGAAGTAGGTCAAGCTACTCATGAAGAAGCCATCGTTTGCATGTCAGGCATACTCCCAAACTCGGTCAACACATCTCTTGTGGGCTCATCCTCTCACCATCGTCCTCGTCACTATTGGGGGTCTCGTGGTAAAAATTTTGGCAGTAGTTGGTAACAAATGAATTGGTTGTGATGATTTACCCCCTCCCCAGTGGGGTATATTAAACCGTTTCCACCCACCATGGCACCTAGAAGCTTTTTTTTTATTGTCGTGGTGGCTCTAACTCTTCTTCTACTCACCGTGAATAATTATTTTATTTAAATAATTATTTTTCTTTCATTTTTCATTTCTTAGGACATTATTTGCTACACCGTACTCCTTTCTTCTCACTAGGAAAATTTTATTGCTCCTAGGTGATATCCTTTCTTCTACACACTCCATCAAATAATTATTTTGTTAATTTGTCCATTATCTTTGAAATTATTTTTTTTGCTACTTCTCTCTCTCCCCCCTAGGGCATTTCTTCTCATCAGGGAGATTCTTGCTGATTCTTCTACTTTCTTCTATGCATCCAACCCATCCAAAAAAATTATATATATACCCTTCCAAAATCCTAAAATTTTCAAAAAATCTCCAAAAATCCTAAAAATTGTAAAACTCACAAAACTAAGTACACTAGCTCATAGCAGCTTTGAAACTTGTGTCTTACGCATGGTATTCTTTCCGTATCTTGCTGGAAATTTCACATCTTCACCGATCAAATGACTCATGGATCATCAAATTTACAATCATCTATAAAGCTAGCCTGCTTGCTTCATTAGTACTCTGGGGCACATATAGTTGCTTGGTACTATTTCGTAGCACACTACGCTTTCTCATTGGACTGGTGTCCTTTATCATCTTCCCTTACATGTATCCTTGCTCGGGACATCATTTTTAACCCTTGTCATTAATCACGAACATTTAGGGATCTTCATCTTGATAAAAAAACATTTGTACAACCATCTTGACCGTTGTTGGTTGGAATATGTGTGTTCGTACTTGTTTTCCCTGTTAAATGAGCTTGTTTCCTTCTCATATTGCATTTCTTTTTGTATGTTGCATTGAGTGGGTGTTTTAACAATGGACAACTATTTGTAGTATGGATTTTCATGTCATCCTACTTTTTTCATATGCTTATATTTTTAATAAGGACCAATGACATAGATCTTTGGCAATATGATGACAATAAAGTTATTTCAATACACTAGATGAAAGCTTGCTCTTTTCATCTTCATTCCTCTTCTACATCATTCTCCTATCAACACTATTCTTCTTATTCACCTGGGGCATCTTGCTCCTACCCATTCTTCTATCCTTTCTCTCACCATTTTTATCGTCGATTGCCTTCTTTCATCACCCCATCAACACTCGAGGGGCATCTCTCACTTCTACTAATTTTTCTTCTACGCTTTCAAAATTTATCTGTCTACTATCTTTGAAGTGGCATCATTTATGCCACCCCAAAGAGGGGAAAATGTAGACACCTATAATTTAACCCAAGCAATTTAAATACTTAAATTACACTAATTATCCTCTTTCCCACAAATTGATGACATATCATCAATATAGCACACTTTCTCTTCTATCATTGTTAATTAGCTACATTACACTAGTTAATTAACTCTTCTATCCAAAAAATACACCAATTAACAACCTTCCATTAATTAGCTCCCCATTCTATCTAGATTAATTAATTAATTCCCCTTTGTATCTAGATTAATTAATTATTTCTAATTAATTAATCCCCCTCTGTATCTAGACTAATTAATTATTATTAATTAATTAGCTTCCTCTTCCATTAAATCAATAAATCATCATTTATTTGATTAAATCCCTCTCATAGTCTAAATCATGCTAATTATTCCTCTAAAAAGCTTCTATAAGCTTGCACATCTATTAATTAATCCTTTGATTGATTAATAAATCCCCTCAAATCCCATGGGTCACTAAACGATAAACTAAACTCTCTTAAGGTTGACTCAACCCTTTCTAAACCTCTCTTATCCATAACCAACCCAACCTCTCCATTTATCCCACATGAAGGAGGATGTAGAGATTCTTCTATCCATTGGGCTATATAAAGAGCCCTCCTACCTTTACACTTACACCTTTACACATCTAAATGAGCATAGAGCCTAAGCTATAGCCATTTATCATCTTTGAGCATTTTGTATTGGAGAAGTTGGCTACTTTCATTTCTTGTATTCATCCATCCAAGTTTTGAAGTCATATGGGGATATGTCAAATGCTCTTGTAGCCATAGATTTGTTGGGGTTACCACACCGGTTGTCATAGATAATATATCAAATTTAAGCATACATGTAAATAAAAGTGGATATTCTACCGAAGAAATATATAAACCAAGAGACATAAATCAACACCGATTTAATGTGGTTCACCCAGTGTGGGATACGTCCATCAAGAAACAAGCTAATCTATTATCCAAAGCTTTGACAAGATATACAATGAAGATTTACAATCTTCCACACCTATCGGATATTCAATACTTTCTTTCCTCAAGCTTTTGCTTCATCACCCAAAATTCTCTCTCTCATCAACTTTTGCAAGTTCTTTCTAATTATTGTTAATCATTCTTACTTCTAAACCCTAGCTTTTATGCTTATATAGTTGTTGATAGAATCGGGAACTTAGCCATGCAATTATAATCAATAGATATACTTTAATTCTAAAAATAGATCTAATTCCCATATTTAATTAAAACATCCTCGCACAGGTAACCGACATTGGTTAGACCTAACTACTACTAATTCCTCCTTGCTATCGATGTCGGTCTGGTGACTGATGTCGGTTCCCCCTTCACCGATGATGGTTACTGTATTTTCCAGCAAGTTTCCATTGCATTCTAAACTGAAGTAATTGAGCTCCACAACTCAAAAATATCCCACTTGGAGATTAATTACTGCACCATACCTATATAGCATCATTCTTAGATCCTTCCTTAGCTTTGTTTCTTCCTCTTCAAGTCTCAAACTTGAAGACCAATAGAAGTGGAGTGTAGCTCCAACTTCTCCTTTGCTAATGGCTTCGTTAGCATATCCATGCAGGGTTCTTGCTCATATGAATCTTTTCCAGATTCAACTTGTCCATCCTCCAATACCTGCCGTATGAAGTGATACCTCAACTAAATGTGTTTCATTCTTGAATGAAACGTTGATTTCTTTTCCAAATGAATTACACTCATCAAGCACATTTGAATATTTTACAATTACTTTTCTCCTTTCCCAACTCTTCCATGAACCTACTCATCCATATCATCTCCTTGCTAGCCTCTGTAGTTATAACATACTCTACCTTTGTAGTAGACAAAGCCACAACCTTCTGCAATCTTGAAATCCAACTAATTGTCGTTCCACCTAATATGAAAATATATCTAGTAGTGATTCTTCTACCATCCAGATCTCCAGCCATATCCGAATCAACATAGCCACATAATGAAATATCTAAACCTCCATAGCATAACTGTATGCTAGATTTCCCTTTCAAATACCTGAGTATCCATTAGACTACTTTCCAATGCTCTTTACCTAGATTGGCCATATATCTACTCACCACTCCCACTCGACTATGCAATGTCCGTGCAGTACAAACCATAGCATACATGAGACTCCCAATTATTGAATCATATGGCACTTGTGTCATGTATTTGACCTCCTCATGTGATGATGGACACTGATCTTTGCTTAATTTGAAGTGTCCAAATACCATAGGTGTGCTAACATTTTATATTCTCGCATATGTAACCTTTCTAACACCTTATAGATATAATCCTCCTGAGACAAATACAATTTCTTGTTTTTCCTATCTCTGTGTATTTACATGCCAAGGATTATTTTTGCAGCTCCTAAATCCTTCATAGCAAATGTGTGAGCTAGCTTTCCCTTAAGCTCACCAATGTCTGCATACTAGATCCTGCAATAAGCATATCATCCACATACATTAAAAAAATAATATAGCTCCCATTTTCAAGCTTCTTGAAATAAACACAATGGTCAAATTCACATCTCAAGTAACCATGCTCTTGCATAAAACTATAAAACCTCATGTACCATTTCCTTAGAGCTTGTTTGAGCCCATATAGACTCTTTTTCAACCTGCACACTAATTTCTCCTTACCTTTGACTTCATACCCAAGCATGCTTCTGCATATAAATCTCTTCATCCAAATCACCATTAAGAAAATTTGTCTTCACATCTAGTTGATCTAAATGCAAATCTTCTACTACAACTAACCTCAATACAAGTATGAATAGAAACCATCTTAACAACAGGAGAAAATATTTCACCAAAGTCAATACCTACTTTCTGTGCAAATCCCTTTACTACAAGCCTTGCCTTGTATCTTTTCCATCCACCCTCTTCTTCCTTGATCTTGTAAAACCACTTGTTCTGCAATTTTCTCTTACCTACTAGTAACGTAACCAAATCCCAAGTCTAGTTACGTTCCAGGATTCCATCTCCTCATCCATGTCATGCTCTCACCTTGGATGTGGGTCTTATCTGCATTATGTCTTCAAATCTCTCTACTTCACCATTATCAGTCAATAATAAATAAAATAGAGAAGGTGTAAATATTTCTAGAGATTTACTTACCCTCTATGACCTTCTCACAAGAGTTTGGGGTACTGGAGGCTCAATCTGGACCTCTTGGACATTTGTATCCAAATCTTTGATGACCAAAGCCGGTCACCATGAATCGACGTCATTTTTTTTAACCAATGTCAGTTTGGATCTTCTGTAACGATACCAATTCTCGACTTGATCGGTGCCGGTTAGGGTCAATCAATCGACACACGATCTTTGTGTAACCCTGTTGGTAATTCTTTTGAATCTGAGAGTTCATTTTCATTCACAAACTTCTCAACCAATTCATCCTTGGGTACCAAAATTTCATCCATGTACATTCTCTTTTCATTTCATTCAACATCACGACTCCTAATAATTTTAGAATTCTCAATCACCATATCCATAACCAATGAAAGTGCATCTCTTGGATTTTGCATTCAACTTTTTCCTATTTTCCTTATCAACATGCACAAAAGCTTATGAACCAAAAACTTTAAGAAAAGAAAGATCTACCTCTTTTCCGGTCTAAGCTTCCTCTGGTATTCCTCCATATAGTTAATTTAAAGGTCCACGGTTAATCAAATAAACCATTTGTATCAACTACTTTCAAAAAACTGCAAGGGTAGTCCAGAATGTATTCTCATACTTCCGACATGTTCATGATTGTCCTATTCATTCTTTCTACAACACCATTCTCTGTGGTGTTCTTGGAACCATTCTTTTTCTACATATCTCATTCACTCAATAATAATCATTGAAATACTTACTACATTATTCACCACCATTGTCGGATCTAAGACACTTTAACTTAGAATTTGATTCATTCTCAACAAGGTATTTCCATCTTTTAAAATCTCAAAAACATCATATTTCATTTAATACAATAAACACATAACTTTCTTGTAGCATCATCAATGAAAGTAACATAATACTGGGATCCTCCATGAGAAGCTACTTGAGCTAGTCCCCATGCATCTAAGTGTACAAGCTCCAATTTTTTCTCCTTCTTAGTTGCCCCAAATTTGAGAAATCTCACTCTCTTTTGCTTTCTAAAGATACAATGCTTACAGAAATCAAGATCTAAATCTTTCAAATCTGATAACTTACCCTTGGCCTTTAAGATCTACATTCCTTTTTGACTCATATGACCCAATCGGTTATGCCACATGCATGCATTTGAATTTGAAGTAGATAATGTAGAAAATGAATCAGTAATATAGGTAGATAAATATATCGTTCCTACCTTCTTACCTCTTACCACAACAAAAGCACCATTGGTGAATTTCCAAGAGTCTCCTGTAAAAGTAACCATGCAACCAGATTCACCTAGTTGCCTTGCAGAAATAATATTCCTCCTAAGGCTTGGCACATGGTCATCACATCTTTCAATATCCATGTATTTCCATTCTACAATTTTAGATGAACTTCCCTTTACCAAGAATACTACAAGGTTCATCATCACCCAAATAAACATTCCCAAAATTACCTGGACATAATTTTTGAAATAACCCTTATTAGGGTTGCATGGAAAGAAGCTCTGAATCTAAAACCCATGATTCAATTCTATTATCTAAAGAAAGAATAAGAGTATCTTGCATTACCTCCGATGTAGTAAGATTTGTTCCTTTACCTTTTATGGTTGTTGGTTCTCTTTATCCTTTGACTAATAATCTTTCTTTACATGTCCTTTTTTCCACATTTCTAACAAGTAATTCCCTTACTTCGGATTTAGATCTGTTATCCCTTTATGTTAATTTCCCATTACTCTTACTCTTGGATCTCTCCTTCTACCTTCCCCTGCTTTCTACATTCAAAGCATTTCCAGATGATGATTCCTTTGTACTCTTCCTGTGAATTTCTTCATTCAAAATTATACTAACCACATCATCAAACTTCAAAATATTATTAGCAGATGTTATATTCATAACAGTCATTCACAAGTTATTCCAACTATCAGGAAAAGAAAATAAGAATAAAATCACTCTTACTTCATCATCAAATGGTATTGCAACCAATTTTAATTGATTTACAATAGATCGGAAGTCATTTAAATGACTAGATGCGAATCCACCTTTATGCATCTTAGAACTAAATAGTTTCTTCATCAAATAAACTTTATTTGAAGTACTAGGTTTTTCATATAAATTAGCAAGAGATTTCATTAACTCTACCATAGAAGCTACTTCTATAATATTGGAAGCTACGGATGCTGGATCAATCTTATAGATCCCAAAGCCTTTCTGTCAAGAATCTTCCATTCTTCATCAGTCATCTTCATAGGTCTAGACTTCTCATCCAATAGTAAATATAAATCTCTTTGATATAGATAATCCTCAATCTGCATCTTCCATAATTGATAATTTTAGCTGTCAAAATTATCTACCTTTATTTGTTTTCTTCTACCATTTTTGTAGCTCCCACTTAATCAAAAACCTATGTGAGTAAATCTATCAACGACACAAAACCCTCAAACAAAGATCTAATACCATTTGTTGGGGTTAGCACACCAGTTGTACAAATAATATATCATATCTAAGCATACATGCAAATAAAAGTAGATATTCTACCAGAAGAAATATACAAACTAAGAAACATAAATCAACACCAGTTTAACGTGGTTCACCCAAAGTGTGGGCTACGTCCCACCAAGAAATAAGCTAATCTATTATCCAAAGCTTTGACAATATATACAATGAAGATTTACAATATTCCACACCTCTCGGATGTTCAGAATTTCTTTCCTCAAGCTTTTGCTTCATCACCGAGAACTCTCTCTCTCTCACCAACTTTTGCAAGTTCTTTCTAATTTTTGTTAATCATTCTTACTTCTAAACCCTAGATTTTATGCTTATATAGTCATTTATAGACTTAGGGCACTTAGCCATGCAATTACAATCAATAGATATAATTTAATGCTAAAAACAAATATAATTCCCGAGAGTTAATTAAAACATCCTCACACAGGGTGGCGCTTGCCAGACCTAGGCGATGTCGGTTCCTCCTTGCTGACCGATGTCGGTCCCAGTGATCAATTTCAGTTCCCCTTAACCACCGATTCTATATATTTTCCAAAAGTTTTCATTACATGTTAAATCAAAGTGATTGAACTCCACAACTCAATAGGATTGTGAGACCCCATTCTTGAAAACCTTGGGATTCAAAAATACAATCAAAATCTTTGATCATTAAGGATCTAAATAGGTTCATTTCATTTGATTAGCATTTAATAGAGATATAGATTAATGGATTAACATGTTAGTTTGAATATTTATTCATGTTCTAATGCAAGGATGTTGGTAGATTAATATTTCTTAAGCTCGGATGATGGTGCATTGATTTTTGATTTAGATTTGTTTTAGGAATACTAGTTGTTAGTTCTAATTCTTTCCGCATTACTAACAAATCCATCTACACAAAGACAATTAAGCCATAGAAAGAAGGATGCAAACATGGGACATCACTCATGATTTCGTAAGACATGTAAGGCCATCATGGCCACAAACAACAAGCAAGTGTGCACACAAACATAGGGAAAATCCCACCTACATGAAGAAAACAATGGAAAACAATGTAATCGACAAGCAAACAAGAAATGGAAACATGTAATCCTGTGAAACAAATTATACACATGGAACACCCATTATTATATTAGAGAAATATCCAATATGTCAAGAGTGTGCATGATCAAGTAATCTAAGATGCTAAGTACAAAATGAAACAATATCACTTGGAAGAGATGAATGTGCATGCCCCCACCAACCAAAGTGTAGGTTGGGTAGAAGGAAAGAATTTGTGCTACGTGTAGGATTCTTGTATCTATGATCACACTAACAAAAGGTATCAATATACATGTGTGGATAGTATAGATAATGACATATAAGAAATCAATATAACATGTGTAATAAAGTGACCATGTAAAACACTAGTAAATAAGAGTGAATACTCCAAGACAATGCAGTATGATGTGGAAGGATGGAATGGAATGCAAGATGGAATAATAGGAGATGTGTGCCCCTGGAGTGAATGGAAGTTTATGCAGTGAGGTTCATTTTTTTCCCTCAATAGTCAAGAATGAACCATAAACACTAGTGCGTCATCGGGAAATGGTCGAGTAGTGTGTATCATGTCTATCGTGCTGTGAGGAAATGTGTATATGCATAGTGGTAATTATATGTGACATGTAGAATAGATGTGTGTGGAATTTATATCCTAAGCGTATACCACGATGAGATGAAAGGTTGAGTGATTATTTATCCCTAAGCATATATCACTATAAGATGAATGGATGAGTGATTATTTAGCACTAAGCATATATCACTATAGAATATAAGGAGGGTGTGGTGATGTAACCTAAGGTGTAGACCACTAGAAGAGGATAGAATAGGTAATGAATTAGGCTAAATCATATGTCACTAAGAGATGAATAGTAAGGAGTGGTGATGTAACCTAAGGTGTATACCACTACAAAAGGATAGAATAGGGGGATGATTTAGCCTAAGGCGTATGTCACTAAACTAGTAATGTCATATGATGAAAAGGTGGAATGGTGAATGTGTAAGGTCCATTTGATTTTTTAAACCCTCGGAAGTTGAGTATGGATCGAGTAACTAAAGCACATCATCGGGTAGTGATTTCATCACGTAGAAGACAATATAGTATTAAAAAAACGACCTTGTGATGAGTATAATGTGTAAAAATGTGATTTGTAGAATGTGTAAAATGTAATGTGTAGGGTAGTATGTATAAATGTGTAAAATGCAATGTATAAGATGACATGTATTGTATATAGATATAATAGTAATGTATTTCTAGACTCATATATGATGAATATTAGTATAACATGTGTAATATGTGTGAAAATTTAGAGTGTAATGTGTATGATATGTAGACAAAGGTGTAGATATAATGCAGAAGTATCGAAATGGTGTACACTAAATGTAGAAAGTAATGTGTATTATGCATAAATGTATGATGAGGTGTAATTTTTATGCCTATGGTGTGGTGTGTGGGGTTCAGTGTAGTAGTAATCCCTCAATAGTCAAGTGTGAACCGAAGCACAAGAGTGTGTCATTGGGTAGTGACGCTAAAATGTATGATGAATATGCCTAATGTGATGATACAAATGTATAAGAATGGAAAAGATAATGATTATGCTAAGACAATGTGGGAGGAGTGTAGTGCCATGCCTCCCCTAATGCATGAGAGAAAAGGTGACTATGAACCGTTATGAAGAAGATCATCATTATCATGATTGAAACATTTCTGGCAGCATTGGAAACCTTATAAGCTATAGAGTAAGGAGGGTCATAGAGGGACCCATCATAGAGGATTCTATAGAAATTCATTACATATTCTTCATCGGTAAAGGTGATCGATGGGAAACCATGAGCATGATAACGAGAGATATTTGGAACTTAAACAGGAAGAATCACTAAGGATAGAGAAATTGGTAAAAGGAATGGGAAATGTGAGTAGGGAGTGATGATTGTTTATTGTACCACCACTATAATCAAGCCATACTGCTTCAAGTGTGAGAGGAGAATCATGAGGGAGTGCGCAATAAAAACCATCAAATGAAAAAAAACGTAGTCCATAAGATATCGTAGAGTGAAAATAGTCATGATAGAGATGTGGTGAATGAAGAGGTGGTAAAATTTCATTGAGTGTTATGCTAAACCTAGCCAAACTATCGTGTGTACGAATAGTTTCTAAGCATGTAGAGTCAATAGGGATATGTTTCCAAAATTTCCTATTGATGAACAATGTGAATGTAAAAGGAGACATTGGAGCAAAAATTCATGGTGGAGAAGAGGAGATAGCGTCGACACTATGAAAAGAACCCTTATATAGTACCATAGCATTAGTAAATGGAGGGGTCTTAAATCTATATTTTTCAAGGCCATCACCCACAAAGGTCTCTTCAAAATAAGAATCATCTACACCGAGAGGGGTAAATTCAAGTTATCTTAATGCTTCATCTATATTTTCGATAGCATCAACTTCGTCATCGTAATATTTAGATTCATTAGTGTGAAAATCATCGTGTGGTATGGAATTATCGGTTGAATGTTGGTAGGGGGCACTATAGGTGGAGTAGTAGAGGGTATCGCATGGCGGTGGAGGAGGAACACTTTGGGAGGTGTTGATTAACTAAAATTAACTAAACTATGTAGTAAAGGATAGTTAATATAATCTAGGACATATAACACAGTAAGTAAATGCACTAAAACATAATGCAAATGTACTAAATAATAAAACTAGTAAAAGTAAAAACCCTAATGTGTAAGAAGGAAAGGAAATAACTTAGTTGAATAATGGATGCTTGTCATCGTGTTGCAATGATGAACATAAAATTAGAAAGCATGAGCAACTATGTCAAGCTCCCATGAAAGGACATATCTGGGTGATGTGGTTGGACTAGAGCACCTAAGAGAGGATTGGGGCACCCATGGGCACTCTGTAAGTAAAGCAGTGCCCTGGTTTGGGAAAAGGTTCATAACTGGTCTTCATAGGTCCAGGAGATGACTTTTATCCTTCGCTACTTATCGCATTAATTTTTCTGTACTACGTTGAATGCTCCAAATATTCCAAGAGGAAGAATAACCTACAAAAGACCCAAAAGGAAGTATCAAAACCCTAAAAAAGAAAGATGTAAATGAATGGGTTGGAATGACCTTAGCTTCCACAACAAAGGGTTTACTAAATTGAGAGTTGCACTACATTTTGGACCTAAATGTAGTTATGGTGAGTGTGTGCATGTCGTGCCCTAGGTTCTCTTGTTCCAGTCGCACTTTGTGAAAATAGCGAACAATATCTTAATGTAGAAAAATTTAATAAAATGTGTGTATGGAATAGAATAGAATCCCTCCCCCTATGAAGTGTGATGTAGATATCTTATGTTGTTCCTTGATGATGGAGCTATGTGGATGTCAATGCAATAGATGGATGTAACTCTAGATGGAGTGATAGTAGTAGATGATGTTAGGTCCCTCATTATGGTCTCATAACTTTATATTTATAGGGTTCTCTTGCTCTAATTTCATAATTAACCCCAAAAAGGCCAACCATAAGAAAGATAAAGATGAAAAATGGATAGAAGAGGCCTAAAAAGTGGCGGGAAAGTGTAAAAGGAACCTAGGCACCCCGGATGGGACTAGGGAAACCATGGGGACCCCAAAGACTAAATTTGGGTGCCCCAAGAGAGCTAAAATAATGCAGGATGTTGGAAAATGGTTGGGCATGTGAGTGCAATAGGTCACAAATTACGAAATAAAATAAACAAGATTACCAAAAGGATGGGGGTTAATTAGTACTTTCTTCACTCAATAACCTTCTAAATAGTAGTATGAGACCAAGATAAATAAATGTCTAAAGTGCGTGATTTTGTGACTACATCTACTATCCTATTGATCATTCCAATCTTACAACTATCACTTTCTTACAAATTTTGTGACTATATGTACTTCTATCCTATTGATCATTCCAATCTTACAAATTTCCTTCACGATATAACATTTCCTAGGAAATTTCAACTTTGATCATTTTCACAACATATCCAACAAGAGTGTCATAAGGAGTCTCTTTACTCCGCTCTTCCCATTTGATCATATTCCCACTTTGGGAGTATTTACAAATTTCTAATCATCATTGTGGCACGCATTGGGGGTATAGCTAATTTTCTTCTTTTCAACTCTATGTTGCATTGTTAATGTTTACATTTAAGACCACTTGTAAGTAGTGTGACTACATCTTGGTTATTTTATAGCCCCGATTCTGCACCTACTCAAGATATTGGTTTCATTTTTCTTTTTTATCTTTTCTTTGTTGTGTGTGTGTTTTTTCATGCACATCTAGATTACCCATCTTGATTCTTTTATACTCATGGTGACAAATCTATCGTGAAACAAAAAAATAAGGTTGCCCTTAATTATGCTCTTGCTATGAGCACACTCCTTCCCATATTTTTTCCAATCACTTGACTTATTCCCATCAAGCGGTTGTCTACCACTTTTTGTGCCACCCATCAACTTAAGGGGCATTCCTTCACCATTCTACTTGATGGGGAATCTTAATGCTTTGTTTCTTTCTCGATCGCTTTTTGCATGCATCTACTATCTTTAAAACACTATTAATTCACACTAGAACTTTAAAGAGGGTTAAATGTAGACACCCTAAATTGCACATGTGTTTCCCTATTATCCTAGTACACACTTTGTTATTCCCCTCTTTTATGACCGATTAATTAAATTGATTAGTCATATACATTGTACCTCTTTGGATCAATTAAATTAATCCTTAAAGCACCCTATTAGCTAAGTTAATTATTATTTATTAATCAAATGATAAATTAATTAAGTGTGCACATCACAACTAATTAAATTAATTATCTAATTAGGAAAATAAATCTATTATCCTAGTTAACTGGCACTTATATTCCCAAATAACTCCACTTGGACTCCACTTCATCATTCAAGTTAATCGCACCTATAGAATCCTAGAAAGATGGGGGCGATTCAATTACACGTCTGACCACAATTCTGGATGCAGATTTTTCAACTAAATTCCTTTACTTCCCCTCAACGGCATTTATTCTTCCCACACTTGTTTGGTCCCCTCAAATGCTATTTTTAACATCTGCATTCAACCAACTTCCAACCAACTTAGCCTCTATAAAATACAAGCTCATCCTCTTACAAATCCTCTTGGATTTACAACACAATTACTCTATCAATTTTCTTTCCAATATATGTGTATTGGAAGCTCCCAAAGTTGTGTTCATAGAAATTTCATCCCCACTTTGGAGTTCATTCAAGAGGACCCACAATCTTTCACAAGGTTACACAAGCTAAACTTAATAAAATCTTACATCGAGGTTGCATTGGAAGGCTACAGGAGGTTTTCACTTTTATTTTTAACTTCCATTTACTATTAGTTTTCCTTCCATTCAGCTCCAATATGATGGATATGATCATATCTTCTTCCTAGAAACCTATGTCCCTGAGATTGGTGATAGTGATGTTAAACACATAAATTTGGAAGATTTTTGGACTAGGATTAAAGATGACAACCCAACCCTTTGGCCTAATGTATTAATAATAGTGGGTTGGCTCATACAATTGGTTTCCCCAATTTAGTTCAATGCACTAATATAATATTGGTATGTTCCTTAAGTCTCGATTCACAAAATAAGGAGCTAAAAGATCATCGGGGATGTTTATTGCTCAATTATATGTTCATCGCATCAATCTAGCTCTGTGTATTCCCACTTTCAATGATTCTAAATTTCTAACCTAGGAAGAAGCTCAAATATTATATGACCTAACCCTCACAAATACTAGACAATGTTTACTAAATCTTAGCTCAAGGTTAAGATGAAATCACCATCCAAACTACCCAAGACCCTCTACAGAATTGACTTCTTAGAGGAGCTATCTGATATGATAACATTGCTTGTAAGGGTAATGGGTTTTCCCTCAACTCAAGAGTTCTAGAACTGGATGAGTGTCTACATCAACATAATTTGTGAAGGTACACAACACCGAACTGGGGAGAAATCATTTATGAAAATATAACTCAAAGAACTCACCCAATTTCATTAGAGTAAGACATTTTATATGACCTCCTACCTCATGTATATTATAGCAAATTATATAATATGGATTGGATTATCTATCCAAGATAGAAGGAAACATATTGCCATATATGATTTCTATACACATCCTACCTATGTGAACATCAAAATTCATCACGAGAGTCAATGATGCATTTATAATGTTTTTAGTGATTTTACTTAAGGGAAATGCAACAATTAGGGTATCTCATGAGGCTAAGCAATTGATTTCCTCCTATGGAATTTTATTCAAACAATTCAAGAAGTTTTCCTATATTCAAGCAATCTGGTTTTGAAGGAGTGCCATATAAGCTTCCAATATATTGAAGTGATACGATCATTTTGGTTGAGCTTTGTAGGCGCGGGTTATCCTTCATAGGCACTATAAAGATAATTAAATATCTCATATATAATTTCCCATAACTCTAGGAAATTATACATGTAGATCATCCCTAGATGCACAAAATGTTGAAAAGACCATTTCTACATTCAAATTTCACCCATATCAAAAAGGGATTCTTTTAATAGCAAGAATTTCATTGGAAACCATGTAGATCGATGGTGAAAAGTGTTCCGAGGAGACAAATAAAAGCATGAAGTGAACAATACGAAGCGTGGAAGCTAGAGAAGAGGAAGTTACCCTAGGGGTGAAAAGTGTATGTGTATATGTCACATTATACATGTTGTCGGTGTCACTTGATTATTGATGATGTGATTTGTTGCTTCCCATAAAGATGGACCTACAAAAGAGAAAAGAAAAAGAGTAGTCAAAACTATGTATATGAAAAATTCGATCCAAATATGTAAAAAGTGTGTAAAAAGTATGTAAAAATGTACAAAGGAACATGTTCACCTAATCCATGATGAGTGAAAAGAGTAGAGAGAATCCTAAAATGTTGTAGAAGAATGATTTTTTTGGGTAATCTCATGCCAAGTGTGAGTTTTTAATCTATCTCACACCACGACAGAAGAAGTGTAGGGAGAAAGGTCTAGTGTTATTCTCCATCCTTTAACTGCTTCTTGATAATTTATACACCACTCCAAATGGTGTGATCCTAATTGTTCAAATACGATCCATTTAAATCCATTTCGATCCAATGTGAATTAAAAAAAGGATAAATCATGCATGTTGATTATTGGAGGATTGTATTTGTGTTGAGAAAATTGTTGTGTAGACTACGTAAACTGGTTTGATCAAAGAAAAATGTTGTAACTCGCCTGTTCAAAGGTACACATGAAGGGCTATGAGTGTCAAACAATCCAGTTTTCATGAAAGAACAAAACACATTGAGGTACGGTATATTTCATACGTGAGAATGTCTTGAATTACAATATATAGCTTGAGCTTTGTCAATGAATTTGAACAACGAGAAGATATCTTCACAAAGTCACTTGCACGTGACAAGTTTGATATTTTCAAAGAGTTCCTCTCATCATCCCTTGAGGCAATGCAAAATTAAGGGGTAGAATGTTAGGGTAAGTATATTATTACCTTAATTAATTATGCATTGTATATTAGTTAGTTTATTTATTAAATATAAACATATAACATTTAATAAATAAACTAACTAATATGAAATGCATAATTAATTAAGGTAATAATCTATTTACCCTAACATTCCCTCCTTAATTTTTCATTTCCTCAAGGGATGAGGAGAGGAACTCTCTAAACATCTCAAACTTGTCACATGCAAGTGATTTTGTGGTGATATCTACTCATTGTTCAGTTGTTGGACAAAATTAAGCTATATATTGTGCTTCAAGACATGCTCACGTATGAAATGTACCTATACCTCAATGTGTGTTGTTATTTCATGAAAAATTGGATTGCAAACAAGTTTGAGAACACCTTCATTGTCAACATACATGGTGATCGGTTTGTTCTGTGGTATTCCAAGTCTTTTGAATATGCGATGTAGCCATATCACTTCATAGAAAACTTCTCTTGCATAACGATACTCGGTTTTACGTGGAAGAACAAGAAACAAAGCATTGTTTCTTGCTTCCCCATGATATTGGTCTAGATCCCATAAAGAACACAAACGATGAAGTGGATTTTTTCATCAATGTTATTTGCATGATCTGAATCCGAATATCATGACAAAAAGAAGTTGTCATTCTTCTTGTACTCTAGACCAAGATCCATTGATCTTTTGAGATATCTTAAGATGCACCTTGCTTCTTTCCAATGAAAAATTTGGGTTCCTACATGAACCTGGATAGATATGTCACTGCAAATTTGATATCTAGTCTAGTGTAGGTTAGGTAAATGAGACTCCCAATCAACTGGCGATAGAGAGTGGCATTTACTGCATGAGATGGATCTGAACGAGATAACTACAATACTTTCTCCATAGGTGTAGTAATTGGTGTGCAATCCATTATCCCGAATTTCACGATCGTTGTCTTGGTTTATTGCATCTGAGAAACAAAAATGTGATTCTCTTTCTGCTATATTTCTAATCCAAGACAATAGTGCATTAGCCCGAGATATGTCATGTCAAATGATCGATTAAGATCTTTCTTCATTACATCAATCATCCTCACTGAATTGCCAATTATGACTAGATCGTCGACATAGACAACGATAATCACAATCTCCCCCACTTGATTTTTAAGGTAGAGATTGGGATCGTATGGATTTCTAACAAATCCATGTTGTATGAGATGCTCATCAATTTTGATGTACCATGCCGGGGTTCCTATTTGAGGCCATACAAATATTTCCTGAGTCTGCATACCTTTGCTTCTTGACTAGGTACAACATATCCCTCAAGTTGAGTCATATAGAATTCTTATTGTAAATCTTTGTTCAAGAAGGCACTTTTTACGTCCATTTGATGGAATTTCCAACCATACTGTGCAGCTAGAGAAAAGATCATCCTGGTCATTTTGATCTTAGTTGTGGGAGAAAATGTCTCCTCATATTCAATGCCTTGTTTTGTGCATACCCCTTTCTACTATTCTTGCTTTATACTTGTTTATTGTCCCATCTACTTTATAATTAGTTTTGAATATCCATCTCGTATCCAATGGGTTTATACCCTAGTGGAAGATCAACAAGTTACTAAGTGTTATTTTTCATTACTAACTGATATTTAGAGTTCATGGCATCTTTCCAATATTTTGACTGTAGGGCTTCCTGGACTGTAGAGGGCTCATCAGATTCAATAACTCTACTCATCAAAGTAAAGTTAACTTCTTCTCTTGCTTTACTGTGAGTCTGTGGTCCAGGGGTGGATGTATCCGATGGAGCATCCATTCTTGCATCTCGTAACATGCTAGTATACCACTTGGGCATACGCTGAATTGTTCCCGTGGTTCGTGGTTCTATCATATCATCACCATCATCCCCATCATCAATTTCATCATCATGTGGGAACATCAACTTCAGTTTTTACAACTAGTGAAGAATCTACATTAGGTGAGTCTAGAGGAGGAGACTCTGCTTCCTTCTTCTCAAAGAACTCAACATCTCTTCGGTGTAGACTTTCCTAGTCTTAGGATCCATCAATTTTTACCAAAGAGTCTCTTCATTGTACCCAATGAAGATGAGTTTTTTTATTTCATATCCAATTTATTTCTATTTTGTTTGGGTATGTGCATACTTTTTTTTACACCCGAATACTCTAAGGTGTGCAATAGATGGTTTCTGCTTTGACCATGCTTCATGTGGTGTTACTCCATCAAGAGCAATTGTGGGCACTCTATTCAACAAATACACTCATTATCTTTGTTTTCCTCTACCCAAAATGTCTTTGCTTAGTCCGAGTCATTGATCATGCATTGCATCATTTCCATGATAGTACAATTTCTTCTTTCAACAACACCATTACATTGCGGTGTGTGGAGGAGGCATTTGTCGACGAATATCATGAGCTTGTATGTAGTCTTTGAACTCATTACTAGTGAATTCCCACCCTCGATCTGAGTGGAGAGTTATGATGTGACGACCAGTTTCATTCTCGACAGCTACTTTAAACTTCTTGAAGGTTTCAAAAACTTCACTTTTCTTACGAAGACAAATTTCCACATTTTTCGTGAGTAGTCATCAACATAAAGTATGAAATACTTTTGAAATATAGAATGACTCGGTTACATCGGACCACAAATATCGGTATGAACCAGATAAAGTTTGTCATGAGCTCAAAAATTACTCTTCTAGAATGAAGCTCACTTTTGTTTTCCTGCTAGGTAGTGAGGACACTTGTCTGTATCCTTCTAAAGAGATGGTAACCCATGTACCCTATTACGTCAACGAACTATCTCGAGATACTTGAAATTAACATGACCAAGTATCTAATGCCACAATTGTGTAGAGGTAGAGTTCTTAGCCACAAGTGCCTGATCATCTCTATGGACAAAATCAAGTTGGAACATGCATCCCACATTGGAGTATTTTGTAACTATTTTCGAGCCTCATGATTTGTCTTGAATTAAACATGTTTTCTTACCAAAATTACTATCAAAGTCAATTTTTAAGTTGTGATCTAGGAGTTGATTGATTGATAGAAAATTTTTAGGCAACCCAGGGACATATAAGACATCTGATAGTCTGCATTACGTGAACTAAGGGGTGGAGAAATGTTCCCAATCACCTAAACTGTATATGACGAATCGTCACCCAATGAAACATGGTTTTGAAGGTGTGTCCCTCATTGAAGTAAACCACTGTGGTCATTCATGTGTTGAGTGTCTCCCAAAAAAAAACATACCGAGACATCACTAGAAGATGTGGATGGTTCACTTGATCGAGCAAAGTGTACAAGTAGTCTTCATTATCCGAATGTTCTTCTTGTTGAGCAATATTTCCTTGCTGATAGGGTCTTCCTTTCCAATTCCCCTTTTACTGCCCTTGATTGTAGTTTATATGTCCCTTGTGAGATTGTTGATGTTGAGGACTAGAACTACTTGATGAACTTTTCTTGTATGTATTATACTAACAATCTTTGAACTCATGTCCTCTTTTCTGATTGGACATTGTTTCTTCTATTGTTTATCCCCTTGATGTTGATAATAATTATGATGTTAGCACTTTTGATAGGAGTTAGGTTTTCCTTTTCCTTTTCCTTTCCATTTTGATGAGAAGAAAGTTCTTGCTCCTCTTGATCATCCTTATTATGCATGGCTTCCTATTATTATAGTAGATTTACCACATTGTCAAAACTAACTATCGTATCTCAAAAAGTATAGTGCTATTAAAAAATGTGGTAAGAAGAAGGAGATCTCTCATAATAATGGGAATGAGAGCTTCATCTGTGATTGATTCTCCCAAGGCTAGAAGTGAAGCCCTCAACTCTACTCTTCTCAAGAAAAACTTCAATTTTCTCGTTTTCTTGAACTTCAAAGTGTGTGTAATTAAGTCTCGCAAATTTAGTATGACATTCTTGTTTTTGGCCTCATATACTATGCTCAACTTATCCCACACTTCTTTGGTTGTTTTAGCATCTTGAATGTGGGGTTGCACATCATCGGACACTCTAAACAAGATGATGAGCTTGGCCTTCTGATATGATCTATAAAACTATCTTTGTTGTGTTGTATCAGTTGTTGATCTGGTTAGAGTACCATTCACAACATAACCAGATCTCTTCAAACTCAAGTTGTGTCTTGATTTTTGTCTTCCATGCAGCATAGTTGTTTCCTCTAAGTAGTTGTGAATATGGAAGAAAAAAATTGGGGGCATTAGTGCCCATTTTGCAAAAATCACTGACATGGTTAGGCTCTTATCACTCTAGGTATAAGATCTCCCAATCTATGTACCATCGAGTTTGATAGACGAAACTTTTCTATATATGCACCCTTCCAATATATTCGTTGGTACGTGGAAGAAGCTCACCCTTTCTATATACCCCGGTATGTGAAAGAGGCGTTAATGTACATGAAATAATTCAATACATAGTACCAAGATCTGACTTAAAGGGGTTTGTGCGATTATTGACACCGGCTCAAAGAAATATCCTCATACCCACGCGTAACTTCACTATATACTTGGATAATTTCTCAATATGTATTTATGTCGTGTAATCATTCACGGACATATGGGAAGGCTCGTAGTGTGTGTATTGTGTCCTTATTAATCCCCGACAATTTAAAGGGTCGATGCCTAGATTATGTTGTTGCATCTAATTAGGCATTAAGCGCAAAGATAGTACTCGCAAAGAATTTACCCGTAAGCGCTTCCCAGAGGAACTGTATATACCAAACATTGTGAATGAGATCTAGGATCTCATGAGTGTTTTAGAACCAAATTTTACTATTTTTTATTACAACTCTCTGCCATTTTCTGAGTAGTTACAATATTTGTGGTTGACTATGGAAACCTGTAAATTAGTACAAT